>CM050326.1:20881435-21381435 GCA_027475135.1 Bactrocera correcta
TTTATAAATCTTATAAATTTCAAATTTTTATTTTTTCTTGCTTCTAGTGATAGAGATATATTTTAAGAATATTCATACCAAATTTCAAATAAATCGACCGATTAGAACATGAGATATTGTGGCTACCGCATCAAAAGAAGGAGTTTTGAGAAAAACGCGCTTAAAGTTTTACGTTATACGATATTCGCTCAACCGGTCTAGTTGCCACGTCACTAAAATAGCTATAACTTTGAAAATAATTTGAGTTTTGAACAATCCTTTTAGGGAAATATTTTTGCACTTCAAAGCTATCGAATTATGAAAAAACAAATTTTTTCAAATTTCTAGACTAGAATACCCACTTAATAACTTTGAAAGTCTCAATTAACAACCCGTATTTACAAAATTGATAATTCCTAACATGCTATGTATTCTTATACTCGTATGTATACATATACGGTATTATTGAATTTTAACAATTATTTTAAGTAAATTTTTTTTATGAAAAAATAATATAAAACTATAAAAGTAATTTCATTAAAAAGAATTGAAATTGGAGATAAAACGCTAACCTATGAATTTGTTTGAAGTAATAACTAAACTAACTTATCGAGGAAAACGAGCTAACAAATATTCTTGTTACTGCTAAGGAATATGTAACCTGAAGTTAATATGTTAGCGTGTGTTTTTATAGGACAATTACGACTGTTGTGCATCTGAGGTTGCTGAATTACGCATTTGCAAATGTTAACTATCAACAGTGAACATCTTTTTGACGTTTCTTTGTATACCATATTGCAAACCATTAATTCACAGCTGATCGGTCTTTGCCAAATCTGTATGTGGGCATTTGTTATCATAACATAATCATTTGCGAAAAGGCGTTGGATAGGTAGGTTCGAGCTGAAAGGGGCCATGTATGAAATCGTTTCATTCATTTTGCGTTCGTTCTTCGCACGGTGAACATGTGCGAGAAGCAAGCGGAAAATTGTTCACCCGCAATCTTTCCTTTTCGGCTTTTCTCCTTTCGAGTAAACCGCAATCGCAAACATACCGATCGAACGCACATGTGTGACGTGTAAGGCCACTTTGAAGTAGCTCATGTTTTAAGCTCTTGAAGTGTTTAAATTTTTATATGGATGAAAAAAATTAATTGGAAAATAAAAAAAGGAGAAATATGTTTCTTACTACAAATTTTTTTTTGGAGAAAATAAGATTTTCGGACTACTATGTAATAACTGTAAATTTTATATACCAAATAAAATATTAAATATAATATAAGCAATGATATTATTATTTATGCTTGTACAAGTTTATTAAATTTATATTTGCTTCTTCGATAAAATATATTTCCGTAAATATCCTGTGAAATCGGGAAGCTCCTATCTTGAATAGTTTTCGGATGGCAGCGTTCTAAAGAGCGAACGCTCGGAGTTGCAAACATATATATCGCTCATTTGCTGCAAGACCGGCATAAGTCAAAAAAATCGATTTTCCAGAAAACGCGTTAAAAGTTTTCAACTGACTCCAACCTTACACGGAAATACATTCAGGAAATATATTCTCTTCTCAAGCGGAGCATATAAGAGGTATTCATATGAATTTTTCACTCAACATGAAGTATGATATAAAGAACAATTCTGCAGCATTAACTCAAATATCACGTTTTTTGATTTATGCCGGTCTTGTAGCAAATGAGCGATATGTAAGTGAAACTTTAAATGTATTTTTCTCGAAACGACATTTTTCAAAATTGCTGGCATTATAACTCAACCAGAAATTGATCGATCGACTTCAAATTAAAACTGAGTATTTTTGAATACATTTACTAAACAATGAACTACGATCTTTTTGATTGATTGAAAATTGTCAATTTGGCATTAAAAAACGACAATTTTTTTCCTAAAAAACGTTTTTTTTTTAAATCACGCCATTTTGTTAATTATTGATGTTTTCAAGGATCGTAGTTCATTGTATAGGAAATCTTTAAGTTTAATAAACTTTTCAAATTTTTTTGTTTCAACTGCTCGTTCGGCCGGAGTCATGCCAGCATCTGGGTCATTTTTTTTTTTGCACCTTCGCAGACAGCCCATAACTCCGTTATTTTTCATTATTTTTGTAAAAAAAAAAATCTTAAAATATAGCTGAAAATATACCTTATTACGTTCAAAGAAGTTCGAAATATTCAATCGCGTACTTCTTCTTAAAACAATTCACGAAAATCGCCTAATTTTTCATGCGTCACACTGATATAGCCCCTTAATACTCGTTCTACTATTTTTTTTTAACTTATTTTATTGATTGGATCTGCTTTTTATTAAAGCCTAACAATAAGTTATAAAATCTTAAATCTATTTAAAAACTAGAAAGGCTCAAGCAGGAGATTAAGCTGTTTTGGTGATACGGCGCTCTTTAGTACGCAGGCATATCTCTTCGTTTAAGTCTTGTTTGATCGCAGGAATGTACCAAAGCATTAGCCAAAGGGTTTGGGTGATCTCGGAGTTTAGATATACCACTGTGTCCAAAAAATCTGACATTTGAATTTAAACTGCGCATGTCGAAGGATTTGGAGAACTCAGTCACATTTATGTCAAATTTCATGTCAAAGTATTTATTGGTTTTTGAGATACGTGTCGTTTTGTGAGCTGCTAAAAGTGAGTTTTTCGTTTTTTGCAATGTCGAAATTTGTTGAGCAAAGAATTTGCATTAAATTTTATTTACGGAATCAATTTTCTGCTGCAGATACGTTGAGGATGGTGCAGAAAGCCTTTGGTAATGAGGCTATGTCTAAAAAAAATGTTTACAAGCGCCTCAAGCGCGTTAAATCTCGACTGGTACCGAAAACATTGAATTTTTTGAAACGACGCTTTCTGACTACCAGGGTGTCATGAAATGCATTATAACTGTCGATGAGACTTGGATCTATGCTTACGACCCCGAAACAATCGATCAATCCAGCGAATATCATGCCAAAAGAAAGCCGAGACCAAAAAATCGCGCCAAAGTCGCTCAAAAATCAAGGTCATGTTGACTGTTTTTTCGATTATCGTGGTGTTGTGCATTATGAATTCCTTCCAACCGGTCAAACAGTCAACAAGGAATATTATTTGAACGTTATGCGTCGTTTGCGTAACGCTATCCGCCTAAAAAGGCCGGAATTGTGGAAAGACAATTCTTGGTTTTTACACCACGATAATGCACCACCCCATACTGCCCTCGTAATTCGTGATAATTTCGCCAAAAACTCAACCCATATCGTTCCGCAACCACCGTATTCACCTGATCTGGCGCCATGCGACTTCTGGCTGTTCACCAAGCTCAAAAGACCACTCCGGGGACACCATTTTTACACGATAGAGGAGATTCAAGCCGCAGCGAAGAAGGAACTGAAGGACATCCCGGAAAGTGACTACGACCAGGAATAAATACAATGTCACCTTATATTTTAAGCACAGTAGTATGTTTAATTCTGCTGTCTTCTACTTCTTTCTTTACCACAGTGATACCAAGGTCTTTATGGATATTTTCGTTACGCATGTACCACGGTGCAAATGTGATTATTCATTTTTGATTGAAACCTTTGTTGCAGAGATTGTACCCTACAGTTGAATGCCATACATCCAAATCGGCTTTATGACCGCATTATATAAAAACACTTTGTTGTCTAGGCTAAGTTTGGAGTTTTTATTTAAAAGCCAATTTAAATTTGAAGCTCTAATCTTCATATATGTTATTTTAATATAAATGTGTTTTCTCCACGTGAGCCTTCTATCAAGGTGAATACCAAGATATGTTACTTCGTTCGCTTGGGGTACTAAAATATTGTTTATTTTTACTGCCGGGCACATCTTTGGTCTTAGCGAAAATGTAATATGCTTACACTTTTGTTCATTCACATTTATGCGCTAGTTCGCTAGCCATTCTTCGACAGAACTTAAATGCTCCGCTAATATTCTTGATGGTAAAATGTGGCATTTGTTACGGCCACTATAGCTGTGTCGTCCGCAAAAGTTGAAGTTAATACATAATTAGATGTTGGAAGATCTGCTGTATATATGATGTATAGTGTTGGGCCTAAAACACTGCCCTGGGATCTGAAGTCTACCACTTTTACCATAAATTCTCTATTTTTTAAATAAGACTCCAATGAACAGTAAAACCCGGTTAAGTACCTCACGACAAATGTCAGCATTTTAAGGTACTTAAGCGGGTTGGGTACTTAAAAGAACCCGCTTAAGTAACTAGAGGTGGGTACTTAAAAGAACCCGCTTAAGTACCTCGATGCGGGTACTTAAACGAACATAATTATTTATGTACATAGGTATATAATTGCATCTTCTTGTTCTTCTTCTTCTTTACTGGCGTAGGCACGGCGCGCCACTCGTTTCTTCTCTTCGCTACGTGGCGCCAATTGGATATTCCAAGCGAAGCCAGGTCCTTCTCCACTTGGTCCTTCCAACGGAGTGGAGGTCTTCCTCTTCCTCTGCTTCCCGCGGCGGGTACTGCGTCGAATACTTTCAGAGCTGGAGTGTTTCATCCATCCGGACAACATGACCTAGCCAGCGTAGCCGCTGTCTTTTAATTCGCTGCACTATGTCAATGTCGTCATATATCTCGTACAGCTCATCGTTCCATCGAATGCGATATTCGCCGTGGCCAACGTGCAAAGGACCATAAATCTTTCGCAGAACCTTTCTCTCGAAAAGTCTTAAGTTCGACTCATCGGTTGTTGTCATCGTCCAGGCCTCTGCACCGTATAGCAGGACGGGAATTATGAGCGACTTATAGAGTTTGGTTTTTGTTCGTCGAGAGAGGACTTTACTTTTCAATTGCCTACTCAGTCCGAAGTAGCACCTGTTGGCAAGAGTAATCCTGCGTTGGATTTCCAGGCTGACATTGTTGGTGGTGTTTAAGCTGGTTCCAAGATAGACGAAATTATCTACAACTTCAAAGTTATGACTGTCAACAGTGACGTGGGAGCCGAGTCGCGAGTGCGACGACTGTTTGTTTGATGACAGGAGATATTTCGTCTTGCCCTCGTTCACTGCCAGACCCATTTCTTTTGCTTCCTTGTTAAGTTTGGAGAAAGCAGAACTAACGGCGCGGGTGTTGAGGCCGATTATATCAATATCATCGGCATACGCTAGTAGCTGTACACACTTATAAAAGATTGTACCTGCTCGATTCAGTTCTGCAGCTCGAATAATTTTCTCCAGAAGAAGATTGAAAAAGTCGCACGATAGGGAGTCGCCTTGTCTGAAACCTCGTTTGGTATCGAACGGCTCGGAGAGGTCCTTCCCGATCCTGACGGAGCTTTGAGTGTTGCTCAGCGTCAGTTTACACAGCCGTATTAGTTTTGCGGGGATACCAAATTCAGACATCGCGGCATAGAGGCAGCTCCTTTTCGTGCTGTCGAAAGCAGCTTTGAAATCGACGAAGAGGTGGTGTGTGTCGATTCTCCTTTCACGGGTCTTTTCCAAGATTTGGCGCATCGTGAATATCTGGTCGGTTGTTGATTTGCCAGGTCTAAAGCCACACTGATAAGGTCCAATCAGTTTGTTGACGGTGGGCTTTAATCTTTCACACAATACGCTCGACAGAACCTTATATGCGATGTTGAGGAGGCTAATCCCACGGTAGTTGGCGCAGATTGTGGGGTCTCCTTTTTTGTGGATTGGGCATAGCACACTTAAATTCCAATCGTTGGGCATACTTTCGTCCGACCATATTTTGCAAAGAAGCTGATGCATGCACCTTATCAGCTCTTCGCTGCCGTGTTTGAATAGCTCGGCCAGCAATCCATCGGCCCCTGCCGCTTTGTTGTTTTTCAGGCGGGCAATTGCTATTCGAACTTCTTCATAGTCGGGCAATGGAACGTCTGCTCCATCGTCATTGATTGGGGTATCGGGTTCGCTTTCTCCTGGTGTTGTGCGTTCACTGCCATTCAGCAGGCTGGAGAAGTGTTCCCTCCATAATTTATGTATGCTTTGGGCATGGGTGACTAGATCAGTTTTGGGGGTTCTGCAAAAGTATGCTCCGGTCTTGAAACCTTCTGTAAGTCGCCGCATCTTTTCGTAGAATTTTCGAGTATTACCCCTGTCGGCCAGCTTATCAAGCTCTTCGTACTCACGCATTTCGGCCTCTTTCTTTTTCTGTCTATAAATGCGTCTTGCTTCCCTCTTCAACTCTCGGTATCTATCCCATCCCGCACGTGTTGTGGTCGATCGTAACGTTGCGAGGTAGGCAGCCTGTTTTCTCTCCGCTGCGACACGGCACTCCTCGTCTTACCAGCTGTTCTTTTGCACTTTCCGAAAACCAATGGTTTCGGTTGCAGCTGTACGTAAGGAGTTTGAGATGCCATCCCACAGTTCCCTTATACCGAGTTGTTGACGAGTGCTCTCAGAGAGCAGGAGTGCAAGCCGAGTAGAAAATCGTTCGGCTGTCTGTTGTGATTGCAGCTTCTCGACGTCGAACCTTCCTTGTGTTTGTTGGTGTGCGTTTTTTGCTGCACAGAGGCGGGTGCGAATTTTGGTTGCAAAAATATAGTGGTCCGAGTCGATGTTAGGACCTCGGAGCGCACGCACATCTAAAACACTGGAGACGTGTCTTCCGTCTATCACAACATGATCGATTTGGTTAGTGGTTATTCGATCCGGAGACTGCCCGGTAGCTTGATGAATCTTCTTATGCTGGAATCTAGTACTACAGATAACCATATTTCAGGCCCCAGCGAAGTCGATCAGCCTCAACCCATTTGGGGATGTTTCCTCGTGGAGGCTGAATTTACCGACCGTAGTGCCAAAGTTACCTTCTTTGCCCACCCTGGCGTTAAAGTCGCCAAGCACGATTTTGACATCGTGGCGGGGGAATCTCTCATAAGTGCGCTCCAAGCACTCATAAAAGGCATCTTTGGTCACATCGTCCTTCTCTTCCGTCGGGGCGTGGGCGCAAATCAGCGATATGTTGAAGAACCTCGCTTTGATGCGGATTGTGGCTAGACGTTCATTCTCCGGAGTGAATGATAGTACTCGGCGACGGAGTCTCTCTCCCACCACGAATCCAACACCAAACTTGCGCTCCTTTATATGGCCACTGTAGTAAATGCCACAAGGACCTACTTGTCTCTGCCCTTGTCCCGTCCATCGCATTTCTTGGACGGCGGTGATGTCAGTCTTTATTTTCACGAGGACATCAACTAGCTGGGCAGCGGCACCTTCCCAATTAAGGGACCGGACATTCCAGGTGCATGCCCTCAAATCATAGTCCTTAATTCGTTTGCCATAGTCGTCATCAAAAGAGGGGTCACTTATCCGAGGCTGTTTAAACTTTTTCATTGGGGATGCTTTTTTACGTGGCGGGTCCCAAACCCAGCGCACAACCCTATGCAGGGAGTGTTTCGCCTTCTCACTTTAGCTCGCCTTCAAACGGATGTTCTTAGGCTACCCAGAGGATACTTGGTCAAAGACCGGAAGTCGTGAGCTGCTTGAGTCATATGTAAAAGAATCGTTTCTGGCCATTCCCAAGTGAATGGCGATCAGAAAACTTTCCTCACTTGCGTGAACTTCTACAAATAACTCCATCCTCCTCTTCTTGTTAGCTTACATAAATTAATCCTCGAGTTAAACATAACCATTTAATGAATTATACGTACATATTTTAAAATCAAGATCGTAGCATTATTTGAACTCATAAAGGAAAACTTTATCAATAAAACAAGTTAAAGCAATATTATGCAATTTTTTTAAGAATTCAATTCTTTAAAATTGATTGATTATACTACATACTTATGTAAATACACCCATATTTTGTATGATGAGGAACATTAGGATGAAAGATACCAATACTTACATACATACATACTTATTTTATTTTAGACAATGAAGAAATCTGTGATCTTCTTTTGATGGTGGGTTTGAAAGTTACATTTAAAGAGTTTTCCTTCAAGCGATTCAATTTCATCAAGATAAAGATTTTTACTTTCCATAAAATGTTTAACTGTTGAAAGCGCACCTATAGCTGCTATTAAGGTGGGTGGAACCTCATTACATTCATCTTCTGAATTTTCTTCAGAAGATGCTTCGCTGGATTTTTCGTCTAAGATGGATGAAACAATTTCATCTTCCGTCAATGTTCCAAAACATTCAAGCCCTTTATCGCAGTTAACATATTCCTAAAACTCTGTAGGATCTATTGTAACATCTATTACTTCTTCAACGACGTCAGAGGAATTATTTTCAATAAAAAATCCACCCTGTAATTTGAAACAAATAAATAAAAAATTAGAAATGCTAAGAAATTTTCAACAGGGGTTATAAAACCCTATCTTACGCAAACAGTTTTCTATAGTTTCCTTCTTAACAAGCCACCATGCCCGCTTTGCAAAAGTTAGAGCATCTAAGATTGAAATCGATTTCACGAAATCTTTGTTTGATAAGCCCTTTTCGATTGCAAGTAACTGTTTTCTTACAACAATTTGTCTGAAATAGACTTTGAAGGCATGTATTATTCCTTGATCGAGTGGCTGTAATATCGATGTGGTATTAGCAGGAAGAAATTCAATTTTGACATTTTCCAGAACTAAGTCGGTCACCTCATGGCAAGGAGCATTATCAATAAATAGCACAACTTTTCTATTTTGCTTTATCATATCGCGATCAAACTCTTTTAAAATATTTGTCCAAAGCGAACTAACCATCCAAGCTTTACCCTAAAAATAATATGGAAAGGGTATGATTTTCCCTTTAAAGCAGCGAGAATTTTTTGATTTTCCAATGGAATATATTTCTTTTTTCACTTCCGTCTGCATTGCAACAAAACAACAGGGTTAGACTCATTTTATGACTTTTTCCTCCAGTTACAGTAGTTCCCTTTCTAGCCAAAGTCCCATTCGGAAGTGCTTTATAAAGTAATCCGCTCTCATCCGCATTAAAAACATTGCAGGGTTCATAGTTTTTTAATAAATTCTGCAATATGTGACGCCTATATGAATCAGCCAGCCATTGGTGGGAGAAAAATCAAAATACATTATATACTAAAGCGGGTTTCACTGTATTATACAATTCTAAATGTAAATTTTTTTTTAATCTTATATAAAAGACCTTCGTGTCACACCTTATAAAACGCCAGCGCTACATCTAGAAATATTGCTGAACGTACTCCCTGTGCTCAAATGCTTTCCTTATCTCGTTAGTAATTCTATTTACTTGCTCTATTGTGTCATGTTTCGCACGAAAACCGAATTGATGCATTGGTATTGTATTATTTTCGTAGAGGAAAGGAGACATCTTTGATAGTAATACTTTTTCAAATACTTTTGAAAGTCAGGGTAGAAGACTAATTGGTCTGTATGAAGACGGCTGTGTTAAGTCTTTCCCAGGTTTATCTATCAAGATAATATGCGACTTTTTCCATGAAATTGGATAGTATCCGAAACTAAGAATTGGCGAAATATTATCATGTCCCGGCGATTTTTTTGGATTAAGTTCTTTGATGATACCAATAATTTCAGAAGGTGAAGTCTTAAGAGACTCGAGCGGCTCTTTAGCTGTGTTGGGTAAGATTGACAGCTTAAAGTTGTTCTTTGGCGAGTTGAGTTGAAATACCTTTTCTAGGTTATTTGCAAAGCAATTAGCCTTTTCCTCGTCACTTCGAGCCCAACTTCCACCTAAGTCTCGTATAGGCATGTTGGAGTCAGTTGGTGGCTTTATGGATTTTTGTGCTTTCAAAAGGGAATTTTGCTGTTTGAATTTGGACACACCTTTTTTAGACTTGCGGTATTTTTATTGAATCAATAAGTGTGGCACCCATACATCGAGCTTCTTAGTGACTCCAAGCTTCTTCAAATGGCTTCTAACGGTTTGATGACTACTATGCCGGTCTCTTTCGACCAATTCAGCGATTTTATCGCAATTTTCGACGACAGGCCTTCCGGAGCGTGGCGCATCTTTGATCACTTCTACACCAGAAAAACGTTGAAGCCATCGTAGTGCGGTGGAAATGGAAACTGTATCCGGTCTATAAACTGCACAAATTTTATTGGCGGCTTGAGATGCATTTTTGCTTTTATCGTAGTGATACTGTAAAATATGCTGTATTTTCTCTTTATTTTGCTCCATGTTTGCGACGATATAACTCACGAACGACTTTAAAGAAACGACAATCAATCAAACACGTGTTAGCGCGTGAAATGAGCGACGAACAAAACTAGAACTACGCGCTTTCTGCGCCAACTAGCGAAAATACCGCAAGACTTTTTTGACAACCATTATTTTAGCCAATTCGTTTTATAAGAAGTTAGACTCACTTTTGGATTAACGAATATGGGTTGTTCACATAACTTTATTATTACAGGGGAGTGATCAGAAAATAGATCAGCACATGTATCAGCTGTTATAAGAGATTTATCTATATTTTTGATTACAGCAAAATGAATTAAATCTGGTATTTTCTTACGATCATTAGGCCAATATGTCGGCTTACCAGGAGATATTATTTCAAGGTTATTGTGCCTATTTATAACAGGATTAATAAGACGTGAGCCCCAATACGTGTGTTTTGCGTTGTAATCTCCACCTGCAAGAAATTTTTGACCTAGTGTTCCAAAAAAGTCTTTAAATTTGATTCCTGTAATTTTAAAACGAGGTGGACAGTATGCAGCAGTAAGGTTAAAGTCACAACCCTGATTTTTGAGTGAAATTGTTGTAGCTTGTAACTATGGAGTAGCATGCAATTCTAGGACATAGTGGTTTAAACGATTTCTAATAAACACTGCCGAGCCTCCATCCCCTTTTCCATCTGGATGATTTGTGATGTAGACTCTAAATCCCGAAATATTGAAATTATTTTTATTTGTTAAATGAGTTTCTGATATAAGCATTACATCAATATTCTTTTCAGACAGAAATCTGATAATATCTAATTTATGTTGGTTAACACCGTTAGCATTCCATATACAGATATTTAGTAAGCTCATTTTTTACTGAATAAATTTTGCAGCATTTGATTTTGTGATTTTATTAAATCTTGGATCATGTTTTGCATGTTAGATATAAGTTGAGTCATACACTGTGTAAGATTTATAACCATAGTTTCAATACCTCCATTTGGAGGATTTTGCGGGAGTTGCATTTGCACAGTGTTGCCTTTCACCACATTTGCATATTATTTTTGTTAGAAGTAATAGGAGTTGCACTTTTTTCCTAGGTTGCTATAATTTCATTACGGGGTGTTTGTAACATTTGGTTACAACCTGCTTGAATGCCCTGTGACAACTTCGATTTCAAACCTTTATATATGGGGCAACCTCTACAGTTAGTAGTGTGATTTCCTCCACAATTGCTGCATTTTTTATTGAAATGCTCGTTTTTAAGAGTACATTTAGAAGTAGGGTGTAGATTACCACACACCACACAGACACTGCGTAGAGTGCAATATGCTTTTGTGTGTCCATCCTCTTGGCAGTTTTTACATTGTACTGGACCATTTCTCTTATGTGGTTCCTCAACGGTAATTCTGCGATGGAGCAGATATTTTAAATTGTAAATCGAGTGTATTTCATTTAGCTCGTTCTACTAGATATAATTTTTACCGAAATGAATTTGCCGTCGGTATATGTGTTATACCATGTTTGGACCGAAAATTTGAAGGGATTAGATTACATTTAAGTCTTTCACTAATCAGCCCCTTCAAACTGCCATTTCAAAGATTAAAACACTGTATTTGCCATTCAATAATTCACATTGTGTAATATTTATCAAAAGAAAATATTGTCATATAGTATTTTGAACTAATAGTCGTCTTATTTTAAATATTTTCCATGTAATGGAAATAATGGACGTATTATTTCATTTGTTAAGTCGATTTTCAGGAGAAATTAGTTTCATTGCTTTAAAAAAATGTTATTGTTTAAATTTTTTTCTCTTTATATAGTCTAAATCAGCTATCATAATGTAATAGCTTTCCAATGCTGATAAAGAGAGGGCGCAAAATCAGAGTCGCACCGAGATATATAGCGTGGATCAGTTTCAAATCACTTCGATGAAGTGATTTTGAACTGCAGTTTTTGTATGGTAAAATTTTGATAAGTTTATAGGATTAAACCACTTAACAGCCAAAATCGTGTAATAAAGTGTCGGTCTGAGCATTGTATTAATGTAATGTGTTGCCTCTTCGAAATTTTTATAGATATGAAAACTGAGCTGCTCTTTGCTTTCAATATATGGCATACTAATTAGTAATCCATTTATTGTATTCCATAAGCAATATGGAGTCTTCACAGGCAATACGGACAGTAATACAGTTAGTAAACAATAAATTTTTGGCTGGCGAGGTGTACCATTGTGCCGTCTTATATTTAATAAACTTATACGAGCACAAATCAAAAGTTCATTGCTCATATAAAATGTATTAAATTAATTGGTATATAAAAATTGTGCTACAGTTATTATAGTCTGAAAATTTGAAAATATTTTTCTTTTTGCAAGAAATACATTTGTAAAAAATCTATATACTATTTTTTCACTTACTTTTTTTCATCTATATGAAAAATTCAACGGTTCAAGAGCTTACGTACTACCTACCCGACGCCTTTGCGCAAATGATAATGTTGATAACAAATGCTGACATACGGATTTGGCAACGGGAATGGCAATAGATTTGACAGTTAGTACAAATGTCATAAACTTTAGCCTGTCGAGATGTGGGGTTAAGGGGTTATACACAAAAGGAAGACCGAAAAAAGCGATTTTTCCACAATTGTTTCTGTGAAAAATTTTAAATTTAGTGATCCAAAAATTTATTCACATATTATGGCAGCTTTTAACTGTATTTTAAAAATTAGTATAGGGTGATTTTTTAAGAGCTTGATAACTTTTTTAAAAAAAAAAACGCATAAAATTTGCAAAATCTCATCGGTTCTTTATTTGAAACGTTAGATTGGTTCATGACATTTACTTTTTGAAGATAATTTCATTTAAATGTTGACCGCGGCTGCGTCTTAGGTGGTCCATTCGGAAAGTCCAATTTTGGGCAACTTTTTCGAGCATTTCGGCCGGAATAGCCCGAATTTCTTCGGAAATGTTGTCTTCCAAAGCTGGAATAGTTGCTGGCTTATTTCTGTAGACTTTAGACTTGACGTAGCCCCACAAAAAATAGTCTAAAGGCGTTAAATCGCATGATCTTGGTGGCCAACTTACGGGTCCATTTCTTGAGATGAATTGTTGTCCGAAGTTTTCCCTCAAAATGGCCATAGAATCGCGAGCTGTGTGGCATGTAGCGCCATCTTGTTGAAACCACATGTCAACCAAGTTCAGTTCTTCCATTTTTGGCAACAAAAAGTTTGTTAGCATCGAACGATAGCGATCGCCATTCACCGTAACGTTGCGTCCAACAGCATCTTTGAAAAAATACGGTCCAATGATTCCACCAGCGTACAAACCACACCAAACAGTGCATTTTTCGGGATGCATGGGCAGTTCTTGAACGGCTTCTGGTTGCTCTTCACCCCAAATGCGGCAATTTTGCTTATTTACGTAGCCATTCAACCAGAAATGAGCCTCATCGCTCATCGGACACGGACGCGAAACACATTTCGAACCGAACACTGATTTTGGTAATAAAATTCAATGATTTGCAAGCGTTGCTCGTTAGTAAGTCTATTCATGATGAAATGTCAAAGCATACTGAGCATCTTTCTCTTTGACACCATGTCTGACATCCCACGTGATCTGTCAAATACTACTGCATGAAAATCCTAACCTCAAAAAAATCACCCGTTATTAGTAAAAATATTTATTAGGAAAAAAAAACTACAGCTGATCTCCTTATAAAGGACACACCGATCGTAAAGGTTTTGCGGTGACCATTTTGATGCGATTGGTTTCTTGTCTACTGTAATCTCTATACAATTTTCATTAAAGTTGTGTTAAAGTGGCCATACACAACATACATGTGCGTTCGATAGGTATGTGTGCGATTGCGGTTCACTCATGTTTCGGCTTGTGCGCATACCGATCCATGTTCGCGAAAATGTTTCATTTTTTATGATCGGTATGAGCACATGTACATATGTCGTGTATGGGGCTGTGTGCCCACAAAATCTCATTTTTCTCGTGTCGCCGAATAGGAAAGATCGAGGACGAACAATTTTTTGCTTGCCTGTCGCACATGTTCTCTGTGTGAAGAACGAACGCAAAATGGATTTGTACGTCGTGTATGGCGAAACGGTTTCATACAGATCGAACGCACATGTGTGTCGTGTACGGACCCTTTTAGTTACACCATTCCCTGCAAGACGGAGGTAACAGATTGCACAAACACATTGAAACATTTTCAGCTCTTCACTAACACTGTTACATTTTCTGGAATTTTCAATTGAATGGGAGATTACGTAAGTAAGATAGAGAAAAACTATCGACATTCTAATGATATTGTAATGTTAACTTGCTAGAATAGGAAAGACGAATACCCAATTATTCAAGAGGAAGAAATGGAAAAGCGCAGTTTATTTTGGACAGAGATAAAGAGATGTCCAACTCTTCTCTCACTGGAAGTGAGAGAACAATTGCTGAACGTCAAAACCACCTAAACTTTAACAGTTGACTGGATTGAGGAGGTTTTGACGTTTTGTAATTGGAATGACTGGAACGGCCAGATTGAAATTATACCAAAAATATATGTGAACGGAGGAATTTGTTGCCGCCGCTCAAGATCGCTAATAAAAATTTAAAACAATGAAAATCAAAGAAAATGCGAAATTTAAATATATTTCATGAAGCGTTTTGTAATTTGATGCATATTACAATTAATTTTCAATTACAAATGAATAAAAACAGGCTTAATTCACTTTATTAAGTACTGAAAGATCGAAAGTCAGTTGTGTTAATATACCATAAAATCATAAAAAAAGGATTTAAGTAGTTTCGCCATATATTACAAGTTCAATATATAATACTTTGCAATCGTAATAAATGTTGGGTGTTTTAATTTAAAATGCCCGAAATTTCTTATTTTGTTCGATTTGGCCATGATGGAAAATGTTATAAAAAAAACGCTTATTTTGAGGCGTTCTCACACTGGAATAAGTTGGGCATCCCATTATCCCTGATTTTGGATTTTAAAGAGGTAAGTTCGTTATTTGATAATTTGACATTTTTATAATTAAATTCTTATATATATTTTATTAATTTCTTTTATATATTCTAGAGAAAAGGAAAAAGCTTAAGAAGGAGAAAGAGGTAAGCATTGTGAATTAAATGTTGTGGGTATAATTAAAAATTTTAATATTACAGAAATCATTTGGACCATTTGGAAAATTCAAATCTATTGCGTACAACAAAGAAATTAGAGAGCAAGGTTTAAATTCTTCTTCTTCTTCTTTACTGGCGTAGGCACCGCTTAGGCGATTATAGCCGAGTCAACAACAGCGCGCCAGTCGTTTCTTCTCTTCGCTACGTGGCGCCAATTGGATATTCCAAGCGAGGCCAGGTCCTTCTCCACTTGGTCCTTCCAAGGGAGTGGAAGTCTTCCTCTTCCTCTGCTTCCCGCGGCGGGTACCGCGTCGAATACTTTCAAAGCTGGAGTGTTTTCATCCATCCGGACAACATGACCTAGCCAGCGTAGCCGCTGTCTTTTAATGCGCTGAACTATGTCAATTTCGTCGTATATCTCGTACAGCTCATCGTTCCATCGAATGCGATATTCGCCGTGGCCAACGCGCAAAGGACCATAAATCTTTCGCAGAAATTTTCTCTCGAAAACTCGCAACGTCGACTCATCCGTTGTTGACATCGTCCAAGCCTCTGCACCATATAGCAGGACGGGAATTATGAGTGACTTATAGAGTTTGGTTTTTGTTTGTCGAGAGAGGACTTTGCTTCTCAATTGCCTACTTAGTCCGAAGTAGCACCTGTTGGCAAGAATTATCCTGCGTTGGATTTCTAGGCTGACATTGTTGGTGGTGTTTACGCTGGTTCTAAGATAGACGAAATTATATACAACTTCAAAGTTATGACTGTCAACAGTGACGTGAGTGCCAAGTCGCGAGTGCGACGACTGTTTGTTTGATGACAGGAGATATTTCGTTTTGCCCTCGTTCACTGCCAGACCCATTTCTTTTGCTTCCTTGTCCAGTCTGGAAAAAGCAGAACTAACGGCGCGGGTGTTGAGGCCGATGATATCAATATCATCGGCATACGCTAGCAGCTGTACACTCTTATAGAAGATGGTACCTTCTCTGTTGAGTTCTGCAGCTCGAACTATTTTCTCCAGAAGCAGGTTGAAAAAGTCGCACGATAGGGAATCGCCTTGTCTGAAACCTCGTTTGGTATCGAACGGCTCGGAGAGGTCCTTCCTGATTCTGACGGAGCTTACACAGCCGTATTAGTTTTGCGGGGATACCGAATTCAGACAGCGTAGCATAAAGGCAGCTCCTTTTCGCGCTGTCGAAAGCAGCTTTGAAATCGACGAAGAGCTGGTGTGTGTCGATTCTCCTTTCACGGGTCTTTTCCAAGATTTGGCGCATCGTGAATATCTGGTCGGTTGTTGATTTACCAGGTGTAAAGCCACACTGATAAGATCCAATCAGTTTGTTGACGGTGGGCTTTAATCTTTCACACAATACGCTCGATAGAACCTTATATGCGATGTTGCGGAGGCTAATCCCACGGTAGTTGGCGCAGATTGTGGGGTCTCCTTTTTTGTGGATTGGGCATAGCACACTTAAATTCCAATCGTTGGACATACTTTCGTCCGACCATATTTTTCAAAGAAGCTGATGCATGCACCTTATCAGCTCTTCGCCGCCGTGTTTGAATAGTTCGGCCGGCAATCCATCGGCCCCTGCCGCTTTGTTGTTTTTCAGGCGGGCAATTGCTATTCGAACCTCTTCATGGTCGGGCAATGGAACGTCTGCTCCATCGTCATCGATTGGGGTATCGGGTTCGCTTTCTCCTGGTGTTGTGCGTTCACTGCCATTCAGCAGGCTGGAGAAGTGTTCCCTCCATAATTTAAGTATGCTCTGGGCATCGGTGGCTAGATCACCTTAGGGGGTTCTACAAGAGTATGCTCCGGTCTTGAAACCTTCTGTAAGCCGCCGCATCTTTTCGTAGAATTTTCGAGCATTACCTCTGTCGGCCAGCTTTTCAAGCTCTTCGTACTCACGCATTTCAGCCTCTTTCTTTTTCTGTCTACAAATGCGTCTCGCTTCCCTCTTCAACTCTCGGTATCTATCCCATCCCGCACGTTTTGTGGTCGATCGTAACGTTGCGAGGTAGGCAGCCAGTTTTCTCTCCGCTGCGACACGGCACGCCTCGTCGTACCAGCTGTTCTTTTGCACTTTCCGAAAACCAATGGTTTCGGTTGCAGCTGTACGTAAGGAGTTTAAAATGCCGTCCCACAGTTCCCTTATACCGAGTTGTTGCCGAGTGCTCTCAGAGAGCAGGAGTGCAAGCCGAGTAGAAAAACGTTCGGCTGTCTGTTGTGATTGCAGCTTCTCGACGTCGAACCATCCTTGTGTTTGTTGGCGTGCTTTTTTGCTGCACAGAGGCGGGTCCGAAATTTGGCTGCAACAATATAGTGGTCCGAATCGATGTTAGGACCTCGGAGCGCACGCACATCTAAAACACTGGAGACGGTTCTTCCGTCTATCACAACATGATCGATTTGGTTGGTGGTTATTCGATCCGGAGACTGCCCGGTAGCTTGATGTATCTTCTTATGCTGGAATCTAGTACTACAGATAACCATATTTCGGGCCCCGGCGAAGTCGATCAGCCTCAGCCCATTTGGGGATGTTTCTTCGTGGAGGCTGAATTTACCGACCGTAGTGCCAAAGATACCTTCTTTGCCCACCCTGGCATTGAAGTCGCCAAGCACAATTTTGACATCGTGGCGGGGGCATCTCTCATAAGTGCGCTCCAAGCACTCATAAAAGGCATCTTTGGTCACATCGTCCTTCTCTTCCGTCGGGGCGTGGGCGCAAATCAGCGATATGTTGAAGAACCTCGCTTTGATGCGGATTGTGGCTAGACGTTCATTCACCGCAGTGAATGATAGTACTCGGCGACGGAGTCGCTCTCCCACCACGAATCCAACACCAAACTTGCGCTCCTTTATATGGCCACTGTAGTAAATGTCACAAGGACCTACTCGTCTCAGTCCTTGTCCCTTCCATCGCATTTCTTGGATGGCGGTGATGTCAGCCTTTATTTTTACGAGGACATCTACCAGCTGGGCAGCGGCACCTTCCCAATTAAGGGACCGGACATTCCAGGTGCATGCCCTCAAATTATAGTCCTTATTTCGTTTGCCTCGTCATCAAAAGGGGGGGCTCTCATCCGAGGCTGTTTTTTTCCTTTCATTGGGGGTGTTTTTTTACGTGGCGGGTCCCAAACCCAGCGCACAACCCTATGCAGGGGTGTTTCGCCTTCTCACTTTAGCTCGCCTTCAAACGGATGTTCTTAGGCTACCCAGAGGATACTTGGTCAAAGACTGTTCATAAAGATATGAACATGAAAGTTTTGTAACCTTAAGATAGAATTATATATACAAAATTATATTTTTAACACAACTACATTAATACATAAAAATATACATGTAAACAATAAATTAAATAAAAAGTATATACAGTCCACTAAATGTCAAGTGCAATGGTAAGCAACAAAATTGTAATATGAGACTTGCTCATAAAAATGTGAAAATCATTGCACATAAAAGAAAACTCATAAATTAGAGTATACATAATACTAATATTAAAATACAAAATATACATACTCGAAATATTAATGCACACAAGCAACAGATAAGAAAATATCAAGCGTGTGTACGTATGTGTATAAGTGCGTTGGATGCACTAATCTAAAAACCTATAAAATATCAATGCGTTGGTATCTGTAAAAATGCAATAAAAATATAATACTACATATTTACACATGTGTATGCACACTAAGCATACACACATATACATATATACATAGTTAAGAAATTAGAATTAAGAAATGTATTGAGGGAAGAAATTTTAATAAATAAAATCAGTCAAAAGTGAACTCTCACAGTACAGACTTAAGCAAAGACTATTTTTTCTGTACATTTGGTCCTTCGATCCTCTTTTTGAAAAAGAATCGAGCAAGTGCAAGTACTAGAAGCCTCTTAAAAGAAAAAGAGCATTACTTAGCCAAGTAAAAATAAATGTAAGCCGGAATAGCAAAGACTACCCGCATTTATAAAAATTACTTTTAGTAAAAGTTAAAAACAAAAAATTTTTTTAAAGCGTCCTTGTGGCTATAACAACAAGAACAGTGCAAAAAAAAAAATATATATATATATATGTACAAAACCATCTATAAAGAAGCAAATATGAAGAATTTGCTAACACGACAGAAGGAGTTGGGAGATCTAGCTGCGTTGGAGGAGCTGAAAATCCTGAGCGGAAAAATAAGAAAGGCTTCATGTCTGGAATATATGGATCATATTCAGACTGTTATGAAAGAGTTTACTGCAAATCATAATAAAATAATGGCTAAGAAGAGTCAAGAAGCTGAGGAATACATTGCGAAGAACTACTTCGAGCATGTAATGCAAACAAAGGAGAATTCTATTCAGAATTTAAGAATTCAAAGTACTGCCGAAGGTGTTTCAGCAGTGAGCAGCATGTGGCAAATAGAATCTACGCCACAAACTATTCAGGTCGCACCACCTGAAGCCGCGCCTGGCGTTGAAAGCAAATATCAACGTCGAGCAAAAATGCTCAAAAGCACGATGGATGAAATACGAAGAAATGCATTGGATTCTCTCGAGCAAATGAGAGAATTCAAAACCAAGCTTCAAATACAATTTGAAAATGTTGAAGAATCATATTTTGAAACTCAAAATATCAAATTAGTTGAAACAACTGAAGAATCTATTGAGGAACAAATAGATGTATTTCGTCAAGAATACAAAATCATCATCGAAAGGATAACGGAGAAATTAAATATTTATAATTCACCACAAACAATGTATTCCAATATAAAACTGCAGGAAATTAAAATTCCGATGTTTTACGGTGAAATGAAACAATGGTCGTCATTCCACGATCTTTTTAAAAGTTTGGTGCATGATTCGAAGCACTTTACAGAAGTGGAAAAGATGTTCCGATTGAAGACATCATTAGGTGGAGAAGCTGGTAGATTAATTCAACATCTACCAGTAACAGCAACAAATTATGAAGCAGCTTGGCAAATTCTCAAAGAAAGGTATGAGAATAGAAGGCTACAATTTACAGCACAAGTAGACAGACTACTTGATCAACCGACAGCAAATGGAGAAAGTGAACAAAGCATGAAGCAGCTGTTAGATACCACCAAAGAATGCATTTATGCATTAAAAGGGCTACATCCAAATTTAAATGACGAACAAGCCATCATAGCTCGGATAGTGGTTCGAAAACTAGACAAAGAAAGTCTACGCTTATACGAGCAAAACGTAAAAAAAAGTAGGGATATACAAAGCCTAGATGACGTCTTCAGTTTGCTGGAACAATACGACAGAAAACCAACTAAATGGAACAATCAAAAGCAGCCACAGCGAACACCTACATTTTATACAGCGGCACAAAAGAATTGTGTATACTGCAAGGTTCCTGGGCATCAAATTGGTGAATGCAGAAAGTTTCAGACATTGACTACGATGAATCGAAGAAGATTCATAACAAACAACAAGTTATGCTACATTTGCCTTGATCACGTATATGAAGGAAAATGTAATAATAAAAAGAAGTGCAATAAGTGTGAAAGAAATCATCATAATTTATTGCACTTCAATGAATTCCAAAAAGGAAAAAGAGGAAGTGAAGAAAATGTCACAAAAACATCTTCCACAATGATGACGAAACATTCGGAAATGGCGATACTCCTAGCAACAGCACAGATAAGAATGAAGGCAGCAAATGGAGAGTATGTGACATTGCGAGCTCTAATCGATCAAGAATCCCAAAAAACTACTATTTCCGAAGAAGCATCTCAAATACTACTCCAAGAAGAAGAGAAGTAACTGAACTACAAGGTTTAGGAAATACCACAGTGGGAGTGTCCAAATTTAAAATCAACATTAAAATCAAGCCGAGATTCCTGAGCAACGAGGCGTACAATGTCGAAGCACTAATTTTGCCGAAATTAAATTACCATTTCCGAAGAAGCATCTCAAATACTTCATTTACCAAGAAGAAGAGAAGTAACTGAACTACAAGGTTTAGGAAATATCACAGTGGGAGTGTCCAAATTTAAAATCAACATTAAAATCAAGCCGAGATTCCTAAGCAACGAGGCGTACAATGTCGAAGCACTAATTTTGCCGAAATTAGCGAGTGCTCAACCAGACAAAACGTTTAAATGGGATATAGAACAATTGAAAAACTACACTTTAGCTGATCCCAATTTCAATAAATCAGATCGAATCGATATTGTCATTGGAAGTGACATATATGCCGACATACTAGAAGAAGGTATATTTAAAAAGGATCGAATACTAGGTCAAGCTACGAAATTGGGCTGGATATTGTCGGGAGTTTTACAACAACCGAGAAAAAACAATACAATTTTAGCAGCGGTTACTACAACATTGGAGAAGTTTTGGGAAATAGAAGACACTACAACTCCAGCAGATACAGCAGACGATGATGAATGCCTAAGAATTTTTGAAAAAACAACAGTAAGAAATGGAAATAATCGATTTGTCGTCAATCTACCTTTTAAACAAGAAAAAGAATTGGGCGATTCTCGCAAACAAGCTATGGCGAGGTTTCTTAATCTTGAGAAAAGGTTCGCTACAAATAAAGAGTTAAAACAACAATATGTGCAATTTATGAAAGAATATTCAGAAATGGGCCACATGAAAAAAGCAAGTGAAAATAAATGCGGAAAATACTATTTGCCACATCAAGCAGTGATTCGAGAAGACAGTAGAACGACTAAACTACGAGTAGTTTTCGATGCGTCTGCAAAAACTACAAATGGAAGAAGTTTAAATGACATCCTCTTCATAGGACCGAGACTTCAAAGAGATATATTTGACATTATAATCAAATGGAGACTTTGGCAATATGTATTAACTAGTGATATTGAAAAGATGTTTCGACAAATTAAAATAACAGATAGTGATCAAGATTACCAACGTATATTGTGGAAAGAAACAAAAGGAGAGCCGATAGAAGAATACAAACTACAAACAGTTACATATGGGACAGCATCAGCTCCTTTTTTGGCAACGAGAACTTTACAAGAAATTGGCAAACTATGCGAGCCCCACAACTATTTGCTTTCAAACATCATTAAAAACGACTTCTACATAGACGATTTAATGACAGGAGCAGATTCAATAGATGAATGTAAGGCCATTCAGTATGAAATATCGAAACAACTACAAAAATATGGATTTCACTTAAGGAAGTGGATGTCAAACAACAGTGAAATTATAGCAACAATTCCGGTAAATAACGCGAATGAAGTAATAAAAATAGCAGAAGACGAAACAATAAAGACATTGGGTATTCAATGGGATCCTACCAAAGACATGTTTGAATTTAATACGAATCTTTCAACGCAAAAGCTGGTTACAAAAAGACAAGCTTTGTCTGATTTAGCGCGAATTTTCGACCCAATGGGATGGCTTTCACCAACAACCGTTATAGCAAAGTTATTTATACAGAAACTTTGGTTGATGAAACTCAACTGGGACGAGTTACTTGACGAGAAACAAAAGAATGGCAAGAGTTTATGCAGCATATACCAGAGATAAAACGAATAAAAATTCCTAGATGGTTTGAAACTAAAAACAACTTTAAATTTGAACTACATGGATTCGCAGATGCTTCAGAGAAAGCTTATGCAGCAGTTGTATATGCTAAAGTTGGATCAGTTATAACAATTGTTGCTGGTAAAACTAAAGTGAATCCAATTAAAAATAAGAAAACGTTACCAAAACTGGAACTATGCGCGGCTCACCTACTTGCTAAATTGCTGCAAAAGATAAAAACAGTCATCAACAGAGAAATGAAAATATTTGCTTGGAGCGATTCAACTATAACGTTAGCATGGATAAATAATTGCCAAAGTAAAGACAGATTTATTAGAACACGAATAGAAGAAATCAAATTACTTGTTTCCAATGCGAAATGGCAACACGTTGGAACAAAGGACAATCCAGCTGATGTAGCAACCAGAGGGGTACTGGCGAACAAACTAATAGAACACGATCTATGGTGGAAGGGACCAAAATGGTTGCGAGAAGAGGAACATCATTGGCCAATAAAGAAGATTATTCAAATCGATGCTACGTATGTGACAACCTCAGAGGAATTACATTTCTGGGATAAGGTAATACTTAAATATTTTAGTTTAAGCAAATTAATAAGGGTAGTAGCTTATATTTTGCGATTTGTAAAAAGAATAAGAGGGAAAAAATGCCCTGAATACTTAGTTAAATCTGAAATGAAGGAAGCTGAAGAAATGTTAATAAGATATCAGCAAAAATTACAATTTAGAGAGGAAATTCAGAGTTTAGAAATAAAAAAAAAAAATTAATCATAAAAGTAGCATTGCAAGCTTAAATCCAATTTCGGACAATAAGGGAATCCTTCGTGTAGGAGGTGGATTGGGTAATTGAAATCTTCAATTTAATCAAAAGCACCCAATAATATTAAATAAGTCACATTTGTCATCATTGATAATTGAAAATATTCATAAAATAACTTTACATGGAGGAAACAAGTTAATGGAATCAATGATTAGAAGGAATTACTGGATTGTTGGATTGAAGAATTCTATAAAAAAGACAATTCGAACTTGTAGTAGATGCGTACGTTACCCCAAAGAAGTAGCAAAACAATTAATGGGAAATCTTCCAGAATTCCGAGTATCTATGTCAATTCCATTTATACACGTTGGTATAGACTATGCAGGACCGATTCATATGAAATGTTCAAAAGGACGAGGACAAAAAACATTTAAAGGATATATAGCTGTATTTGTTTGTATGGCAACAAAAGCTATTCATTTAGAAGCAGTAAGTGATTTAACAACCGAAGCGTTCCTAGCTGCTTTGAAAAGATTTTTTGCTAGAAGAGGTAAAAGTCAACATATATATTCGGACAATGGAACAAATTTTGTCGGAGCTTGTAGAAGATTAGACCGAGATTTTAAAATGGCAATCAAAAATAATTCAGCCGTAGCTCCCATATTAGAAGCAGATAAAATTCAATGGCATTTCGGGCCCCCGGCAGCTCCTCACTTCGGAGGAATTTGGGAGGCAGGAGTGAAGTCGGTGAAATATCATTTAAAAAGAGTGATAGGCGAAACTAAATTGACATTTGAAGAAATGATTACTTTGCTATCACAGATTGAAGCAGTACTGAATTCACGACCTTTATGTGCGATAGATAGTGAAAGCGATATAGACGTTTTAACGCCTGGTCATTTTTTAATAGGATGTTCAATAATAGATTGTCCTGAAGCAATTAATGATAACCAAATAGGTTCATTAGATAGATGGAAATTAATACAAAAACTTAAAAAAGACTTTTGGAAACGATGGGAAAGCGAATATGTTGTAATGTTGCAACAACGCATGAAGTGGAAAACCAAACAAGCTAATCTCGTACAAGGACAAATAGTTATTATTAAAGATGAAGAAACTCATCCAGCCAAATGGCCATTAGGAAAAATTATTGAAACTCATCCGGGAAAGGATGGAAATATAAGAGTTGTAACTCTAAAATTACAAAATGGCATACTTAAACGGCCCGTTCACAAATTATGCCTACTGGAGGTAACAAACAGCAGTAGAGCAGAGGAAGCAAATCATGTGACAAGTTTGCTGACTTCGAGAATAACAAAAAATACTACAACCTCAGAACGACCGAGTAAATCAAGCAAATTGATGATGTGGTTCTTAACGATACTCATGCTAGCAACACAAACTAAGTCATTATACATTAATGATACATCTAAATCAGGAGCTTCAGTGACTAAAGTAAAAAATAATACAGCAATATATTTGGAACCGATTAGTAAAATGGACATAATAAATTCAAAATGGAATTTAATAGTCTATTACGAATTAGGTACTTATTATGATCGGATGCATAAACAACAAGAATTTATTAACAGACTTGAAAATCAATGCAAAATATTGACCTATTACGAAGATGCATAATGATTACTGCAACTTTAAATGACAAATATAATAGTCTTAAAGCAAATAATGAATTGCTTATGAAAAAACAAAATAACGGGTGATTTTTTAAGAGCTTGATAACTTTTTTAAAAAAAAAAACGCATAAAATTTGCAAAATCTCATCGGTTCTTTATTTGAAACGTTAGATTGGTTCATGACATTTACTTTTTGAAGATAATTTCATTTAAATGTTGACCGCGGCTGCGTCTTAGGTGGTCCATTCGGAAAGTCCAATTTTGGGCAACTTTTTCGAGCATTTCGGCCGGAATAGCCCGAATTTCTTCGGAAATGTTGTCTTCCAAAGCTGGAATAGTTGCTGGCTTATTTCTGTAGACTTTAGACTTGACGTAGCCCCACAAAAAATAGTCTAAAGGCGTTAAATCGCATGATCTTGGTGGCCAACTTACGGGTCCATTTCTTGAGATGAATTGTTGTCCGAAGTTTTCCCTCAAAATGGCCATAGAATCGCGAGCTGTGTGGCATGTAGCGCCATCTTGTTGAAACCACATGTCAACCAAGTTCAGTTCTTCCATTTTTGGCAACAAAAAGTTTGTTAGCATCGAACGATAGCGATCGCCATTCACCGTAACGTTGCGTCCAACAGCATCTTTGAAAAAATACGGTCCAATGATTCCACCAGCGTACAAACCACACCAAACAGTGCATTTTTCGGGATGCATGGGCAGTTCTTGAACGGCTTCTGGTTGCTCTTCACCCCAAATGCGGCAATTTTGCTTATTTACGTAGCCATTCAACCAGAAATGAGCCTCATCGCTCATCGGACACGGACGCGAAACACATTTCGAACCGAACACTGATTTTGGTAATAAAATTCAATGATTTGCAAGCGTTGCTCGTTAGTAAGTCTATTCATGATAAAATGTCAAAGCATACTGAGCATCTTTCTCTTTGACACCATGTCTGACATCCCACGTGATCTGTCAAATACTACTGCATGAAAATCCTAACCTCAAAAAAATCACCCGTTAGAAAAAAGCGAGCACCATTCGAATTCGTTGGTTCAATTTACCATATATTATTCGGAATTATGGATGCTGATGACCGAGAAAATATGGAATCAAATATTAGAAATATTTTCGACAACCAAAAAGATATAGCAAAATTGTTTAAAAGGCAGACATCGGTAGTTGATTCTACCATAAATATATTAAAAAAGACAACAGATGAAGTTAACCGTAATTTTGAGAAAATGAATCAACAACTTAATACATTTTATAACGAACTAATAAAAGATCAAAATGCTGAAAGAATGACCTTGATGTTTCAAATATTAACCATTTCAATAGGAATAGTTATGGACGAATGTGAAGAAATCCAAACTTCAATAATTAATCTTCTAATTGACATAAATCATGGTCGCATAAATCAAAAACTATTAAAGCCTTCGCAACTTAATAAAGAAATTGAATTTATTAGAAACAAACTACCACACAAATTAATACTACCTGGAAGACAATCGGGTAACGAATTAAAAGAAATTTATAAATCGATGGCTGGTAAAGGTTTAATTGTTGATTCACGGCTAGTCATAAACCTAGAAATTCCCTTAATATCGTATGAACCGTCAAACGTATATAAATTAAATCCACTTCCAATAAATTACAAAGGGAATATGATTATTCCAGAAATAAAGGCAGAATATTTAATATACAAGTTTGATTTGAATCAATATTCACTTATAAACCAAGTAGATCTAGATAAATGTTCTACTAACTCAGAGAATCATTACCAATGTCCCGGAAATTTAGCTTGGAAATCAGCGACGGATAATTCATGTGAAATAGCAGCTTTTAAACAATTAGAAAATGAAGCATGTAATTTTAAACCTTCTACAAATGAAAACGTTTGGATAAAATTATCTTCTCAAAATCGGTGGCTTTACAAATTATTTAGCAAAGTAATGATATATCTAGAATGTGATAATAATCAACAAATGCATATGGAAATCCCTAGTCAAGGCATTATGACAATAAGAGAAGGATGCACAGTCCGGCATGAAGGAGTAACTATAACAGCATCTCATCACGTACAATCTGAAATTAAAAAAGAATTGCTATCCTCTTCTTGGGTTAAAGATATTGAAGATATTCCAGAACTACAAATAAAACCTTTTGATTCAACATTAATAAACAATACCAAAGATATCGTACATCTTAAACAACAAATAGAACTCTTCAAAACAGAAAATATAAAATTAAAAAGTATAAATTTTTATCACGTAAGTGGTCACGTTTCGCTAACATTAGTTTTGATAATAGCACTAATCATTACTATTTTATATATAAGATCCAAATGTGTAACAAGAACTGTGACTGTTCCATTTGAACTTCCAGTTAGACATAATTAAAAAATATTAATAATAAAACATAATATACAAGTAAAGTTAAGATACAACTTTGGCCCCTGGCAGAATGTTCATAAAGATATGAACATGAAAGTTTTGTAACCTTAAGATAGAATTATATATACAAAATTATATTTTTAACACAACTACATTAATACATAAAAATATACATGTAAACAATAAATTAAATAAAAAGTATATACAGTCCACTAAATGTCAAGTGCAATGGTAAGCAACAAAATTGTAATATGAGACTTGCTCATAAAAATGTGAAAATCATTGCACATAAAAGAAAACTCATAAATTAGAGTATACATAATACTAATATTAAAATACAAAATATACATACTCGAAATATTAATGCACACAAGCAACAAGAAAGTATCAAGCGTGTGTACGTATGTGTCTATCTAAAAAACTATAAAATATTAATGCGTTGGTATCTGTAAAAATGCAATAAAAATATAATACATATTTACACGTGTGTATGCACACTAAGCATACACACATATACATATATACATAGTTAAGAAATTAGAATTAAGAAATGTATTGAGGGAAGAAATTTTAATAAAGAAAATCAGAGTCAAAAGTGAACTCTCACTGTACAGACTTAAGCAAAGACTGTTTTTTCTGTACATCCACTCCGTTTGAAGGACCAAGTGGAGAAGGACCTAACTACGCTTGGAATATTCAATTGACGCCACTAGCGAAAAGAAGAAACGACTGGCGCGCTGTTGTTAACTCGGCTATTGTCGCGTAAGCGGTGTCAACACCAATTAAGAAGAAGAGGACATTTGCTTGCTTGAATTTTTAAATTGTGATTCGCTAAAACCACGAAAATTTTTTTAAGTGATGGAATATGGAAAAGACCAAAATATCATCCAGATAGACAACATAAATTTTGTTTATGAATTCTCTTAAAATCTCATTCATCATTCTGTGGAAAGTGGCTGGGGCATTTTGAAAGGCATACGGACGTACTCATAATTTGTTGTTTTGTCTGATTTTAGATGATCAAGTGCAATATTTTTTTGTTCACTTCCAATGGATAAACCGGTTCCTGAACCGTTTTCATATGGAACGGAATGATTAATCCATTTTTCAAAGTATTACTCATTTTTTTATTTCAATAATTTTAAAATTTTTAAAATAAAACCATTTTCTAATCATAGCATTTTTTCGTAATTAAATTCCGCAGGACAAGGACTTTGTACTTTAATGATTGGTTTCTCAATTTTGCCATTTAATGTACTTATACATAACCGTTTCTTTCTCGCTCTACAATGAGTAAATTAAAATTTTCAAATTTCTTTTTCTGCATTATGTATACTAATAGTGGAACCTGAGTCTACTAAAGTGCACCACTTTGACCAAACAGTGTGGCATTATAATTATTTTTTTATAACAATATCCCGAGGCTAATTGGTAAACCATCACTAACGTTTGTGTCTTCCGGTTCCTTAACCCATTCAGGACCAATGTGACGTAGACGTCACAACAGCATAGCCCTTCTTTATTTGCGGTAAAAAAAAAATGGCTAATGAAAATTTAATTTAAAATGCAACATAATCTCTTCTTAAGCGGTACGATAAAGTTTGCGTCAGTTGCAGTTGAGTTTTCTTGTGAATAGATGCTTAGGCGTTAGTTTGGTTTTGTGTGTATATCGAAAACAAGAAAAATGTCGAGAAGGACAAAGGCCAAAAAGTAAGTATATGTATATATATTTTTTACTTGCGTGCAACTAAAAAAATAATGAATGTAGTATTACTAAAAAATATGTGTAAACAAATAGTGCGAAATAAAGACATACAAATTATTGTGTTTTACTAGTGTCTGATAAAGTTTACTATTGCTGTGACGTTTACGTTACGTTGGTCCAAATACCCTGGTAGTACATATATTGATTTGTTTATATTATTAGATACTTCAAAAATACGGATGAAATGCTAGATTACCTAGAGAGTTTACAGAGTGCCGATGAAGATATTGATAAAGTGTACCTAGAGCCGCCCGATGAAGGTCAGGTGTCCAATGAAGATTCAGGTGAAGGAGACTGCGGAGGCACCATCGAAAATTTAAGCAAGAAGCTGCTGCAAGCGCCATGTGAATTAGTGTGTACTACCAACGACGATGAATTCCTGTAGATGATGCACTGAACGACACGGATGACGATATTGACAATTTAATTAAAGATGTTCTTCAAAATTCGTTTCAAAACATTGGAACAAATTTATTGACAGAATCTCCGTATTCCTCAATTCAACGACCACCAGAAATTCTGGAGGAAGAATCAACTATGCGTACGTCTAACAAAACTCCTGATAAAATTTCAGTACATAGTAGAAACGGAAAGAGACACAATACTTCGAAACGAAACGGTCCTCGAGCGAAAATACAAAAAGTGCGGGCACCACAGTTAACTTGGGTTGAAAGCATCGCTGGTGAATCAAAACCTTTTTTCCCTGAGCCAAATTTCACAGATTGTAGCGGGCTTTTTCCACATCAGCAATTTGAAAAGTTTATTGATGATGAGGTCCTACAGATGTTATGTGATGAATCCAATGCTTACTCTGTTCAAGTAGAAGGTCAAAATCCCAACATTACCATAAATGAGATGAAGGTGTTTATTGGTATTATGATTGTTACTGGCTATACATCTCGATCAAAAAAAAAACGATACTACTGATGCGAAGATTCAGATATGCTGTACTCTATGGTTAGCGAAAACATGCGAAGCAATAGGTTCGAAATCATTTTTCGTTATATGCACTTCAAAGATAACAGCTTGGAAGATCGGGGGGACAAAATTTGGAAAATCTGTCCAATTACTGATGATTTATTTTACGATGAGTCTATGGTAGAGCATTACGGTCGACACGGTTGTAAGCAGTTTATTAGGGGAAAACCGTTGCGTTTTGGATACAAGATCTGGTGTCTCAATACGCCCTAAGAATACCTTGTAAATTTTGAGATGTACCAAGGCATTAATCCACGTAACCAGAAGAATATCCAAAAATGTACGGAAAGAACCCTGCGCCATTGTTTTCCATGTTTGATGATTTAAATGACGAAAAAATGCAATTACCCTACTGCATATATTTTGATAATTTATTAACTTCAGTTTGTGTCTTGCTTGGTTTGAAATAGCGGTGCTACGATGGCACTGGAACAATGCGAGAAATTATGATTCTTAGGGTTTGCCCTTTGCCTGATAAAAAGGCTCTAAGAAAGAAACAACATGAACACATGGAGAGCATAAAATTGGAAGGTGCAGAAATATAAATAACCAAATGGACTGACAACTCTGTTGTTACTGTAGCTTCAACAATTTATGGAAAAAATCCTGTGTCCAAGGTCTGTCAATATTCACGAGAACAACGCCGAAAAATCGACGTCCCTCAGCCATATGCGGTATGGGAGGTACAGATCGAATGGATCAGAACATAAACGCTTACATAATTGCCGCTAGGGGCAAAAAATGGTGGTGGTCAATACCGAAAAGTGAAGCTGAATGTGCGAACGAAAGATACGATGGCATCGATCACTTTGTGGAGGTAGTTCCTGGTAATAAACGTCGACGTTGCCAAGGTCATAATTGCAATACAGTGTGCTAAATGCTTCAAACGCTATCATTTTATAAATGTTAATTAATCTTTTTTTACTCTTCCTTACTTTTTCTCGAAATATGAATGTTCCTTTTTTATTTAAGTGAAATGTAAAATAGAAAATAAAAAAAGTATGAGGACCAACGTGACGTAAACGTCACAGGCTCCTGGCACGCCCCCTGTGAATATTTAGATTTTTTCTTTTCCGATTTTAATTTAGCAGCTCAAAATTAGTATGTCCTACAAATTTCAATATTTTACGTAAATTTTAAGCGTTCGGTCCTTAATGGGTTAATCCGACTCATAGTATCTACTTCCATAGGAGTAGGCCTAAAATCCTAGACCTATAATGACCACTGTTATTGTTAGTCCAGGTATTCCTAGAGTACTGCCAAGAAAAATTATTTGTATTTTGAAGTCTGCTATTATGTTGACCCGGTCCATTTGTATGATCTGGAGTATTGTATGTGTTATTAGTTCTATTATTTTTTTGCTGACTTGCAGAATTTTTTGTATGTATTGGCCTGTAATTTTGTTTATTGTTAAAACTATTAGCATATCTATGCCTAAAACTTTGTTGGCTTGTAAAATTATTTCTATTACTTAGCACATTGGTTTGTGTCCTATAATCTTGATTTTTTCTTTGGAAGCTATTGCCATGTAAATTATTGGATTTCTTAAACGAAGGAACTAAATTACCTTCGTCTAACCCCAGGAAGCTATATATTGGCATTTTTCCCATTCGGGCGCGAGCCGGGACATTTTGAGGGCTATGTGAGGGGATCATCCCGGGCGAACATGAAGAGGGAAGTGAGAGCAACGTATTTTACCACTCCATATTTACAAATGAGAGCGCGCACATGTATGGGAAGTTGCACTGTGGGTAATAACTGTAAAATTGCCTAACAATTCTAAGTTTCTTTGTAACTACTATAAATTTTTAAAATGTAAGACAAATAACAAAAAGTATAATGAATATTTTATTTTAGTAATAATTTTTATAATATGTTTTTATAACAGCATTTAATTTAGTTTATTTGACATAATAAAATCTATGTTTGGTTTAATCTCATTTGCTCTAGCTACACGCATTATTGTACCAAAATTTATATTAGATAACCTACTTCTTATTATATGTTTTTTTTATTTTCATTATTAAAAAAAATTGTTCACAAGTGTAGGTGTTTCCAAACGTAGATATAATTTTCGAAGAAAAAAGTTTCAAACAAGGATATTTCTTTAAACAAAGATCTTTATAAAAAGTAATTCTGTCTGAAATTTGCGCAAACTAATTTTTTAAAAGAATAGATCACTGCAGATCTATTATATATATACACAGCAGAGCTTTCCTGACTTAAATACTTTTCTTCCCATTCCACATTAAATGGATTAATTTTTCTTTTTAAATTTTGGAAACTGCTTTCACTCGCTGATAACATTTAAATTATAATAATTTCAGTTTCTGAACCACTGTTTCTTCAAACGCATATACACAAATGAATCTTATGAGAGCGCAAGACTACCATGGAAAATATTATATTTTGTATTTACAAAATTATACAAAACACTAAATTAAGCACTTTGAAAATGCTTACATAAATAAATGTTATGATGCAAAATCATCAATTAATTTACATAAACATTTATTTTGCCAAAATATGTTCGCACAGTTCAATGAAATTTCGTTTCATACTAATTTCGTCAAGTAATTATAGTGGTTTACTTCTGGCATCCCGCCTTTTCTCAAATCACCTGATCGAAGTTCCCTGATCTCCTTCGCTGTCAAATAATCAGGGAACGCCTTTGAGAGAAAAATGAGAGCCAATGCGAGAGTCTCGTATCATATTAACCATGACACTACCTAGTTTGTTTTCAGTTTTGATATTTTATATTATGAAAAATTATAATTGAAAACTTAGATTTGTACAAAACTACATATGCGTATTGAGTAAACACGATGGGCAGCCTTAATCGTAAAATACTCATTGGCGGCGTGATTTAGAAATAACCTTGATGTCGTCCATGAAGGTGATAGTATGTATGTATCAAGCTATTATTGGCAATAACATATTGAAGTAAGCTGATATGATAATATCGGGAAATAGCGTCAAACCATCTGTAGTTCCTGTGAAAGAAAAACCGGGAAACTTTTTTTGAAAGAATTTGAAGATTTTTGTTTAGTTTCTATTTCAAATAGCGAAGAAAACATTAACATTGACTTGTCCCATTTAGGGAACGTCCCCTCAAGAAATATTTAGACTATTATAAGTAAATATGTACCAAAGAAGCAGCATAAATCGCAAGTCAGTATGCAAATTTGTTTAAGTGGCGATACCCTTAATTACGAAGGACCAAGTCGAATTTCATATTCCGATAGATGCACCCATTATTGTGACTTCTAAGTGTATGTTCCATTTAGAATCTCCAAATCTCCAGCCGTATTTACAAGGTACATCGCTTCAGTGTTCAGAGGCCTTCTTAGTGACGGTACGGTGGTCAGTTACAAGGACGATCCTATTACTCCCTCAAAGGATGTAGGTCAAGATCTTAAGAGGCAAAGACAAAGGGTGGAAGCCTTTCCGGTACCCACTAATAAGAAGGCGGTAAAAGGGTTTCTGGGTATCACCTCTTATTTCCGTCAATTTATAAAAGATTAAGTAGTTGTCGCTAAACTACTATCTTATGTTTTAAGAAAAGATACAGAGTTTGGTTTTTTCGGGAAATCAACAAGCAGCGTTTCAGCAATTAAAAGCTGCTTTGAGCAGTGCGCCAGTTCTAAAACTTTATAACCCTAAGGCATTAACCGAAGTTCATATTGACTGATCTATGTTCGGGTACGGTGGAGTTCTTCTACAGAAAGAAAGTGAGGACCAATGTTTGCATTCAATCCCATGTATGAGTAGGAAAACTAAGCCGGCCGAGAAGAAATACCACTTTTATGAATTGGAGGTATCGGCAATAATGGAGGCACTTAGGGATTGGAGGGTTTACTTAACTGGAGTTCCTTTTAAAATTGCTTCTGATTGCAACTCCTTCGCCATGACTATGCGGAAAATGAAGTTCCAGTGAGTATATCTCGTTGGGCGGTGAGGTTAAAGTATTATGACTAAGAGATCGAACATAGCAATGGTTCAAGAATGCGGCATGCGGACGCGTTGAGTAGTGTGCAATGTCTGTTGTTAGAAGATTCGTTGATACATACATAGGTTAAGGCAGGCTCAGAAGCAAGACGGGAGGATTAGAGCAATTTACAGGGTTTTGGAAAAGGATGAATAATAGGTGTTTAGTTAACTTAAATTTTTTTTGCTCACCCTGGTATTGGTGATATACTCACCTTTCACTTTCGAATGTGGAATATAAAAACAAATACAATCTTTTAGAAAATAAGTTACCATATTTCATGTTAAACAATAAATAAATATATTTTAATTTTTATTTTTTTAATTTTTTATAATTTGTCTTTCTTATTGTATTGCTCACAAAATTTATTGAATATTAACACTTTTAGTTTCGATTATTCTGCAAACATTACAACCAAATGAATATCGAAGGCGAAAGCTCCGAGATGACGAGTAAATCAAAAAAGAGACCATTCCGATCTGACTAATCCATTTCTATTCTTTGTGGGTGGTGGAAAAACGAATTGTCGGTGTGTAGTGTGATAGGTTATTGGTATGATGTGTGGTTATGGTACTGTTTGGTGGTTGATGCGTTGTGTTGCATTGGGTCGTGTGATGTTGGGGTACGTTGTATGTGGGTTGTGTGTGATGAGTGCTGCGAAAAGGATGTGTGCTGAATAGTAAAATGTTGCGAGGTCAGACGTCGAATGAAGATGAATAGGCCTTTATTAAAAGCCATTATAAAGTTCTGGCAAAAGAGTTAATATTAGTACCTTCATTAATGGAAGAGGAGATTATCTGAACGACACACAAGCCGGGACACTTCTCGATAAAGAAGACTCAAGAAGAAGTTGAAAAGAATTTTTATACTCCGCAAATTGGTTCAAAAGCAATTAAGGTGAAAAGGAGTTTTATCGAATGCGTCGTAACTGACACCAAGACTTGAAGGAAGATGGGCCGGTAAATCCCATAGCGAAGGAGGATCGGCCATTAAGCACTTTTCATATCATGTTGGACCAATGCATTGCAATGTAGCGAATGAAGAAGGCTTATGATTATATCTTGGTTGTAGAGCGCGCGTTTTCGATCCGATGGGGCTGAGACAGATACCGACCGTCTATCTAAAAAGAATAGTTTGTAACCGACAGGGGAGTCGCGTTTACAGGTAACATTTTCAAATGCTACTGTGAAAGGGAAAGTCAGACTGAGCATCAAGTAGTCATACCATTGTTATCAAAATTGTTTTCGAAGAACCGGGTTGGTGTAGACACGTAGGCAAAATTTAGCAAGTCATTAACAACGACCCGCCGCGTAGTACGAGGTTTGCGCCTTTCAGAATATCGGCTTGGGTGGATATGAGGGTTAAAAGGTTGTCAGAGTTGAATGAGCTACTACAAAATGAAATAATACAGACTGTTATCGATGAATTACTCACACACTTCACTCAAAATTTTCTAGTGTTGAGGATGTTTGACAACACTTTGTAGCGGTATTTTTTGCGGTATAAAAATGTTTCATTTAGAACTTAGTTAACGACAAGTCATTTATATAAAATATTAAAAACTAAATACAAAACACATTCAGCTATAGACAAAATCATTTCAAAGTTTGAGAGCTCTACAAAATGAGCTCGAAATGTAAGGGACTGATATGCGATAAAAAAATTATAAATTGTATTTTTTTAATTTAATTTCCTTCACACTATAATAGAAATTAATGTTTTATTTTATTATAATTTTTTTTAATTGAAACACGAAGTTTAGACGCGTTATTACTTTAAAAACAATAAAATCGGCCGCTTTTGCATAAGTGCATTGTTTAAACTCAATAAAGATTTATTCCTTACCACTGATGTGGGGAATTGAAACGTCTTATATCGAGTGAGAAATTCTAAATTTATTTTGATGTTTTCATTGCTTACTAGTTGACCCCGCAGCCGTTTTCCTGCGTGAAGTTATGTGTTTTGAAATGAAAAGAAAGTTGAATTTATATTGTGTTAAAAATCATTTATTTGCGATTTTTCTAAATTTTTTTTAATGTAGCGCAGCTTGATTTGATAAACAAAATTTTTTTGATTTCTTTACTGGTGCGTAAATGTACAGAGAAAACGGGTTTCAAACTTGTGAACACGCCACGTATATTGGCCGTGTGAAAACACATTTCCAGATTTATGCCACACTCTTCTAGCGACTATCCTTGTGTCCTGTTGATAATCATTTCAAATGCAATTTCCCTGGAAACTGAATAAGTTTGAACTGAAATGGCAAATCGTTGGCACTCAACAGAATTCGTAGAATCAAGCATTCTGCCCCCTTTTATTCGATAACTCGGGTTTCATTGCACAGTTTCGGCGCATGAAGATTGCGAAACATAATAATGACAGATCCAACTTTGAGACACAAATGATGCTGCGGCATACCAAGCCTCTCCAAAGAATTTATAAATTCCACTGGATACTTCACGACTTCGTCTCATTGTCAAGACGATCGTAATTTGCCCAATTCCAATTCTTAGCGAATACGATGAAAATGTCTTCGGCAATGTAATTTTATTCGCATCCCGTAATTGACGCGAATTTGAAGGCTGATATGTCGAAATGATCTTCGCGAAAAGGATGCGAAGTAGCTATCGCATTGTCCATCGTTTGTTTCCAGTGTTTATCATGTTCCAGCAATTGCAATCGTTGGCATGCTTCTCAAAAAGTTACACACATTGTAACATTCACAATACGCAATGACTTAAATAAAGTTGAACCGGGAGACGCACAACAGTCGGAAAACTTCCATGAATTACTACAGTAAATATTCTACAAAGCGCTTTATTGCAGTTCACGTATAGACCCATTTGATACCTGCTGATCTTATCTCGTTAAAGGCCAGTAATAGCCATGTTGCGTTCTTTGGTGGCGATTTGCAATGTATTTGATTGATTTCACCAAACTGCAACATTCAACATTGACATGAGTTTTGAATGTGAATTAGACAACCATATTCGCCACCTCTAACTTAAATGATAAATGTTCTATTATTTTCGGCTGGTGAGCTACGACGATAGAGTGGATATCCATCATTTCCAGTTTGCGTTTCCGAAGGAAAAGCACGTGTATAGTGTTTCGTGCATTTATTGTCAGACAAACAAAACGAAGTAGGATTGTGGTGTCCGCAAGGTCCATGAACCATATTGGTTTTGATTACTTCGTATAATCATAAATTTGATCTGGTGTAGCCACCATACACCATCCAAAGAAGAATGTTTGCGTGCGGCAAATCTCTTGTTTGCAACTCAAGGGAGTACCATATATACATATGTATATACGTTGCTTCAAGTCCATCAATCATAGAAGCTGTTGTTTAAAAGTCGTGCTGTGACATCGTGACTATCTCTTACTGAGTGACTGCGATCCATAGTTCCACACGTACATATGTCATCGCATCCTGGGAGTACTCGTTCATGTACCTTGGTGTACCATACGTTGATGGCAAAAAGAACACGGACCGATATTAGTGGGACCTCTTCATGCCTTCGTAACAAATTTCAATCTGTAATTGATCACTTACTTTAAATAGCTGGAATAAAAGAGCAAGCGACCGAAATTGAACGATTCAAATAATTTACAAATCAAAATAATGGAAAACAAAAGAAAAAAGAATTGTAAGAAAATGTGAATTGTAAGAATTGTGAAAAAAGTCAATTTTTGGAAATTTCCAATTTTTCGACTTTTTCTTATGAAAATTTTTTTTTTCTGAACCTTTCCAGACCCAAAGAGAACAACTTCAGAAAATTTCATGAATATTGGTTTTGCCAATCGAGCCTTAGCGTTACTAAAAACAAACCTTCATTTTTATTTACATATGTACATATGTATGTATGTATATACAAAATAAAACGTTTGTATGGGAAAAAGAAAAGGGTTGCTTTTAGAGGTTTTGCGGCAACTTTCGTAATTTTTTCTTACATAAGAACCTTCTCCTAATAATAACAAATACAACAAAAAAAAATCAGCTAAATCGGTTCAGCCATTCATGCGTGATGTCGTGACAACGAAAACGGTTTCATTTTTATATATAAGATATACTTGGGGATATTCACAAGGTGTAATAAATTTAGAAGTCATAAACAAAAATTAAGACAAAATAAGAATCAGGCATTAAACCGGATGATACTTGATTCAAGTGAGTTTTACTATTATAAGCAAATCTCACTTTGATATTTATTTACGTAAAAATTAATTTCCAGGCGACGACGAAGATGCGGACGAAATGTTTGAAAATTGGTCATTGAGTTTACTTAGTTTATTAAACAATCGTAGAAGTGTTCATCTCGGAATACCAAAGTCATCCCAATGGCGAGATAATGTACTTAGGAACTTTGACGACAGCCGTTTTAACGAAATGATTCCTGTTCGCCCAGACGAATTTCGCCGCATACTAGATTATATAAAGGACGATAGTGTATTTAACACAAATTCTAGTGGAGCGTAATTTCCTTTAGATTTACAATTAAAAATAGTGCTATTTAGGTTGGGATCTTCCGGAGATGGATTATCTATACAAAAGGTTGCTTGGCGTGGGTGACTATTTAAATTATAACTAAGCGCGTATTTAAAGCAATATTGAAATTAAAAGACAAGTTTCTGTTTTAGCCAAATGAAAATGAACGGTTGGAAATTGTTACCGCAACGCGGAAAGAGATGCCAGGTTGTATAGGATATATTGATGGATCCGAATTAAAGTTGGCAGAAGCGCCAGCCAAAAAGCATGAACTTTTTTATTCACGAAAACGGCAATATGTTATTAAAATGCAAGCTGTTTGTGACTATAGGCTACGAATTAAACAAGTCACAATAGGATACCCTGGAAGTGTTCATGACGCCAAAATCTTCTTGAATAGCCCTTTGCAAAACATCCTCAACGATTTATATCTAACTCTCAGGGGATTGCTGGCGATAGCGTCTATCCACTTAAGCAATTTTTATTGACACCATTCAGGCACAATAGTACGGACTACAGTACGGAAGAAAGAGAAAGTTTCAATAAGTACTTTTCAAAATATAGTGTGCGAATTGAGAATGGTTTTGGCATTTTAAAAGAAAAATTCGGTAGCTTGAAGGAATTGAAGTTTAGAATGATAAATGAGCAAAATAAAAAAGAATGCAATGAGTGGATCATGGTATGCTGCATTCTCCATAATATGCTAATCAATTTCCAAATTCAAAACGAAGAAAGCGTTGAAATTAACCCACCTCAATATAGTATACCACCAGGAAGTAACACATGATCCAGCCTTATTGACTTCATACAAAATCATAGATTAAATTAAAATACATCATTTTTAAACGTATATTTACCATTCATTTATTTAATTAATACATATATAAAAATGAATTATTTTTTATTTAAGAATTAATATAAAAAGTAATTATTAAATATAAACTTCAGGTACATTAATTCCCTTCAGGTAATTTAAAATTCTTTTGCACCACTTCTTCCAATTCTCCACTTATTTGTATTTGTGTTTCAATTCCTCCATTGCCAATCTTTCTTTCATTTGTATTTCCATTATTCTTAATTTTTCATTACTTTCTTTTCTTTCAATTCTTTTTTTTCATCTCCATTTTTTTGTCCTTTAGTAATAATTCTTTCTTTTTCCTTAACTCCACTTCTTTTTCTTTAATCATCAATTCTCTTTCTCTAAATTCCAACTCTTTCTCCTTAAAACTCATTTCTTTCTTAATTTTCTGCTTTTTCAGCTGTTTTATTTCAGACTGAAATTGCAGAATATCTGATGCCGCAGTTCTGGAATATATTCCTTTGCGAATTGTTTTATTTACACATTCGCCTTCGCATGCAGCCGCATAAGACGCTGACTCGTTGAGGTCTACTTCTGAATAGTCTTCGTTGATCTCCAACCTGTCGTTGATTAATGCTGACTCAACCACTCTACTGCCAAAAATTTCATCCATTTCATAAAAAGACGTACACATTTTAAGTAAAGTGGCTGAAATAAAAATGGCTAGTTATTCTAAGTACCACTAGAAGAATTAATAACATTTAAATTCTCAAGGGAAAATTTAGTTTAATTTACAAAACAAAATCTTACCCTTCATAGTTTTGCCTTCCATACTCCCTGCACCCGTCAAGCCTTCTCATGATTTTGCTTTGTTATATGTTGTACGCATATGACGAACCTACGAGCGTGTCAGCTTTCTGTCCACCGCAATGTTGCTCTCCTTTGGAAATCGTCTATAATACATTTGAGACGTTGGCTTTAATAATTAAAATTATAATAGACTACTTCTAAGTTGTATTTTAATTAATAGACTTACCTCAAAATCCCTGTTTCGTGTCAAAAATTTTATCAATTTCTTTTCTTCTTTAAACAGCCACTTTCTGGTTGGGTTGGAACGCACCCGCTTTGCTTTTGTCTAAAAGCGCATTTAATTAGTTAAAATGTATTAATTATGCATTTTTATGTTACCTGTATAACATTATATTGCTTCATTATTTCGAAAACCCCCGACAAAGGAAATTGAAAGAAATTTAAATTTAAACACAAATGCAACCAGAAGACAAAATCAAACCGATGTAAACAGAAATCAGCTGATCAGTTATGACGAACCGAATACATAGCGTTCAGAGTTGTATTTGTGTAAACTTATTTTAGTATGCAATCCAACAACAATTTGTTTACACTAGCATAAAAACTTATGATTTTATGATTTTACGATGCTTTAAGACACTTTGTGAGTACTCCAAATATCTTAGGAAACTATTCTATACTGCGGTAGAATAAAATCTAAATATGTGTGCATGTATGTATATATTGCAGCATATTGTTTATGCTGCTTGATATGGTTTATGCTACGACATGGGGTTGTTTTTAAGTGCATAATTTAATACATGTGCGTGTGTGTGTCTTTAATGTTAAAAATAAATATTTATTGCTGATAAGTAAGCATGTTCAATTATATTTGAACATATTGCCGAGGGAAAGAAATGATTATTTAAAAAAATTAGTGGACTGTATGTGGATATGTATGAATGTCATACTTAAACCAAAATTTCGTAAATTTAGTCCTCCTTTTGTGTTTGCAATATCGATGCTTCCATTCCTTGAGTTTTCTACCCAATTTTGCTGCAGTCGTTGGTGTGCATCTGCTTCGTCTACCACTAAGCCCACGTTGAGGTCCTTTACATTTGTTTGCGGTTGCAGAATCATTCCAATCATCTTCCGCATGGTTCTGCATTTTATTTTTGCGAACTGTAATTGTTGGCTGCTTTCTATAATTTACGAAATCTTTTCCTTTTTTGGTAAGATTCGGATTTGGCTCAACTAAAACATCTTTGCGCTTTTTCGGCAATTGTGTTGGTTTGTTCAAAACTTGTATTTCCTCTACCTTCTCATACATTTCAGCATCGTCTTCCAAAATGTGGTCGATTTCATTTGCTTTGTCCTCATCTTCAAACGATTTGACAAGTTTTGACAAGTTATTAATTCAGTTGGGTTTTCCTCAGTTTTTGAACATTTATCAAGTGATTCCTCTTCAACTTAATTTTTTTGTTTTTGTCTTCCTCTATTACTTCTGCTTTTTTTCTCAGCAGAAGACAGAAATTTGTATTTTGAAATAATGTCGGAGTATTTCCAAAATCTCAAACTTTGTAAAGCGAGATTACAAGAAGGAGAGCCTTCAGCGTGCTGAAGAGCACTGTACTTTGTATATGTAGATAAAAGATTGGAACTTTTGTACATTTTAAATCCGAGTCAAAACGATTAAAAATTTCTGGTTCTTCATATACAAAGTAGATAAAAGATTGGAACTTTTGTACATTTTAAATCCGAGTCAAAACGATTAAAAACTACTTTGTATATGTAGATAAAAGATTGGAACTTTTGTACATTTTAAATCCGAGTCAAAACGATTAAAAATTTCTGGTTCTTCTTCTATCGTAAAATCTTCTAACAGCACGCTGAAGAGCACTGTACTTTGTATATGTAGATAAAAGATTGGAACTTTTGTACATTTTAAATCCGAGTCAAAACGATTAAAAATTTCTGGTTCTTCATATACAAAGTAGATAAAAGATTGGAACTTTTGTACATTTTAAATCCGAGTCAAAACGATTAAAAACTACTTTGTATATGTAGATAAAAGATTGGAACTTTTGTACATTTTAAATCCGAGTCAAAACGATTAAAAATTTCTGGTTCTTCTTCTATCGTAAAATCTTCTATCTTTGTATATGTAGATAAAAGATTGGAACTTTTGTACATTTTAAATCCGAGTCAAAACGATTAAAAATTTCTGGTTCTTCTTCTATCGTAAAATCTTCTAACAGCACGCTGAAGAGCACTGTAAGTTATTTCGGGCTCTCCTTCTTGTAATCTCGCTTTACAAAGTTTGAGATTTTGGAAATAATCCGACATTATTTCAAAATACAAATTTTCAACTCCAAGAAAAAATTTTGAAAAGTACTTTGTTTCTTCGAATGCACAATTTTCATAAGTTTGATATCATCACTTTTTATTGTAGTGATTTTGTGGAGAGCATCCATTACTTTTCTGAGGAGTTAAATTTTCCTCTTGAATATGAAGATTCAAAGACTCAAATCAAATGTAACTGATTTGTATTTATTTTTCATGTCAGAATTTGTTGGAAAAGTGTTGGACGTGTGCAATACCGTTTCGGATAAATCCGCTTGGGCATCAAGAATTTTGTTCCTGTTTATACCCATGATTTTTTTCGCAACACTTTTCGTATTTGTGCTGCTGGTATTCTCCAAAGAAATCGTTGGAGGTATATTGATTTGGTCACCTAGTTGACCTTGCTGTGCCTCGACTCACGCCGCTGAATATTTCTTGGATAGCAGTTAGATCACTGCGTTTAGTCTCTGTTAAAACGGCTTACATATGTGATAAGTTTAATTTGCGGGAATATACACCCGTCTTACAATTTTTATTTTACTGTTATTAATATGCGGGAATATACACCCGTCTTACAATTATTTTTATTTTATGTGGCTAGATAAGCTGGCCGACAGGGGAAATGCTCGAAAATTCCACGAAAAGATGCGGCGACTTACAGAAGGTTTCAAGACCGGAGCATACTCCTGCAGAACCCCCAAAACTGATCTAGTCACCCATGCTCAAAGCATACTTAAATTATGGCGGGAACACTTCTCCAGCCTGCTGAATGGCAGTGAACGTACAACGCCAGGAGAAGGCGAACCCGATTCCCCAATCGATGACGATGGAGCAGACGTTCCATTGCCCGACCATGAAGAGGTTCGAATAGCAATTGCCCGCCTGAAAAACAACAAAGCGGCAGGGGCCGATGGATTGCCGGCCGAGCTATTCAAACACGGCGGCGAAGAACTGGTAAGGAGCATGCATCAGCTTCTTTGTAAAATATGGTCGGACGAAAGCATGCCCAACGATTGGAATTTAAGTGTGCCATGCCCAATACATAAAAAAGGAGACCCCACAATCTGCGCCAACTACCGTGGGATTAGCCTCCTCAACATCGCATATAAGGTTCTGTCGAGCGTATTGTGTGAAAGATTAAAGCCCACCGTCAACAAACTGATTGGACCTTATCAGTGTGGCTTTAGACCTGGCAAATCAACAACCGACCAGATATTCACGATGCGCCAAATCTTGGAAAAGACCCGTGAAAGGAGAATCGACACACACCACCTCTTCGTCGATTTCAAAGCTGCTTTCGACAGCACGAAAAGGAGCTGCCTCTATGCCGCGATGTCTGAATTTGGTACCCCCGCAAAACTAATACGGCTGTGTAAACTGACGCTGAGCAACACTCAAAGCTCCGTCAGGATCGGGAAGGACCTCTCCGAGCCGTTCGATACCAAACGAGGTTTCAGACAAGGCGACTCCCTATCGTGCGACTTTTTCAATCTTCTTCTGGAGAAAATTATTCGAGCTGCAGAACTAAATCGAGCAGGTACAATCTTTTATAAGAGTGTACAGCTACTAGCGTATGCCGATGATATTGATATAATCGGCCTCAACACCCGCGCCGTTAGTTCTGCTTTCTCCAGACTGAACAAGGAAGCAACGCCAATGGGTCTGGCAGTGAACGAGGGCAAGACGAAATATCTCCTGTCATCAAACAAACAGTCGTCGCACTCGCGACTTGGCTCCCACGTCACTGTTGACAGTCTTAACTTTGAAGTTGTAGATAATTTCGTCTATCTCGGAACCAGCGTAAACACCACCAACAATGTCAGCCTGGAAATCCAACTCTTGCCAACAGGTGCTACTTCGGACTGAGTAGGCAATTGAAAAGTAAAGTCCTCTCTCGACGAACAAAAACCAAACTCTATAAGTCGCTCATAATTCCCGTCCTGCTATACGGTGCAGAGGCCTGGACGATGACAACAACCGATGAGTCGAACTTAAGAGTTTTCGAGAGAAAGGTTCTGCGAAAGATTTATGGTCCTTTGCGCGTTGGCCACGGCGAATATCGCATTCGATGGAACGATGGGCTGTACGAGATATACGACGACATTGACATAGTTCAGCGAATTAAAAGACTGCGGGTACGCTGGCTAGGTCATGTTGTCCGGATGGATGGAAACACTCCAGCTCTGAAAGTATTCGACGCAGTACCCGCCGGGGGAAGTAGAGGAAGAGGAAGACTTCCACTCCGCTGGAAGGACCAAGTGAAGAAGGACCTGGCTTCGCTTGGAATATCCAATTGGCGCCACGTAGCGAAGAGAAGAAACGACTGGCGCGCTGTTGTTGACTCGGCTAAAATCGCGTAAGCGGTGTCTTCGCCAGTAGAGAAGAAGAATTCTTTCGTTTCCATTAGTATAATATAATCGTTAATTTCTTGTTCCTGGTTGTGGAATACTTCTGAATCAATAATAATTGTTTCATTAAATTGGATTAAATTCAATCCATCAATTGATTTTTCGTTTAAAATATGTTTTCCTTGTAATACGACATTACCATGTCCTATATTTATAATAGGTGCGTTATTTTCTTGGATAACATTACAATGGGCTTCGTAACTTTCGATCATTGGTATTGTACATTGTCATTAGGTTCTTGTTTACAAATTATTTTTACATTTAGATGTTAATATTATTTTATCTTCACATTTACTTACGATTTTATTCGTATCCAAAATGCCTTGACGATAGGATATTGGAGTAACTTTGTATGTTGTGCATTTCTTTTCAATGACTCGTTATTTATCTAATTAATATTGTGTGTTTCGTTACAGGTATTTCAAATACAAAAAAAGGATTTGACTAATATTAATATTTAGTATTTTTGTGATATGTATATATGTTATGTTTTTTATTATAATATTTACGAATTTTTATTTTATTTTAATATATTTTTGTTAGGTGTAAGTTTACAATTTTTTAACTTGAATTAAGAAAAAAAGAAATACAAGACTGAATTTTTCTAAATCAGATGCTATTTTTTTTGTTTTGGCTATAGGTTTTTTCTAGTTAAAAAAAATGGTTTGCCTCTTTTATAAAAATGGTTTCTGTGAAGAAATAATGACAGGGTTTTCCAAGAGAATGATGTAATGTTATGTATTTAAAAAAGACGTGTGGCACTCGGGGACTGCCGCGGTAAAGCTATTGCATATCATTTTGTATCAACTTATGCGATTATAACTTTATTTATTTATTTTATTCTTGCAGTATTTCTTTTTCTTTGATATTAATTCAAGTTACACTTTTTGAGCGTGGTGACCGATAAGAAAATAAATTTTTCTATTATTAAATAAATAGAACGTTAAAATTGTTTAAAACATTTTTATTATTTTACAATACATGTGAGTTTTATTTTATTATCTGACATGGCTTATATGCCGAAGCAGAGAATATGAAGAGACAGAAATATATGTATGCATGCATGCCCATGATTACGCTCCTAACGAAGAATTTCGTTTTGCTTGTTTATATTTTGTTTCACTTTTGACAGCGAAAAATGTGTACAAAACACACCTCTCACACAGATAACATAAAGACATTTTTTATTGTGTTCTCTGTCTCACATACCCAAGAATATGAAGAGTCATAAATATATATATGCATGCTCCTTATGATACTCCCAACAACAGCAATGTGATATTTTCATGCTTCAATTTTTGCTTTCGCAATGTATGTAAATATGTATGCTTTTGCGTTTTGCCGTCGGCATTTCCATATTGGCATGTAAAAATAATTATGATATGAGTATAATTTTGTATGAATGCATGCATAGTACTATTTACAGTCAATTTGGACTTGAATATTTAATAATTTTGTTTGATTTTTACATAATATACTATACTAGTAGTAGTAATAGAAATTGAATTTATCACAACAATAATAATTACATACATATATCGGCTATCATATTAATCTTATTATTTGCTCATATGTATACGCATGTGCAGAAAATCAAATCATGATTTTAACACTTATACATATTACATGTTCGCGCATTAATCTGCTTGTTCATAGATTCATATATACTTATATGTACATACATATATTTGTATACATACGCTTCCGAACAAATAATGCACAAGCATGCATACATGCATATGCGTACACATGTGAATATGTCACCAACAAAAAATTGGTTGACCCTGACAACGGAGATGCGAAAGAAGCGTGCGACACTTGTTATTATGAATGTATGTACTTATCAGAGAACGGCATCAGGTGAATGAAAAACATTCGTACGCGCTCAATAGCCGAATAATCATACTGTTCGGATCAGCTGATCAAACTTGCATGCGCTCACATTTTCGATGTTGATTTTAAATTCAATCGGGTGTGTGCGATTTTTTGTTTCACTCCGTGATTGTTCGGCTCGTGTTCAATATAATGATTTCGGGAGCTTGCTAATTCGGTTCAAAAATCATTGTTTTGAACAAGAACAACACTACACTCGCAAAAATCAACTCATATGATTTTAATCATGCGCGCGGCAAGCGGCACTTTTTCTGCGCAGATGAAATGTGAGAAGAAGAAGGTGAAACACTACACAATCAAAATGTTTTCTCAACAAAGCGTTTATTTTCATGCTTTCCTTTTATTTTAAAATAAATAAGGAACATATTCATTGATTGCATTGCACATTACATATATATTTATGTATATATATGTATTTTGATTTCAAATTTATAGTATGCAAAACCTAATTATGTTTCACATTTATATACATACGTAAATTAAGAAATTATATTGAAAGATTGGACAAAGGAATCAATGGTCGAAAGCTATATAATAAGAATTTAAAAATATTAGGCTGTCGACAGATTTTAGGCAAGGCCGGTTCCTCTTTTCAGTGGTCACGTTTCCAGCCAAAGAAAATCCACGATCTGCAGCTACACTGACTAAAAAGAACGAAAACAAAAACAAGCTACAACAACAAGATGCAGTTCGTAGAACGCAAGAGGCTCGCATAGAAATTGTTGCTGTACATTCAGTCGTAACGCTCACATCGTGTCGTCTTGTCGCTAATCGTTTACTCATATACGATCAACTCAAATTGAACCGAATGATTCTTTCGTCAACACGTACTCATTTTATTGAATGCTAACTTTTGTTCAGTGAGTTGAATTGGGTGAGAAATTTTGAACCGAAAACACAAGATCGTCGGAATGATGTGTACGGCAAAATGAGTTAATTTTTACTCATCACTCTGTTTTTTTCGGTGAGTTGAGTTGAATGAAAAAGTTCGCGTATGAGTAAATACACAAAATAGTGATTTTTGCAGTTCTCTGGTACATATGTATATGGCTCGCATTTGCTTTCGTAAACATACAGACAAATGTGCCAAGGAAATAAAATATGTACATACATATGCATGTATCGTGGAGCGTGAGGTTTTTTTCGTTACGGAATTTCGGGATTCGGTCTCCGCGCTCAAGGCCCGCGATAGGAGCTATGCAATAGCTTAACAGACGCCGTAACATCTCCCCGAGCATGCCTTTGCCTATAAGCGTCTTTCGTCGATGGCAATTTTTCCTAATGAGTCATCCTGTATGTACAAATTACGAATAACCGTCTTGTTTCTTTATTATTATCACTTTATTAATCAGATCATGCTGTCTGATGAGTTCTCTGTTACAAACTGAAACTTACATTCTAAAGCTAATGTCTTAAATAAGTCCCTGCACCTTGTCTTAGTTGTTGTGTCCCGCAATTCGTTGTTAGTAGTAGTAGTAGAGTTATTGCAGCGGATACGACGCCGACGCTTGCGTTGGCAGTTTGCCGCTACCGCTGTGCCTTACCCGTCAGCGTAGGAATGTGAATTCGTTGACTCAGGCCACGCGCGGACCTTGTTGTTGACAAAGTGCTGCTTATGTTAACTGCTAGCTGCCAGCGTGAGAATGTGGATTCGCTGACTCAAGCCACGCGCGGACTTTAATGTTGACAAAGGACAGCTTATGTTAACTCCTCTCCTTCTAAATGAAGGCCTTCCACGGACTTCTTAAGATTGTTTATGACGTTCTGAAGATTCTGGGATTTGCGTCTTCTTTTTCGCTCTCGGTAAAGTTTAATTGGACTGTAACAGAAAATTAGTATGACAATGCTAGTGAGACCTGATATCGTTGGTCCTGTCAAAATCTCTTGATGTCTGGTGATATTGAGGAGCGCCGTCGTTGCTGATCCTGCTAATTTTTTAAACATGCCGTTTATGTTTTTGAAGTAGGATCCATTAATTTGAATCTCATTTTCGAAGGAAAGTAAATAAGTTCCCTTTATGGTCTTCTCGGTGTCTGCGGTAGTCTTGACTAAAGCGGTATTATCGTTAATGATGATTATGCCATCATCGACTACCATAATTGGTTCAAGGGGGTAGGGCGAGTGCTGCAACATTACCAGAATGAAGCTGCTGCGCGCACGTTGGATGTTGTAATTTTTTGCAAAACGTTGATGTGAGCGTTGCGCTGCAATTTCCAATCGCCAAAATTTGACTATGACAATCGGCAACATTGTTGTCATTCCCAAGGTGCAGGATTGTTCCGTTGTGTTGGACAGGAAAAATAATAATTTTCTTACAGACTAGTACTGGCTTGGGATATTTGATAATAAAATGTAGAAGATTACCGTCTAATAGAACCTTAATATATGATACCTCCTAGAGTGCATTTCAATAATGTTTTTTATATCATTTGAGTTTAACAACATTGGATTTATTATCCCTATCTTTGCAAGGGTAGTAGTTGAAATCAAAGTTTCAATTTCATTTATAATGATCCTATTTCTTGCAAGCAACATTTCATACAAGTGACCAGTGTCGATCTGTCCAGCTTTTGAGTTTTTAATGATGTGGTTAACCGTTTTCGTCAGTTCATTTATCTTTTCTTGTATCCTTGTGTTTATTTCTACCTGATGTCGCTCTGAGTCTACGAGTTCCTGTTGTCGGAATTTTAAGTTTTCGAATGGATGTCCAGTGTTGTCAGAAGCACCAGTAACATTCTCATATGGGATAGAGGGAACTGCGTTGTTAAGCCTTTGGTTTCCTCAACTATTCCCTTGTATACTGTAAGATTAGTTGTATGCCTTAGATAGCCAAATTCCTCCCAAATCGTCGCGTCACCATCCTGAATCGGTATATAGTCGGAAGTCGAATAGTCGGTCAGTTTTGCCGTCGTCGTTTGAATAAGGAGTATCGCAATCAGTATCCTGAAAGATAGTGTGAAAGAAGCTTAAAAAATTTACCCTATGCTATTTAAAGAATTCTAAAATATGCTAAGAATTTTCCCTTACTTTAGGTTGTCCTTGTGGACCACCCTCCCTTTTTTGAGAACCGTGGTTCCCAAGTATGCTTCAACTTTCTCCTCAACATATAAAGGGGATAATTTATTTCCGAGTCGCCTGTTAGTCTTTAACAATACTCTTTCCCCCACGTCGAATACTCTATTCTGTTTGGAGGGGTTATTCCTATCCATTTGTGCTTGTTGAGCCTTCATTATTTTCATGGTTATCTCATTCCTCAGTTCGGGTGGATTGGCGTGAAGTATTTCGATTGGTTTCATATTGGTCACCGAGTGAATCGTTCGATTGTATTTAGTTGTTGCCATTAATATGAGGTCTGTCGTCTCGTTAATTTTTCTGTCCAGTTTCAAACATCTGGATATCTCCAAAAGTGTACTATGGAGACGTTCAACCTGCCCGTTCGAGGTGCTATGAAGGGGCGGTGCGTTTACGATATCTACACCAAAACTATTCCCCAACAATGTGGTTATCGTTTCAGAATTTAGAGAAGCTTCATTATCACAATAAATTGTTTTTGTGTTTGGAAATATATTCATTAACTGAATGATTGGGACCTTCACGTCCACAATTGTTCGAGAAGGTATAGCTATTGAGAATTTGTCCAGATAGGTAAGAAAGTACCTGTTATCTGTCGAAAAGATATCAATGTGCAACATTTCCCCGGTATAGGAGGGGATTGGAGTTACACAATGTTCCTGCTTACGTGGGTGTCTGTCGTATTTGGCCTTACCACAGATCCTACAATTCGCGACAACTTCATTCGCCAAATTTGTCATCTTTGGGAAATAGTAATCGCAGAGGATTTGTTTAATATTCTTCTGGGCTGCTCTGTGAGCTCGATTGTGCTCAGCAACAACAATCTCCCTCTGTTCGTTTTTGTTGACAATATCAGCTAGCATGTTTTTGCAGTGCCAAAACTTTGTTGACTGAAAACTCCTTACCAATTCATGTTGCATGCTGGCCAATGTTGGTAGATCGCAATGTATGGCATTTGCCACATTTGGGTTTACAGCTATTTTTATCTCCTCAATAAGGTGCTTCCTATTTGTAAATTGAAATATATGACGAGTTTTATTGCCAAAGTATATGAAATTCCGTCTTAAAGTCATTTCCGCTTCTTCTAAAACAATTTGGTTTCGGAAGCAATTTAATGGTTTCTCAGTTCCTTCTGTCGTATAGAATAGTGACATTTCGCTGTGGACTGTAGCCAAATCTGATTGGGCATCCTCCTCTAGAGCGTGGATGTTCTGTCGTGATAGCGCGTCAGCAACATGATTTTCCTTGCCCGGTTTGTAAAAAATTTTAGCGTTGTGCTCGTCGATAAACGCTTTCCAGCGTTTAATTTTGGCATTTGGGTTTCGGTCTGAAACCGCAAAAGTAAGTGGCTGATGGTCTGTAAAATGTTTAAATTTGTAACGCCATAGAGATAGATTCTAAGACTTTTTAGGGCCCAGACTATGGCAAGTAACTCGAGTTCGTTAGTTGCGAAGTTTTGCTCACGATCTTTCAAAGTCCTTGAAATAAAGGTGATTGGTCTATTGTCTTGTGACAGTACTGCCCCTATACCCAAATATGAAGCGTCTGTCGTTAGATCAAATGGCTTCCTGAAGTCTGGGTAGAGTAACATAACATCCTCCGATGTAAGGACTTCCTTCAATTTGTTAAAAGCAAGTGATTGTTTTTCGTCTAATTCCACTTTAATCTTTTTCGATTGTGTGGCGCTAACCTTGCCGTTTTCTCCTTTCAAAATATCTGTTAAAGGCTTTGCTATTGCCGCAAAGTCCTTAATAAAGCAACGATAGTAGCTTGCTAAACCTAGAAAGGATCTGACATTGAAAAGAGTGGCGGGTTTCTCGTAGTTATGTATAGCATCTACTTTGCTGAGGCTCGTTTTAATTCCTCCCCTAGTCACAACAAAGCCTAAGTATTCAACGCTTTCCTTAAAAAATTGTGATTTCTCATATTATCTTCATGTAACCTCTTAACACCCACTCGATATGCTCGACATGTTTTTCTTCGGTTTCTGAAAAGATAATAACGTCATCGACGTAAACGTAACAGGACTTTCCTATTTGTTCTCTCAATACGATGGTTGATAGCTCTTTGAAAAATGCTGGGCGCATTCTTCAAACCAAAAGGAAGCCTGCAGAATTCGTATTTTCCGTTGCCTACCGAGAAAGCGGTATTTTCCCTATCGGATTCTGCGAGAGTTATTTGGTGGAAGCCCGATTTCAGGTCGAGTGTTGTGAAATACTTGGCCTTTCCTAGATTTGATAGTATTACGGTTACATTGGGGATGGGATATTTGTCATCGATGGTTTTTTCGTTTAATTTTCTAAAGTCTATTACAAGACGTTTCTTCACATTGCCTTGTTCGTCCATTACTTCTTTTTATCTACAACCCATATTGGGTTGTTGTATGGTGACCTAGACGGTCGGATAATACCATTTTTTAGTAAATCGCGAATTTCAGTATTCACGAATTCCGCTACACCCATTGGATAAGGGTATAGCTTAGAATACACCGGGTCGTCACTTTCGGTGCGAATAGTGGCGACAATATTTGTGTTATATGGTAGGGCCTCATTAGGATCAAAAACGCATAATAAACTTTTCACCATTTTCTGAAATATGAATCTTACAACCTCGCGGACTTCTATGTCCTCTACTCGTGTGAAATTCACATGTGCACACTTTAAAAACTTTATTTCTTCTGAGCCATTATTAGTTATTAATTTTTTTTGATTTTAGATCTATTGTTGCGTTTGTTTGCGTTAGCAAATCCAGACCTACTATTCCGTCGAACGTTGAAAGAGACGGGAGCATAAAAAAGGTACTGTTTGTGTCGAAAAGGTTTACCGTGCATTTTTCTTTAATGTGAGTAAAGCCATGGATTGACTTTACCAAGAAAGAATTTTCGACAGGTGCTATGTGCTTAAGCACTTTTAGAGGCTTTATATAGTTCTTTGATGCCCCGTATCAAACAAGAATTTTAGTTTTCTCCCTGCAATTGTTCTTTCAATGAACGGTAGCAAGGAGACCTGTCTATAAAATTTAACTGGTTAGGTTCAGTAAGGTCGTTTTCGATTGATTAGGCCTCTGAGTTTGCTACCTCAGAGTTATTGCAGATACGTCGTATCTTCTTGATTAGAAGTAGAATTTACGTTGGCAGGTAATTAACCCGTTGTTGTTTTGGTCCTGTGAATTTTGCAGAACCATTACTTGGTCTCTTCACTGTCTGTCCGTATTTTTGATTTTGATTATTGGGATATCGAGATGAGTATCCACTATTTTTCTGTTGTGCTGTAGGTTCTCTGAAGCGTTGCGAGGTATCAACGTCCATTGGCTGTACTGGCTCTAGTTTCTGCGGAGTCCTGCTGTTGAAGTCTCGCGTTCTGTTAAAATGGGGATTTTTCGCAAGCCACGTGTCATTTGTCTGATATCTACTACTTGTACTTTTTTGCCTAGATTGCTCTATATTTAGCCTTTGGGCTTTGTCTTCCAGGCTCCTGGCATATGTGCTTGCGAACTGGTATCGCTCATGGTTAGATTCCACCTCCTGTGCTAACGCTAGAGCCGAAGGTAGATCTTTAGGCCGGGCTAAGAATAACACATCACTAAGGGGTTCCTTAGTACCTGAAATAAATACGCGTAATGCATCCATTCTGTATTTTTCGTTTAGTGATGCAGCAATTGATTTTTCGTAAGTCATTATCGTTTTGTTAGTTAAAAGGGTTAACTTTTTCTCTACCTCGTCGTAATATTGTAGTAGTGACAAACTTCCTTGGCGGAGAGTTGACAACTCCTGTTCGATCAAGTAAATTGGTCGTTTGTCGGAATAACTAAAATCGAGTCGATTAATTATGGCCTTAAAATTTAGAACGGTATTAAATGAGGCCAGAACCATGTCGGCCGGGCCTTTAACTTTATTCCTAATGATGGCAACAGCCTGATAAGGTTTGCTGCTACCCTCATAGCCTCCAAAAACTTTGTAGGCGGTGTGTGCCGCCTGCCGCCACGATACATAATTCTCCTGCTTACCGTCGAAGTCCGGTAAGGACTTTACAATATCGAGTGGCTCCTCACATCTAATCCCGAGTACAACTTCTATTTCCCTATATGTTTCTATGTTCGGTGTGTCGATTTTAACGTCATTTAGTCGTTGATTAATACTTGCAAGCTTTTGTTCGAAATTTTCTCTTTGAGTGGCAAGTGCACTACAAACTGCACTTTCCACTAATGCCCTTAATTGGTCTGGTTCCAGCGCCATTTCTTGTCTTTTGTCTGCCACTCTATATTCTGTCCACCATTTTTATGTATTATCCCTATTGTTGGACTGTCTTTTCCTAACTTCTATTCCGTTAAGGCTCCCAAATATTTTGTCCAGGACCTGATCACTCATGAGCTTGAAGTAAAACCGATACCAATAAGTTGGCCTGCGCAAAATTTATTTCTCAAAAACTCGTGCAAAGATTTACAGTTATATTTAACAAAAGTTTTTTTTGTTAGCTACTTTTTTTATTAGAGCAATTCAACATACTATATTTTTTGCACTCTACTCACATATTTTTGAATCTTAATTCTATTGTTTAATTTTTTGTAGAAATTTTCGATCCCCTTTGGTCCGTGATTCCTTTTTTTGTGACGTCTCCTCCTTGATGGGTCCGTACAATTGTTCCCGAATAGTTTTTTTCTATTTTTTATCGAGCTTTTTATTTCCGAATAATTTTTACTATTTTTTATCGAACTTTAATTTTTGTTCCGGAATAGTTTTTACTATTTTTTATCGAACTTTAATTTTTGTTCCCGATTAGTTTTTACTATTTTTTATCGAACTTTAATTTTTTTATTCCCAATTATGAATAACCGTCTTGTTTCTGTATTATTATCACTTTATTAATCAGATCATGCTGTCTGATGAGTTCTCTGTTACAAACTGAAACTTACATTCTAAAGCTAATGTCTTAAATAAGTCCCTGCACCTTGTCTTAGTTGTTGTGTCCCGCAATTCGTTGTTAGTAGTAGTTGTAGAGTTATTGCAGCGGATACGACGCCGACGCTTGCGTTGGCAGTTTGCCGCTACCGCTGTGCCTTACCCGTCAGCGTGGGAATGTGAATTCGTTGACTCAGGCCACGCGCGGACTTTGTTGCTGACAAATGCTGCTTATGTTAACTGCTAGCTGCCAGCGTGAGAATGTGGATTCGCTGACTCAGGCCACGCGCAGACTTTATTGTTGACAAAGGACAGCTTATGTTAACTTACACACTTCCTTTACGGTAGCGCCTTTGTGGTATGCAGCATTTTTCGTCACCGCAATTTGTTTTTCACGTCAAAAAACGCCACCTGTGTGCGACATTTTTAGCGTTAGGTATATTTCCGTTACGGAACTTCTGGATTCGGTCCCCGTGCTCAGAAGCCGCGATAAAATCTATGCAATAGCTTAAAAATTCTTGGGAGAAAGGATAATTAACTTCTTCTTTGGGAATTTGGTGATGTTAGTCAATTTTATTTAATGATATTCATATATGGTGTGATGTTAGTCAATTTTATTTAATGATATTCATATTTTGGTGTATTTCTAAGAATTCGAAGAAAGAATTCGAATTCCCTAAGAAAAGGTCCTTTCTCTGAAGAATAATTGAAATTCCAGCGCATCAGGGAATTCCCATGAATTGCAAGAAGCACAAGGAGATGAATAAATAATAAATATATATACATATAAAAAGACTTAGTATTTTTATTTCGCTGTTTTATTCCATTGGAAAGGAACATCTCTATTACTAATACAATATTTACATACATTATCTCTTATTTTGCTAGCATATTTGTATGTATCATTTTCCTGAATTGGTAGAGATGTTATGGTGGACGGAATGTGTTCATGATATTTTTCATAATGGGTATTCGGCGAAACATTTATTTTTCGCGACAAATAATTATGTAAAATACAGCATACTGTTATGATTTTATCAGACGTTTCTAATGAAACTTCAATTGGTCGATAAAATATTCGAAAACGCCCAGCTAGTTTTCCAAACGCCATCTCAACCGTCATTCGGGCTCTACTAAGCCTATAATTGAAAGCCTCTTGTGCAGTATTTAATTCCAAACTACGGTTAAAAGCTTTTAACATGTGTCGGTTTAACCCAAAAATATCGTCGCCAATAAAATAAAATGGTGTTTGAGAAATCTGCCCTCTTAAAGGTTTACGGGATGGTATATAAAGTTGGCCTCTGGAAAGCTTATCATATAATGAGCTGTTTTTATATGCCAACACATCAGATGATCTTCCATTTGCTCCAATATCGACATAAATAAATCGGCTATGTGCGTCGACCACTGCAAGCAAAATTGTGCTGAAAACCCCTTTATAATTAAAGAAGTCCGACCCAGAATGGGGAGGCTCTTTTATACGTATATGCTTTCCATCGATTGCACCAAGAGTGTTAGAAACTGCCAAAGTTCATCAAAATCATTAGCCATATTTAGCCATTCATTCTCTGTTATTGGTGCCTGCAAAGGAAGAATATTTATTATAATATAAAGTATGTATGTATGTATGTACACTGAAATTAACTTTATAACTTTACCTTTAGGTACTCCTTCTGAAGAGCGCTTATTATAGAATTCAATACCTCCGGAATAGGTACTAATTGTTTTTCGAGATATGCGGGACAAGAATTGCCTTTTCAAATTTTTAAGAGCTTCTATAGCTGTTACCGTTATGATAACAAATGCCCACTTAAACTGTTCAATAGCTCAAAACGTGCGCTACATCAGCTACATACCCGACGGCTTTTCGCAAATGATAAAATAAATTTTCAAGAGCTCAAAGCATGCGCTACATCAGCTCGAACCTACCTACCCTATCATATCATCATATCATGATAGCAAATGCCCACATACAAATTTGGCAATGGCAATAGCAATACGTTTAACAGTTAGTATTCTATAAATTCTAGCCTGTCGAGATGCCCCGTTAAGATTCGTGGGATAAACAACTCAACAGCCGAAATCGTGTGATTAATAGGGGGATTCTGTAACCAGTCTCTAGTCTCTATTTGAGACATTTTGAGACAAAGTATCAATTTGATACTAGTTACTATTCACTAAACAGTCTCTAGCGTTAGTCTCAAAATATTGAGACCTGGTAGTTAGCTGGTCACAAAACTAAAAAGAACTATTGCTGCCATTTTCAATGTACTGAATAGAGATCATCATAGATATTAATCGGTTGTCCTTTTTTTTACATTTTGTAACCAATTCAAACACGAAAAGGTTAAAAAGGTTAAAAATAAAATAAATTTTACATAAATTTCGTAAATGTTATGAAACAAAGTCAACATATATTTTTATTTTTATTGTCTCACGTTACAGAATCCCACGGAGTATCAAGTCTCTAAATTTGAGATTTTGAGTTAGAGACAATTTTTGAGACTTAAGACGATTTTGCTATTCTGTAAGTGACAGTCTCAAAATCTATTACATTTCATTATTCAGAGATGTTTTTACACTTGAATGATAATAAATATGTCGATAACAAATATTAACTTTTCTATAACATAGTCAAAAAACATAATTATCAATAAAAATAAAAATATATGTTGACTTTGTTTCATAATATTTACGAAATCTATGTAAAATGTATTTATTTTTAACCTTTTCGTGTTTGAATTGCTTACAAAATGTAAAAAAAAACGACAATCGATTAATATCTATGATGATTTCTATTCAGGCAACAAGAGTTCGTTTTAGTTTTGTGACCAGCTAAATACCAGGTCTCAATATTTTGAGACTAACGCTAGAGACTGTTTAGTGAATAGTAACTAGTATCAAATTGATACTTTGTCTCAAAATGTCTCAAATAGAGACTAGAGACTGGTTACAGAATCCCGCTAACTGTCTCACGTTACAGAATCGCATGGTAAATGTCGGCCTGAACATGGTACTAAACTGAAAAGGAAAATAGGAATAGTTTTGAATATAACGAAAATAACACTGGTCTACATAAAAATTGCCTTCTACATGAAAATATATACTATATTTATTGTATTTCCCTCGTTGAACATAAATATACAAGTTAAAATTCATAATTAGCTCTTATTGTGCATTTATGCCTTATAAATATAATAGAGGGTAGCACGACAGATTTATCACATTAATGATGATAACTCATGTTGTGTTTAACGTTGACTGTGTTTTGTTCAACAGTTAAAACGTGAAATTATTACCGTTTTTTTTTGTAATTTTTAGTGAAAAATCTACAGTTTTCGTTATGTCGCGTAAATGTGTTATTAGTGCAGACAATTTTTGCTACATTTGTAGTAAGGTAACCCTTACTAACCAAAGATGCTCAATAACACAACGTTTAGAAACTGCTTACTTCCATTATTTTGGAATTAAAATTAAAAACCAAGACAAATCGTGGGTACCATATTTTAGTTGCACAACTTGCTCCACAAATCTGATTAAATGGCTAAACAAAACGAAACGTTGATTGCCTTTTTTTGTACCAATGATGTGGAGGGAACCTACCAATCATGCGAATGACTGTTACTTTTGCTTGACTCCACCCATCCAGCACAGTATATCACGAAAAAAGAAACGAAGCGTAGTATACCCTGACGTAGCCTCTGTATCGCGACCTATACTACATGGAATCAATTTACCTGTTCCTCGACCTCCCGAAGAATACCACTAAGATTCTGAAGAAGCGATTAATTCAATGGAAGTTGACTACAATGAGCCTACAACCTCACAATCGCCACAGTTTGTGGGTGACAATATTTTTTGTGACGAACCTCATAGAATTTTGCAAGATGAACTCAGCAACCTTATACGAGATTTAAATTTGCCAAAAGATAAAGCGGGATTACTAGGATCGAGACTTAAGCAATGGAATTTGCTTCAACCGGATATCAAAACCAGTTTATACAGACATCGTCAGAAGAGCTTGATGCCCTATTTCAAATCCGAAAACCAGCTTCAATTCTGTAATAACGTAAATGACTTGATGAACGCTTTGATGATTGAATACCATCCACAGGAATGGCGGCTGTTCATAGACTCCTCAAAATTAAGTTTAAAAGCTGTTCTTCTCCATAATGGTAACACACAACCATCGATTCCGTTATGCCACGCTGTGCTTACTAAAGAAACATACGAAAATATGAAATTAAATTTAGATGCTATATCATACTCAGAGCACGAATGGCAGATTTATGGAGATCTAAAAGTCATAGCAATGGTGTTGGGTTTACAAATGGGCTATACCAAGTACTGTTATTTTTTGTGCGAGTGGGATAGTCGGGCTAGATCTTTACATTACATAAAAAAAGATTGGAATGCTAGAGTAAGCCTGAGTCCAGGAGAAAAGAACGTCCAGCACCTTCCTCTAGTTAATTCCCTAATAAAACCTGCATCGCATCCGTTGAGACGGTGCGACATACAGGCAAACAAGCAAGCATCATACAACGCTGTATTGAGAGGAGTTTTTGAGATTCCAAGATAGTCGAGGCTGCCTCCCACCATACAGGGGCTCCATATGTGGTACAGGCCACAAACAATCCACGATATATGGTGCGAACAGCACGACGTCCGAGACCCCAATCGCTCCTCAAAATGCGTCGTATTTTGCCTACGGTTGCCTGCAGTCGCTCCTGCACATTCGCTGAGTGTGGAGTAAAACACATCCTTTCACTCATGGTCAACCCCAGATATTTGACTTGAGTCACCTATCTGATGCTGACCCCATTCACATGGACAATCGGTGGACAAACCGGTGACAATCTGCCCTTAAGCAACATTGGCACCGTTTTTCCCCTCGATATGTCCACCCCCACACCTACACCCCAAGTATAAACGATCTCTAAGAGATCTCCTCCCGCCCGCTCTAACTCAGACCTCGAGCGACCTTCAATCATAAGAAGAAGGTCGCCCGTATACGCACAACACTTACAGAGTGGCTCGAGCTGCCCAAGCATAGTGTGCACAGTAAGGTTCCGAATAAATGGACCACAGATGGAACCCTGCTGGCAGCCACGAACAACTCCAGTCTCCACACTCCCATTCATGCTGACAAGAGAGGCCTTTCTGTCCGAAAAGTAACTCCGCCAAAAAGTAATTTCCGGACAGCCAAGCTCCTCTAGCCGTTGCACTGCTCGATCCCAGCTTAGGCAATCAAACGCCTCCTTGAAATCAACATATATGCTAAGGACATACTTGTTGACATTCTCCCTAACGACACTCTGAACAAAAAACCACATATCCTTTATACTGCGTCCTTTCCTGAACCCAAACTGCCTATCCGACTACATACCCCGCGTTAGCTCCTGAAGCCGTTCCACTATGACCCTTTCCAGCACTTTTCCAAGTACTGTAAGGATACTGATGCCCCGATAAGATCGAGGATCGCTCCTGATCTTATCGGGGGACTTCAGAAGAGGAACAACCCTAACACTTTTTCAATCGCGTGGAAAATATCCCTCCCAGATGCACTTATTATAAATGGCCTCCAGGTATTCTGGAATGAACTTCCATAAGCTTTTACACCTCTCCGTTCAAACCATCAAAACCCGGGGACCGTTTACACCTAACCAGGCCACAGGCGTACTCCAACTCGCCATTATCTAATGTAGGGACAGGCACCTCTTGTGCTTGAGGTAGCTGGACCTCCGATCTAGGAAAGAACGTACCTAACAGAATCCCCGCACACTCTCTCCACGAAGATAACAGAGTGTCACCGACGCAAAGAGAGGTGACATCCTCCCTCCTACGACCACGGCAGATCCTATAAACCTCACTCTAGGGGTCGTTCCTATTCTCCCTAACAAAACACCTCCACTCTTCTTCTTTTATTCTAACTAACATTTCCTTATACTCCCTATCTGCACTACTAAATTCATACCAAAGCTAGGACAGCCTATCAGAATTGGACCCTAGGGCTCGTTGAAACTCCTCCCCTTCAAGGTTAACTCACGCGTCCACCATTTAATCTTATTAGTCTTATAACTTTCACACCTCCTAAATACCCTATAATTTAACCCCCAAATTTCTCCATATATACGAGCAATGTGCTCGTCCACCCCCAACTCCTTAAACTCATTAAGCAGTATACAAAATATCACTTCCCTAACCGAGAGTCCATATTGGTTCCAGTCAATACCAGTGGTACGTCATCGCCGCAATGGACTCTCATAAGGCAGGGGAGGGGATTGAGGGGTAACCATAATTTCTAAAGCTGAAAGCCCTACTTGCTGCCTCATTCATAGGCGTCACGTCAATGTCGCTCACGCCCCCAGGCCCATCGAACGTATACCATTGTGGAGGCTATTAGCCACCACCCATTCGCTTAATGCCTCGCCTCGGCTGTGGCTTTGGTATCCAGATAAGTGCCGGGATACCTTAATAAACCACATCGCGGACGAGCATTCGCATCCAGCCCTAGGATAAATGAGCTACTGCTCGCCAGTAGTAGTAGCTTATCCATATAGCCCAGGTAGGGCTCTAGGGCCTCGCTATATTTAATACTACTAGCGACAATCATCCTACCGAACTCCCCTTCTATAGCGACACATACACCCAGTTGTGAAGAATCCACAACTACGTAATCGTAGCGTGGATTATTTGCAACTATTGCGGCGTTAGCTCTAAGGTCAGTGAAGACCTTAAAACTCCCAGGAAGACCCCGAACCTCACCATTGGTGGCGTAGGGCTCCTGGAGTAGAGCAATACCGCTTCCACCCTCAACCCTGCAACCTCCCAACTCACACATCACGGCATAGGAGCCCTGACAGTTAAGCTGGATGATCCCACCCATCAGTGTCTAGCGAGAACGCACTCAACAATGCCACAATATATAGGGCAGATAGCCTAGATGCCTAGCTGGCCTACCCTTAAACTCAGGTTTGGCCTTCTTGACCACACCTCCGGCAGACATCTGCTTTAGCCCTACACTCAACCACCCTGTGATCAAATCCCATGCAGCCTGCAGCGGGGCTATCCAGTCCCACCCTGAAAGAAAACCACTTTATATAGCACTTACCTGTCTCCAGGAGGGCGGACATCAACTTGTCCGTACCCTCGGATGACATTGGTGCTGCCGTCAGCGGTCACCTTCCATGGACGACTGACCATCCTCAGAAGGTTCTGACGAAGTAGTTCCTCCATGAATTCTTCATGCGGGATCTCCGTATGGACCCGCTGGACTACCACCCGACGACACAACCTCCGGTTGACAAAGAAGTCCAACCCCACCTCCCCGAATTTCTTGTTATTCGCCACTTTCTCCCTCTCTAGAACAGAGGGAATGTGAATAACGCTCCACCACCCTTAAGTCGTCTAACTTCGTGAACTCTCACATCAAGTGAGAGACGCACCTCCTTGACCACTTTTTGAATAACCTCCCTAGAGGAAGTTGCAGGCCCCTTACTCCTGACAACGACCGACCAAGTTTCCACAGGCTTCGGCGTCATCGGTGCAATTGCTTCCAGCACAGGTGCTGGAGGCGCAGGCATCGTATCGTAGTAGTACTGTAAAATATGCCGTATTTTCTCTTTATTTTTCTCCATGTTTGCGACGCTATAACTCACGAACGACTTTAAAGAAACGACAATCAATCAAACACGTGTTAACGCGTGAAATGAGCTTTCCAAAAAGGTATAGCATTACCCGATGCGACGAACAAAACTAGAACTACGCGCTTTCAGCGCCAGCTAGCGAAAATACCGCAATACTTCCCCACAACTTCCCCTAACAGCATCTACTTGGCCGCAAAGATGGGCATTTTCGGTTATAACCGTCATCAGGAGCTCCTCATACTTTGAGGCAAGCTCCAACAGCCTCTTCGCGATTGCAACAACAAAATTTTTCATATCGAACACCAGCCCATTCAATTCCCCCGTTATCCTCTTGGCAGCCGCCACATGACTGACTGCCCCACCCCCAACAACAAGCGCTCCCCGCGAAATATCCCGATTTATCTCGCCCCCTTTCCTGCCGCCCTACTTAGCGCGCCTGCCGAACGTTTCTTTGCCAACCGTTCTAGACGGTTGGACAACCGTTTTCTCAGCGGTGGCCACAGTGGCACGCCAACCACAGTTTCCACTTCCTCCCTCATCTCCGCACATATTACGCGGCGACCACGCACGGGCAGTCGCTTTCTCGGTGGTGGCCACAATGGCTCCCTCCCACGCCCCCGCCCTCTTACCGCGACGACCCCAAACGCACCTTACTCCGCGGTGGGAGCTTCCCCTTCGCCACCCGACGTGGAATCATCCACGACTGTAGAAGCGGCGGATTCTCCGCTTCCAGCGAGGGTCTTCGTGCTCCTCTTCCGTCCAGGAGGCAACTCGCTTCCCAACTCACCTTTCAGTCGAACTGATCCGCCGGCGTACCACTAGCGCAGAAGGCTCTCGGACAGAAAGACTCTGGAGCAGCTGCTCCCCAGGTGCTTGCGTCTGAACGCGCTGAAAAATGCGACTCATGCGCAGGCCCTCTCAGTAAAAGCGACCACCCAGCGGTCGATTATTGCGTGCTCGCCGTGGCACAGCCCACAACTCCAACCAGTGATCGGATTAAGGCCACTCAATTGGCCGCCGGCCGGACAATGTCCCCGTAACGGTCCGGAGTCGACGGTTCGCTTATACGACCGTTGGTCCTCACAGGAGTCGCAATCTTCAACGCTGGACAGAAGCTTGCACCCTTTGGGCAATGCTGTACAGATTCTCCTGACACTGAGCCAACTAAACACCAGATGCACAGCACAGAACTACTGGCAGGCAGTCCAGTCAGCAAGAATTCCAACAACACGGTGCTGCACTTGAACCGGAATCCGCCAATAACAACAACTTGGATAACCACGTTGCCCGTATATAACTTAGTAATAATAATATAACTTACCGCTATACTAAACGAGTCAGTACACAAAATGTGTACCCGCACAAACACTTGCGGTCACTAACCCTCGCTACCCACGACCGCACAAACAATTTCACCGCACACGCGCCAGGCACTAACGGTGCCAGCTAAACTGCGTAAACAAACGACCGCACAAAAGAGAATCGCAAAAAGAAAATCACCGAAAACAACACTTAGAAAATATCGCAACGATGCGCACGCACGTCTATCAGCGTCGACAGTCAACTAACGGATGCCACTGTTGACAGTCATAACTTTGAAGTTGTAGATAATTTCGTCTATTTAGGAACCAGTGTAAACACCAACAACAATGTAAGCCTGGAAATCCAACGCAGGATTACTCTTGCCAACAGGTGCTACTTCGGACTGAGTAGGTAATTGAAAAGTAAAGTCCCCTTTCGACGAACAAAAACCAAACTCTATAAGTCGCTCATAATTCCCGTCTAACTCTGTAAGTATTCGACGCAGTACTCGCCGGGGGAAGCAGAGGGAGAGGAAGGCCTCCACTCCGTTGAAAGGACCAGGTGGAGAAGGACCTGGCTACGCTTGGAATATCCAATTGGCGCCACGTAGCGAAAAGACGACTAGCGCGCTCTTGTTAACTCGGCTATAATCGCGTAAGCGGTGTCTACGCCAGTAAAGAAGAAGAAGAACATAATTAGACTTAATTTAGTTCTATTTATATTTAAATTGCTTATTTCTATTATGACTTAACGCTATAAAATGTGTTAAATTTAAAATGAACTACTCCTTCTGCAAAAAATATTTTGCATATATGTATATTTATCCATTTAGTATATATATAAATATAGTAAATATACATGTATTTATATTTTTTATATACTTTTGTATTGGAAAAAGAAAAGGGGTGTTTTCCGCTAATTATTCGAATTTTTCTCGCCACAAAAACCATCTTAATGAACATTTAAAAAAAAGAATTGGCCTAATTGGTCCTGGCGTTTTGAGTAATGCGCTTACCAACACATTTTGCGATTCATTTTTATGTTACAGATTATAAACATTCCAATTTTTGGATTAAATGCGAATATACCTTAAACTATAAGTCCACCACGGTTTTATATATAGAAGGAGCTTTCCAAAGTAAACCGGACTTTTTAATTCTAGCGCCCCCTGGTGGCGCTATCCATAGAATCTGCTATCTTTGTCAATTGACCTGTGACATTTCATTGATTGGAAGTGAAGTTATTGCGTTTTAAGTGTCAGGATGATTGTGTTATCGGTGCGAAAATGAGCTTCAAACAAAGAGGTAAAATTGGTAAAACTTTTACCGAAACGTTTCAATTAATGAAACAAGTTTATGGCGATGATTGCCTATACCGTAACAGAGCGCACGATTGGTTTCAACGTTTTCAAAGTGGTCGTGAGGACATATATAACGATCAACATGTGGACCAATTAAAATCCGTGATCACCGGAAATTTCATCAAAACTATGCGTGAATTCATCAAAAATCTTCAAAACATCAACTTATCGCATTTTGACCGAGCATTTGGGCTTACGAAAGGTGTGTGCACGGTTTCTTCCGCACAAATTAATTGACGACCAAAAATTGCTCAGAATCCAACATTCGAAGGACGATTATTTGACAAAAATCACATTTTAACCACTTTTAACCAATTCATTTATTATACTGATTGCACATATTTCTTTGGAGTCACGACATGGTAATATGGATGGATGAATGCAGAAGGTTCTTCTGATTAAGAAATATATTATATAAACTTGCCTCAAACTCATAGTTTACGAACTAAAATTGATGCATGTATCGCATTTTCCACACATTTTTGACTAATACTAAATGTTATAATATAAATATTCAAATAATAATATTGAATTAATAATTTGAAATTATGCACTTCCTATTTACAATTCATACAAAGATCTTAACACCTTTTACATGCCTATTTTGCCCGCAACTTCTTTATTATTATTATTGATGTTGTTGTTGCTGTTGTAGAGACACATTCATAATTTACTAGTATGTAATATATAAAATTATTCCATTATAAAAAATTCTAACATAACCATACTTATCAACAGGGCCAACCAAAATATGCACGAAAAATGCAGTTTTAAGCGCTTCGATATGCACTAAAAAAGGCTGAAATATGCTCGCAAATATGCACAATAAAAAAATATTCAATTAATCAAAAAATTTTGTTTTATTTGTTTTAATTTTCATTGGTGTTAAAAAGATAAAAATTGCGATGCACAATTAAATGTTGCTTCAAATTTTCAAATAAACGCGATCGTCGTTTTTCATTTAACAATGTGGTGTAAACGGAAAAAGATCTTTCAACGTGCACTGAAGTCACTGGACAGTATTTAAAATTAGCAACTTCCAACGGTGTTAAAGAATGTATGAAGTTATCATTTTCCATCGAGTTATTGAAAATAATTCTTTTAATTTTGCATAAAGACGTGTAGCCTTCGTTTATTTTTAGAACTGCATTTAATTTTTGCATAAAGCGTTTATCCTCGATTTGTGTTAATGATTGCTTTACAACTTCCATGACGTCAATACCTTCTTGCAAAGATAGGCCTTTTGTTTGCAGCTTTTCATTCCCTGCACAAAGGCAAGCAAAGTTTTATTTGATAAAAAATATGTTAATTTTTCAGGTTCTTATTTTTTAATATTTCTTTAGTTCGACGAATAACGTCTGAGTCGCCACACTGATGAGGTCCAATCAGTTTGTTGACGGTGGGCTTTAATCTTTCACACAATTCCCTCGATAGAGCTTTATACGCGATGTTGGGGAGGATTATCTCACTACATTAATAATTGAGAGCTAACCGGCTTAATTCACCTAATTAAGTATTGAAAGTTCAAAAGTCAATTGTTTTAGAATACGATAAAATTATAAAAAAAGATTTGAAGAATTTCACTTAATCTTAATAAATGTTGGGTGTTTTAATTTAAATGCCCAAAAATTACTATTTCGTCTGATCTGGAGAATGGAACATTATATAAAACACGCTTATTTTGAGGCACTCTCACACTGGAAAAAATTAGGCTTCCCTTTATCTCTGCATGGTTATTAAAAAAATTCTAATTTTTACGAAAAATTTCATTTTGAACAAATAATTTAAAATTCGTTCAAGTGAAAAGTTTTAGTACGGCAACAACGAAGTTGTGTATATCAAATATCTCGGCCATTTTCAAAATGTTCAAGAAGCTGGCATGCGACCAAGAAAATTTCTCTGTTGTGCAATCGTTAATGTGTATAAAAATTATTAATTCAAAGAAAAAATTAAGTTAACATATATGTTTTTAAATTCAGTTAATTGAAGCATGTTCGCGAAAAACGATGTAAGCGACAGATTTAGAAATGTTCAGGAAATGAAATAAACGTTTAAAGCTTAAAGTTTTACCTATTTTGGATTTTTTTTTTATTTTTTCAATAGCAATCTGTCTAGTTAGAATGAATAAATTGAAATGAAAAATTAATAAAATAGTTAAACTAATAAAAAAAACGAAACTAAACTCGTTAAATGGAAAAACGTTTTATATCCAAAATTAAATGGATGTTAACACGTTATTCCACTATGCATAACATATAGTAGGATTTCGTTTGAAACGTTTTTCCGTCAACGTATTTGGAAAGTAAAGGTTTCAAAACCAAAAAAATTGTATTTCAGTAATACAAACAAACAAAGAAGGTTATAAACCAAACGAAAAATCTTTTATTTCAAATAAATTTAAACGATATTTCCGCCAAATGTAATTCACAACGGATATGTAGTAAATAGTATAGAGTATCAATATACATATGTATTGGTTTATCTTTCATGGCAACTGTTTATAAAACTGTGCACAGTTTTCTGGTAAATACGACGCCATTGCCAGAAGGTCCTTCTTCTTTTCATCACTTACTTTTATTGGATCATTTCTGAGCGTTGGCAAAGTATAATTCGCATAATTTCTGGTTTTTTTTTTTGAGCGCAAATTATACGAAGTCCATGTTTATGCTATATTATGCTGCTTACGCATTCTAAGTGTGTTTGGATCGTCTCTAGAAATTTGTATCCACTTTGCAGCAGTTATTTTGCGTAAAGGATTTCTATATAAATTTTTGACTAGCATCTCGAAGTTTTTAAATTCATATGGAGCCAATTGATTAATCTGGAATGGATTCGAAGGACTTGCAAACTGATTCATATGACACACATCTGCTGGTGTATAAAGTTGAGCTGTTTTTTTTTCTTTTTTTCGATAAGTGCAAAATCCCGGTCGCATGGCAGAAAGCTGTGCCCTGAAGTAAGAAATTTTTGATTCACTTCAGAAAAGTATTTGGTCAGAAGGCTGTGGCACAAAGCAATCATAGTCCAGTTGTTATTTTTTCCAACGCATCTATCGGACCATATAATCAATTTTCTAATTTGATCAGTTTCCAGAATACTGAATTTTGATGTAATGTGTTCCCAAATACATTTTTAAGCTATTTCAGCAGCTCCTCTTTTAGCAATCGTTTCGTGCCATGTGTACATATCGACCGTATTTTCTGAGATATTATGGACTCTTCTTCTTCTTTACTGGCGTAGACACCGCTTACGCGATTATAGCCGAGTCAACAACAGCGCGCCAGTCGTTTCTTCTCTTCGCTACGTGGCGCCAATTGGATATTCCAAGCGAGGCCAGGTCCTTCTCTACTTGGTCCTTCCAACGGAGTGGAGGTCTTCCTCTTCCTCTGCTTCCCGCGGCGGGTACTGCGTCGAATACTTTCAGAGCTGGAGTGTTTTCATCCATCCGGACAACATGACCTAGCCAGCGTAGCCGCTGTCTTTTAATTCGCTGAACTATGTCAATGTCGTCGTATATCTCGTACAGCTCATCGTTCCATCGAATGCGATATTCGCCGTGGCCAACGCGCAAAGGACCGTAAATCTTTCGCAGAACCTTTCTCTCGAAAACTCGCAACGTCAACTCATCGGTTGTTGTCATCGTCCAAGCCTCTGCACCATATAGGAGGACGGGAATTATGAGAGACTTATAGAGTTTGGTTTTTGTTTGTCGAGAGAGGACTTTGCTTCTCAATTGCCTACTTAGTCCGAAGTAGCACCTGTTGGCAAGAGTTATCCTGCGTTGGATTTCTAGGCTGACATTGTTGGTGGTGTTTACGCTGGTTCCAAGATAGACGAAATTATCTACAACTTCAAAGTTATGACTGTCAACAGTGACGTGAGTGCCAAGTCGCGAGTGCGACGACTGTTTGTTTGATGACAGGAGATATTTCGTCTTGCCCTCGTTCACTGCCAGACCCATTTCTTTTGCTTCCTTGTCCAGTCTGGAGAAAGCAGAACTAACGGCGCGGGTGTTGAGGCCGATGATATCAATATCATCGGCATACGCCAGCAGTTGTACACTCTTATAAAAGATGGTACCTTCTCTGTTAAGTTCTGCAGCTCGAACTATTTTCTCCAGAAGCAGGTTGAAAAAGTCGCACGATAGGGAATCGCCTTGTCTGAAACCTCGTTTGGTATCGAACGGCTCGGAGAGGTCCTTCCCGATTCTGACGGAGCTTTTTGTGTTGCTCAACGTCAGTTTACACAGCCGTATTAGTTTTGCGGGGATACCAAATTCAGACATCGCGGCATAAAGGCAGCTCCTTTTCGTGCTGTCGAAAGCAGCTTTGAAATCGACGAAGAGGTGGTGTGTGTCGATTCTCCTTTCACGGGTCTTTTCCAAGATTTGGCGCATCGTGAATATCTGGTCGGTTGTTGATTTACCAGGTCTAAAGCCACACTGATAAGGTCCAATCAGTTTGTTGACGGTGGGCTTTAATCTTTCACACAATACGCTCGACAGAACCTTATATGCGATATTGAGGAGGCTAATCCCACGGTAGTTGGCGCAGATTGTGGGGTCTCCTTTTTTGTGGATTGGGCATAGCACACTTAAATTCCAGTCGTTGGGCATACTTTCGTCCGACCATATTTTGCAAAGAAGCTGATGCATGCACCTTATCAGCTCTTCGCCGCCGTGTTTGAATAGCTCGGCCGGCAATCCATCGGCCCCTGCCGCTTTGTTGTTTTTCAGGCGGGCAATTGCTATTCGAACTTCTTCATGGTCGGGCAATGGAACGTCTGCTCCATCGTCATCGATTGGGGTATCGGGTTCGCTTTCTCCTGGTGTTGTGCGTTCACTGCCATTCAGCAGGCTGGAGAAGTGTTCCCTCCATAATTTAAGTATGCTCTGGGCATCGGTAACTAGATCACCTTTGGGGGTTCTACAAGAGTATGCTCCGGTCTTGAAACCTTCTGTAAGCCGCCGCATCTTTTCGTAGAATTTTCGAGCATTACCCCTGTCGGCCAGCTTATCAAGCTCTTCGTACTCACGCATTTCGGCCTCTTTCTTTTTCTGTCTACAAATGCGTCTCGCTTCCCTCTTCAACTCTCGGTATCTATCCCATCCCGCACGTGTTGTGGTCGATCGTAACGTTGCGAGGTAGGCAGCCTGTTTTCTCTCCGCTGCGACACGGCACTCCTCGTCGTACCGGCTGTTCTTTTGCACTTTCCGAAAACCAATGGTTTCGGTTGCAGCTGTACGTAAGGAGTTTGAAATGCCGTCCCACAGTTCCCTTATACCGAGTTGTTGACGAGTGCTCTCAGAGAGCAGGAGTGCAAGCCGAGTAGAAAAACGTTCGGCTGTCTGTTGTGATTGCAGCTTCTCGACGTCGAACCATCCTTGTGTTTGTTGGCGTGCGTTTTTTGCTGCACAGAGGCGGGTGCGTATTTTGGCTGCAACAATATAGTGGTCCGAGTCGATGTTAGTACCTCGGAGCGCACACACATCTAAAACACTGGAGACGTGTCTTCCGTCTATCACAACATGATCGATCTGGTTGGTGGTTTTTCGATCTGGAGACAGCCAGGTAGCTTGATGTATCTTCTTATGCTGGAATCTAGTGCTACAGATAACCATATTTCGGGCCCCGGCGAAGTCGATCAGCCTCAGCCCATTTGGGGATGTTTCCGCGTGGAGGCTGAATTTACCGACCGTAGTGCCAAAGATACCTTCTTTGCCCACCCTGGCATTGAAGTCGCCAAGCACGATTTTGACGTGGGGCATCTCTCATAAATGCGCTCCAAGCACTCATAAAAGGCATCTTTGGTCACATCGTCCTTCTCTTCCGTCGGGGCGTGGGCGCAAATCAGCGATATGTTGAAGAACCTCGCTTTGATGCGGATTGTGGCTAGACGTTCATTCTCCGGAGTGAATGATAGTACTCGGCGACGGAGTCTCTCTCCCACCACGAATCCAACACCAAACTTGCGCTCCTTTATATGGCCACTGTAGTAAATGTCACAAGGACCTACTCGTCTCTGTCCTTGTCCCGTCCATCGCATTTCTTGGACGGCGGTGATGTCAGCCTTTATCTTTACGAGGACATCTACCTGCTGGGCAGCGGCACCTTCCCAATTAAAGGACCGGACATTCCAGGTGCATGCCCTCAAATCATAGTCCTTATTTCGTTTGCCGTGGTCGTCATCAAAAGGGGGGTCTCTCATCCGAGGCTGTTTATGACTATTCATTGGGGGTGTTTTTTTACGTGGCGGGTCCCAAACCCAGCGCACAACCCTATGCAGGGGTGTTTCGCCTTCTCACTTTAGCTCGCCTTCAAACGGATGTTCTTAGGCTACCCAGAGGATACTTGGTCAAAGACCGGAAGTCGTGAGCTGCTTGAGTCATATGTAAAAGAATCGTTTCTGGCCACTCCCAAGTGAATGGCGATCAGAGAACTTTCCTCACTTGCGTGAACTTCTACACATGACCCCATCCTCCAGATATTATGGACAGCAAAATTATAATTGAAATACTGTCGCTGATAAAATACATCAGAATGTGTGAGATTCGGTGTAAAAATCACTTGCTGCATATCGACACATATGACTACGGTATTTTGTGAATTTTTGCCAGCGTTGGAATCATCTCGAAGTTGTGCATATGCTTTATCTGCTTGCTCGTGATGAGCTGTCGCCAATTTTTGAATATTTTCAAATCGTTCCGTATTTTTAGCGGCAATCATATCAATAAAATACTTGTCACAAACCTTGCAAGTATCACTTCTTGGGAAACCAAATCGTAGTTTGTGTTCTGTATGAAAAATGTGCTTATATGTGTTGTACGAAATTTGGGTATCCGGATATTTAACTTTGTATAACTCGTACATTGTTTTAATATTTAAATTGGGGTTAAGACAATTTTTTCGAGATGTTGAACGACCATAGTGACTTTCTTGGCTGGAAAAGCTTACTATGTGTTCATCAACGCTCAGTTTTTCCTGTTCTATGATTTTGTGGGGACGATTTTCATGTTTTCTCGCTGATCATCAATGTTTTTCCCATATTTTACTTTTTCAACCAAAATTTTAACTCTGCACTGCGTTATCTTCATATTTTAAAATAAAAAGTAAAGTAAAAATCAACGAAAAACAACAACAAGAAAATATTTACCTGAAATGTGTGACAAAACATTTTTTTGCACACTCTCTCTCTTTCCGTTTGAAAGCACCAAAAAATAAAATACTTTTGTATTTCGTATAGAACTCCCCTCTTAAACTCTTCTTCTTTTAGGCTCGCTCTATTCAAGAAGTGAGGATAGAAATAAACATTGCTCGTTATAATTTTTGCTATAAAAGTTATCAAAAGGATCCATTTGTTTATTATCAAGTTTTGCACAATGGAAATTACAATGGCAATCAAAAACCTATTACAAAATAGTTCAAAATGTATATGTATGAAATAAAAATTATGTACTTAAAACGTTTTTCCACTATACCTGCTTTGTCACATTTTTTGCTGGTATAACTTGTTTTTTTTCTATTAATATAAGATTGCCCACTATTTCTTAGCTTTTTATTATTGAAATCTTTCCAATTTTCTAAATTTATTTTCCTTTTGGAGCCTCTAACACACTTATGAAGCACACGAGAACACTCACTTTTTTCCATTGTACACACAATAAATAAGTCACTTGAAACGTTATTCCACTGAGTGCTTGTATTAAAATGTGATTTGAATACGAACAAGTGCAATAATATGACTAATTTTGATTTGGATTGATAAAAGAGAGCCATTATAACAGTAATCTGCAAAAAAACCGGTTTTGAAAATATTGTCGCTAACAACGTTATTCTGTAAGCAGTCTTTAGTCACTATTTGAGACATTTTGAGATAAAGCCTCAATTTGTGACTAGTTAGTATCCACTAAAAAGTCTTTAGTGTTAGTCTCAAATTATTGACTCAAATTTAAGACCTGATAGTTAGCTGGTCACAAAACTAAAAAGAACTCTTGTTTGCCATTTTGAATATACTGATTAGAGATTGTCGTTTTTTTTTTTATATTTTGTAAGCAACTCAAACACGAAAGTGTCAAAAATAAATCAATTTTACATAAATTTCGTAAATATTATGAAACAAAATAAACACATATTTTTATTTTTATTGGTACCTATGTTTTTGCTAATGTTATAGAAAATATTATATTTGTTATAGACATATTCATTTTGAAATGAAATGTTATAGATTTTGGGACTGTCACTTACCGGATAGCAAAATCGTCTCAAGTCACAAAAATTATCTCTAACTTAAAATCTCAACCATAGACACTTGTGTCTGTATCACAGTACAGAATCGCACGGAATATCTGGCAGAGAATTATTTTATTTTGTTTTTGTTACTAAAAGAAGATAATTTCCGTCTTTTGAAATTACAGCTATTATATTTTATCAGTTGTCAAGAAAGTTTAATATCACATCTATTACTTGCTTAAGGGCAGTTTCCAGCTCTCAAGAAATATAAAAACTTCATATAAAAAACGCTTAAGAAATGGTCATTTTCAATTGTTTCTTGAAAGAAATTAAAAGTAATCGTTAAATTCATCTTAAATTGGTTAAAATCCACATTCTTTAAATCACAAGGAAAATGTTTATATACTTATAGTTCTCCTTCTTTACTGGCGTAGACACCGCTTACGCGGTTAAGGCCGAGTCAACAACAGCGCGCCAGTCGTTTCTTCTCTTCGCTGGCGCCAATTGGATATTCCAAGCGAGGCCAGGTCCTTATCCACTTGGTCTTTCCAACGGAGTGGAGGTCTTCCTCTTTCTCTGCTTCCCGCGGCGGGTACTGCGTCGAAAACTTCAGAGCTGGAGTGTATTCATCCATCCGGACAACATGACCTAGCCAGCGTAGCCGCTGTCTTTTAATTCGCTGAACTATGTCAAAGTCGTCGTATACCTCGTACAGCTCATCGTTCCATCGAATGCGATATTCGCCTTGGCCAATGCGTAAAGGACCATAAATCTTTCGCAGAACCTTTCTCTCGAAAACTCGTAACGTCGACTCATCGGTTGTTGTCATCGTCCAGGCCTCTGCACCATATAGCAGGACGGGAATTATGAGCGACTTATAGAGTTTGGCTTTTGCTCGTCGAGAGAGGACTTTACTTTTCAATTGCCTACTCAGTCCGAAGTAGCACCTGTTGGCAAGAGTTGGATTTCCAGGCTGGCATTGTTGGTGGAGTTAATGCTGGTTCCTAAATAGACGAAATTATCTACAACTTCAAAGTTATGACTGTCAACAGTGACGTGTGAGCCAAGTCGCGAGTGCGATGACTGTTTGTTTGATGACAGGAGATATATTTTGTCTTGCCCTCGTTCACTGCCAGACCCATTTGCGCTGATTCCTTGTTCAGTCTGGAGAAAGCAAAACTAACGGCGCGGGTGTTGAGGCCGATGATGTCAATATCATCGGCATACGCCAGCAGCTGTACACTCTTATAAAAGATTGTACCTGCTCGATTAAGTTCTGCAGCGGGAGAAGTGTTCCCTCCATAATTTAAGTATGCTTTGGGCATCGGTAACTAGATCACCTTTGGGGGTTCTACAAGAGTATGCACCTATCTTGAAACCTTCTGTAAGTCGCCGCATCTTTTCGTAGAATTTTCGAGCTTTACCACCGAACTTGCGCTCCTTTATATGGCCACTGTAGTAAATGCCACAAGGACCTATTTGTCTCTGCCCTTGTCCCGTCCATCGCATTTTTGGACGGTGGTGCTGTCAGCCTTTATTTTCACAAGACCATCAACCAGCTGGGAAGCGGCACCTTCCCAATTAAGGGACCGGACATTCCAGTTGCATGCCCTCAAATCAAAATCCTTAATTCGTTTGCTATGGTCGTCATCAAAAGGGGGGTCACTTATCCGAGGCTTGTTGTTTCCTTTCATTGGGGGTGTTTTTTACGTGGCGGGTCCCAAACCCAGCGCACAACCCTAAGTAGGGAATATTTCGCCTTCTAACTTTAGCTCGTCTTCAAACGGATGTTCTTAGGCTACCCAGAGATACTTGGTCAAAGACCGGAAGTTGTGAGCTGCTTGAGTCATATGCAAAAGAATCGTTTCTGGCCACTCCCAAGTGAATGGCGATCAGAGAACTTTCCTCACTTGAGTGAACTTCTACACATGACTCCATCCTTATACACCTAAGTATATTATCTCTTGCTGTTCATTCACAATGCGTAACCTGCTGTCAATTTTACTTGTTTACAGCTCAAGGAATAAGGATATTTTTTCGTGAGCATTTACTTGAGAGCTGGAACCCAACCTTTACTTACTTATTAATAATATGTTTAAAACAATACAATTTAAGGAAAATTTCAGTTTTTCAGAAGATACCTTAATCTATATTGTATTGAAAACCCATATTTAGTAACCTGATGTGGCACAATTTCTTTCTTGGTAAAGGTTGGTATCCAGCTCTTAAGTAATTACTCAAGAAAAAAAATACATTAAAGTATTCTCAAGTAATTTTGACAGCTGGTTACGCATTGTGAATGATCCACAATAGAAGAGCAAGAGAGAATAAACAAAGAAAACAGACTTTATGCGTATTATGTACGTATGTAGTAACATAAATATTTGCATTGCTATTTAAGGAATGTTGTTGATAATTGGTAGGTTTTGTACAACATTTCAAAATGAAATATACTTCATAATAATGATTTTAACTAATTTATGATGATTTTAACGATTTACTTTGAATTTCCTTCAAGAAACAATTGTTGATTTAATGTTTCTTCGCAAAACCAGGTTTGCCATATTCGCATTTTATTGAAAAAAATGTATAAAAATGAGTACTATATTTCTTTAGGGCTGCATAATAGCACGAGTAAATTTATCGCAGGAAAGTTACTTGACCGTTTCTTAAGCGTTTTTTTATATGAAGTTTTTACATTTCTTGAGAACTGGATACTAAGCTTAAAATATTAAAGAAAAGTATTGCCGCAAAAAACAAAAAGCGACACGCTTTTCTGGATATCTACATTTTTCTCCATTTTGTCAATCCGTTTTTCAATAACAACTTGTTTATTCAAAATGCATTGGACTTCTACGAAAACCTAAAGTTATTAAATTTTTATTTATAATAAAAATGTAATATTTAAAAATTTCACAATCATAAAAATAAGTAATTTTGAATACGGAAGGTAAATGTTGTAAGAATTTTATGAATTTTCTGTTCCATAGTCTCTTAAAATTTTAAAAGGAGTCCTTCTGTAAGGCAGCTTGTATAAAACGTCGTTTTTGGATTTGTTCGGATTAAAAATACATATATAAAATATATAAATGTTATATAAAAGGCCTTGTACCTTCGAATTAATTGAAGGGCTTTGCTTATATGTCTTCCGTTTCTTTACTATTAGTTTTATTAAAAGTTTAAGTATAAATAAACCTTATTTTATTTATTTCTTATAAGTTGTTTAAAATCTTGCTGTCTAAAGGTCGTTTTCTTAATGTCTAGTGGGCACTCATCTGCCAATAAAGTTCTGATTAACTTTACCGAAAAAAGTAGTCTTGGTTAAGTTAACCAGGATTTGTCAGATCGAGGAGTGCTGACAAGACATTTTGAAAACAGTCCTAAATTGCACTCACACCTAACACTATTTTCAAAATAAAACACAAACATGATAGAGCTCAAAACAAACAAGGGTTGGCCATTAAGCGGTGGCTTACCATACCACCATGACCACAACCATAACCATAACTAGCTATTAAATTTTAGTTTTGTGCTATAACCTTTACATTCAATTTTGAACAAAAATTTTCCAGATATAGTTTGTTTTCAATATATACATACCTGATGATATCAATTTTACCGGTGATTAAAATCAATTAAATGATCCAATAATTTTCGGGAGAAAGCGGAAATACCACCGCAGAACTCGCAAAATGTGCCCTCGAAGCTAGTCAAGGAGTTTCTGTATATATTTCTAGTTAACTTAATAATAGTACAGTCATTTAGTATTTTTACTTGGAAAGTTTTCCGGGAGTTTTGAAATTTGGCAATTTTATAGATTTTGGTACGCTCTTGCCAAATTTCAACTTTGCCACCTCGTATGTTTGCCGCTCGCGCCGCTATATTGAAAAAATGGCTTCCAAAAGCAGTTTTTTGATAATAACTCCTTTCCGGCTCATTTTACAGGAAAAACATATGTATCTATACAAGTAATATTTTTATGACATATAATAGATTTTATTGAATAACGTTTTTGGAACAATTAACAGTTTTTATAAAATAGTATTGTGTAACACGATCAACTAGAACTTTACGAGTAGGAAGACGAAATCAGAGTGTGTCGTGACAAAAACGATTTAGCAAAATGGTGCCGCTTAATGTGCGGGACCGCTTTCAATGGCGAAAATGCTGAATTGAAACACGTTGGCAATGTTGCATTCGATACTTTTGCTGACAAAAGTCTACAATGCAACATTAGGATATGTCACTCCTACCATCTTAAAATAATGCAATGTCCACATTGCAATTTTTCTTTGTTTACAATTTAAAGTTTTTTTTTTTAAATAGAATTCTTACAATATTTAAAGATATTTTAGCACATAAAAATGATTAAGTAATAATGAATAAGTAAAAAGGTATGAAAAGATTGATAAGAAACAATTTTCAATTCTTAGATTTAGTTTTAGTTGGTTTTCTATTTTCTTTTAAATTGGGTTTTATATTTCCTTACATTTTGACTTTTAAATTTTACAATATGATGTTCGCCATCTTCTTCAGTTTTAATGAGACTAACTTTTTTGTATGGATTACTAAGTTTGTCTAATCTCTTTCTCGAAACTTCTGCGTTTACAAAGTTTGTGTCAATATCTTTTTCTTGACGGTTTTTATTTACATTATTTATTCTTTGTTTTTTAATAATTTGAGGATCTTGTTTTGGTGACTCCTTATTAAAAAAAATTGTATATGGAACTTCATTGGTAGTAGAGTGAACAATTATATGGTTATGAGTGGAAAGTGTTTGTTCAATTTCTAAATATTTTAGCTCTTTATCACCTGAAGTGTTGATTATTCTAATTTTTTCATTTAAAGTTTTATGTAGTCTTTCAATGTCACCTATATCAGTTTTACCGGTGGTTACTTCTACTTTTACGTTTAATGAATTACACCACTGTTTAATGTTTATATTATTTAAACCTTGGTCTTGGTCGACTTTTAAAGTTTTTGGAGGACCCATACAATTAAAAATTTTAAGCAATGCTTTTTTGGATTTCAGCCAGTTCACGGCTTTAACTTTTTCTATCATAGCAAACTTAGAGTATAAATCGATACATGTTAAATAATATTCATTATTTCATTCCCAAAAATCTATAACATATTTTTCTCTTATCTTGTAAATTGGCGGTGTAATTTTGAATGGCATTTTGTTAGAAATATGATCGTTCTTACAATGATTACACAGTTCACATTCATTTATTATTTTGGTAATTTCCTTAAGATAATTGGGGTAATAATACTGTAATTTAAAACATTTTGCAACCTTATCTATACCTTGATGAAGTCCACTTAAATGGATTTCAAGTACTTTACTTTTAAAATTTGCAAAATCTGTGATGTTTTCTAATTCTTTTGTATAACGATAAATCTTGTTGCGACTTGTTGTTATTAGTGTCTTATAAACGTTTTGAAATTGTATAAAGTCAGTATCATTGGGCATAAAAATTGTTGTATTATTTTTTAATAAATGGGTTTTAATTATATCTTTAATATAATCTGTAGTTAATTCTTTGTATGTAATTACAATTAGGTTATTAAAAAAACTTTTGTTATTGTGGTTGAGTCTTTGCCATCTCTTATTAATTTAATTTGATTTTTGAATACATTTAATGGTCGCTCTGTTATCTTAATAAAACTTTCGGGATCTTCATCGGCAGAATGAACAGTGTCTACGTTAGATTCAGATTCTTCATAAAAAAAACATTCCGTAATTTTGATACGGGAAAGAGCATCTGCTACACGATTTTCTTTACCTGATATGTATTTTACGTCAAAGTCATACTCATTGAGCCGAATCTTCCATCTTTGTAACTTGGAGTTTGGTTCCCTTAAGGTGTGGAGCCATTGCAATGGTCTATGATCACTATTTATTAAAAATTTCCTGCCGTATAAATATGGTCTAAAATATTTGGTAGCCCAAACCATGGCTAAAAGTTCTTTCTCAGTAGTTGAGTAGTGCTGCTCATGTTCATTGAGTGTGCGACTAGCAAAACAAATTGGATGTCCCTGTTGACTTAACATTTGACGCATCAGTTGTTAAGGTAAATATTTTCTCATAATTTGTATATGCCAGAATTGGATCATTAGTAATTAAAATTTTTATGGTGTTTATAGCTTCCATGAATTTCTCATCGGAGCTATTTATTTTATTGTCTTTTTTAAGACAGTTAGTTAAAGGTTTAGTTATTTCCGAAAAGTTTTGAATAAATTTACGATAAAATCCCGCCAAACCAAGAAATTGTTTTATTTCTTTCTCCGTTTTAGGAACGGGATAATTTAAAATTGCTTTGATTTTATTAGGGTTAGGTTTAATACCTTCTGGCGTTATGATATGACCAAGAAATTCGGTTTCTCTTTTGAAAAACTCGCTTTTATCCATCTGGATTTTCAGATTTGCTTCGTTTAGTTTACGAAAAACTCTGTCTAGAGATTCTATGTGTTCCTGTAATGACGTACTGAATACTACAATGTCGTCTAAGTAAACCATACAATCTCTCCCTATTAAATCATCTAGAACCGTGTTCATCAGTCTCTGGAAGGTGGTTGGTGCATTTTTAAGCCCAAATGGCATTCTTAAAAATTCAAAATGTCCGCTAGTAGTAGAGAAAGCTGTTTTTTCCTATCTGCCGGATCCATTTCTATTTGATGGAAACCTTGCGCTAAGTCTATTGTTGAAAAATACGTACACCTACCCAGTTTTTCGAGAATTTCATCCATGTTTGGAATGGGATACCTATCATCGATAGTAATACTATTGAGCATGCGAAAATCGATAACAATCCTCCATTTCTTTTTACCTGAAGCATCTGACTTCTTTGGTACCACCCAATTTGGTGCTGAATACGGGGAATCTCTATGAGAAATGATATGATTTTCAAGCATTTCTTTTATTTGTTTGTTTACTTCTGATTTATGAATTTCAGGATATCTATACGACTTTACATATATAGGATCTTCATGGACCGTTTTAATTCTATGTTTTATTTTATGAGTAAAGGTGAGTTTGTCCCTTCTTTATAAAATATATTTTCAAATTTATTTAAAAGTTTTTTTTAAATTTATTTAACTCTTCTGAATTTAGATGCTCAAGTCTAAATTTACTATCTTTAGTATTATGATTTTCGTTCATATTTAATTCTTGAAAGCAATTATCAAAATTTTCAGAATTTGATTTATTATTGAAAGAATTATAACGAACACCATTCATATGTATCATATTTTTTTCCAGACCAATTTTAGCTTTAAGTAGCTTAAGTATATTACAACCAAGTAAACCATCGTAGTTATTCGAGAAATTATAAACGAAAAATTTTAGTTTTTTCATATGTTCATCACTAAACAATTGTTGGGTTTCATTTAGACAAACTTTTCCTATCGCTGTTGTTAATGTTATTGGCTGAACATAAATAATATTTTCGTTGGATATCCCAGGCTTTATTAAACTAACTGATGAACCTGTGTCGACTAAAAATTTATAATATTTTTTATTAAATTTCAATTCAATTGTGGGGAGCCTTCCGAGGCTGTTAAGTGAAAATTTACCTCATCTTGTTCCATTGGTTCAGGATAGCCAAAGCGTCTTAATCGAGATTGGTTTGACCCATGAATTTTATCTTGTTTTAAATTATTGAAGTTTCTATTAGTATAAATGTTTCCAGAATTGAAAGGTGTATGCCTAACTTGTGGGAAATTATTATTTTGTAAAGTATAATGCTGATTGCTATATTCATTGAAAAATGGTTTATTTTTATAATAATTATTTTGATTGGACAATGGATAATTTTTTGAAAAATTGTTGTAATTGGAATGAACTGGAAATTGATTCGTATTGGTTGCAAAATATTCTATATTACTATTGTTATTGTTATTCATATAATAGGTAGTTTCGAATTTGCATTAGTTCTTTTAATTGTTTTTTGTTTAGAGAATTGTTTATTATTTTCATAAACATCGTTTTCTTTTAATATTTTGATTGCTGACTTAAGGTCGGTAGCAAGATTAGCGTTTATTAACGCAGTTAAATAGTTTGGCAATTCTCTTTTTAATGTTTTCAAACTTATCTGATCTAATTCATTATACAAAATATTTTAGTTGAGCAACTTTGATTTTTTAGTTTGATAACATCCTTTACTTTACAAACTTCTAAATTAATCTCTTCGCATAGTAACTTAACATTATTTTTAAATTTAATATTGCTTATTTCTAGGATTAGTGTTGAAACTGCCGTGTGTTCTCCGAATTCATCTATAAGTGTGGTGGCTGCTCTCGCCTACCCACGTCCAATGCAGCGCTTCTGAGAATTTTTATGACACAATGTAGATAGAATACCTTCGTCTCTTCTGATATAACAGGAGACTGTGGCATGATCGCGTCGACCCCCTGAATGAAGAGTGCCAAGTAGTTTCGATCACCATCAAATGGTTGAATAAGTTTGATGTTTTGGATCGCCCCTTCTTTGGTTTCTCGCTCCATTTTGTTGTTTGCTTCTTTAATTTTAATGGACTTCAAAATCTGGCTTAGTTCGTCCACTTCTTCTTCCATAAACTGTCTGTTTTCATTTTATTCACCTTCGTTTTTAATGTTGCCTTTGGACTTTTGCTTTTGTTTCGCTAAATAGCTAATCGCACTTATTTTATTTATTTTTTATTTATTTTATTTTTTTTTCATATATATATTTTATTTATTTTATTTTCTCCTTTTTTTATATTCTGTTTTATTTTAACGTATTGTAATAGTTTTGTTCCACTGTTCCATCATTACTTAGTTCGTTTTGTTTGTTACGATATTTTTTCTTCACTTTTCACGTTTCTCGTTTACGTTGGCTATACACTCTTTATGTTAAGCAATTTAGTTTTATTCGTTACGATATTTTTTTTTGTTTCTCTTCGTTTCGACAGCCCACTTCACGTTTTGTTCCTTACGATATTTTGCTTCACTTTTCACGTTTCTCGTTTACGTTATTTATACACTCTATATGTTGAATAATTAAGTTTTATTTGTTACGATAATTTTTTTCTTTTTCTTCTGGATATCTGTCAAATACTATAATGGCATTGGAGGTTCACTTTTCACGTTTCTCGTTTACGTTGGCTAAACACTCTGATAGTTTTCTTCACTGTTCACGTTTTACTTTTGCGTTGGCCATACACTCTTTATGTTAAGCAATTTAGTTTTATTCGTTACGATATTTTTTCTTGTTTCTCTTCGCTTCGACAGCCCACTTCACGTTTTGTTCCTTACGATATTTTGCTTCACTTTTCACGTTTCTCGTTTACGTTATTTATACACTCTATATGTTGAATAATTAAGTTTTATTTGTTACGATAATTTTTTTCTTTTTCTTCTGGATATCTGTCAAATACTATAATGGCATTGGAGGTATAGTATCCTCCATCGATGATGTATATAGTATTTTCAAAATTGATATCGCCAGAATGGTGTTCAAATGCCGGATATATCGTACATTTGCGCATGCCCTCGTCATTGAAAAGGGATAACGGAGTTGGAGCAAGATCGTTCGTAAGAAAGTTTTCAAGATCATTTTCAGAATCTTAGCGATGCACATTCTTTGGAAAATTAACAAAGGATTACCAGTCAGCTGATTGCTGAATGCTGAATGATCAATATGATTTTGTCCTCCTTTTAGCCTCGTATTCGTCGACTAGTAGTTTCACTCTAGCTTAGTGAATGTAAATGTAAATCTACAATGTGTAAACTATAGACATATGCACATATACGATATGTATAATGCAGACGGTTATACGATCCTGACGTGCTTTTTTTAATTGACGGAATTAATACAACTTTTGTACAGCACATGCTCAATAAATATTACACATTGGTGTGGATGTACGGTGCTCGTACGCCTAAACTATTGATCTTAGGAAAGAAAAGGTTGAGATATAAAATGTAGGAAATTTCCTCTACATTCATTTAATTTGTATAGATACATATGTTTTTCCTGTAAAATGAGCCGGAAAGGAGTTATTATCAAAGAACTGCTTTTGGGCGCCATTGTCTCAATATGGCGGCGTGAGCGGCAAACATACGAGGTGGCAAAGTTGAAATTTGGCAAGAGAATACCAAAATCTATAAAAATTGCCAAATTCCAGAACTACCGGAAAACTTTCCACGTAACCTCTATTTTTTCGACCAAATGACTGTACTATAACCTTTTTTTTAACCAAAATCTATAAAATTGCCAAATTCCAAAACTACCGGAAAACTTTCCAGGTAACCTCTATTTTTTCGACCAAATGACTGTACTATAACCTTTTGTATACAAAATCACATGTTACTTGTAATTGTAAAAAATAACGTATAACTCCCTGCCCTTTGCTTTTTTTTGGTAGCAAACTTCCATCTGCCTATTAGAGATGTAAGTAAGTTGTCAAATATTCCAATTGGAGTTTACATTCTTTGAGGGATCGGCTCTTCCATTAAATGTTTGTATCCCATCCTTGGTCACTCAAAATACCTTATTTTTTATATATAATTTAAGATCTTGTAATCAACGCATACGTTTAATATCATTTTTATTTAATTCAGATCAGTTTGATAGTTTGCTTTCCGTAATATATTTTTCATTGATCATCTTTAAGTAGTATCACTGATAATACTCCTAAAAAGTAATATTTAATGGCTTGGAGACTAACGCCACTGCGTAAGAAATAGATAAAATATCACAGGTACACAAGACGTTCGGTCAGAATTGTTGATTCTCTACAAGAACAGAGAGAGTTATTTTAGCTTTAACTGGCGTCCCTAAATAAAATCAGTAGCGGCAAATTACTGTCAAAAACTCCTCATTCCCATAGATTTTGTATGCCGTAAACCTAAATAACTGATACGCAACTCTGACCGTTGCAAATTAAATTTTTACAGTGAGTGTAGAAGTAACGTTGGCTGCAGAAAACCTAGAAATTGTAATTTTTCTGAAAAATTTATTTTCGCTTGGCGATATATAATTTTACAAATGGATATATGTAAGTATTATTAATATTTGAGGAGGAGTAGGATGGACTCATGTGTAGAAGTTCACGCAAGTAAGGAAAGTTCTCTGATCGCCATTCACTTGGGAGTGGCCAGAAACGATTCTTTTACATATGACTCAAGCAGCTCACGACTTCCGGTCTTTGACCAAGTATCCTCTGGGTAGCCTAAGAACATCCGTTGGAAGGCGAGCTAAAGTGAGAAGGCGAAACACCCCTGCATAGGGTTGTGCGCTGGGTTTGGGACCCGCCACGTAAAAAAACACCCCAATGAAAGGAAAAAAACAGCCTCGGATGAGAGCCCCCCCTTTTGATGACGACCATGGCAAACAAAATAAGGACTATGATTTGAGGACATGCACCTGGAATGTCCGGTCCCTTAATTGGGAAGGTGCCGCTGCCCAGCTGGTAGATGTCCTCGTAAAGATAAAGGCTGACAGAGACGAGTAGGTCCTTGTGACATTTACTACAGTGGCCATATAAAGGAGCGCAAGTTTGGCGTTGGATTCGTGGTGGGAGAGAGACTTCGTCGCCGAGTACTATCATTCACTCCGGAGAATGAACGTCTAGCCACAATCCGCATCAAAGAGAGGTTCTTCAACATATCGCTGATTTGCGCCCACGCCCCGACGGAAGAGAAGGACGATGTGACCAAAGATGCCTTTTATGAGTGCTTGGAGCGCACTTATGAGAGATGCCCTCGCCACGATGTCAAAATCGTGCTTGGCGACTTCAATGCCAGGGTGGGCAAAGAAGGTATCTTTGGCACTACGGTCATTAAATTCAGCCTCCACGAGGAAACATCCCCAAATGGGCTGAAGCTGATCGACTTCGCCGGGGCCCGAAATATGGTTATCTGTAGTACTAGATTCCAGCATAAGAAGATACATCAAGCTACCTGGCTGTCTCCGGATCGAAAAACCACCAACCAGATCGATCATGTTGTGATAGACGGAAGACACGTCTCCAGTGTTTTAGATGTGCGTGCGCTCCGAGGTCCTAACATCGACTCGGACCACTATATTGTTGAAGCCAAAATTCGCACTTGCCTCTGTGCAGCAAAAAACGCACGCCAACAAACACAAGGAAGGTTCGACGTTGAGAAGCTGCAATCTCAACAGAGAACCGAACGATTTTCTACTCGGCTTGCACTCCTGCTCTCTGAGAGCACTCGTCAACAACTCGGTATAAGGGAACTGTGGGACGGCATTTTAAACTCCTTACAGCTGCAACCGAAACCATTGGTTTTCGGAAAGTGCAAAAGAACAGCTGGTACGACGAGAAGTGCCGTGTCGCAGCGGAGAGAAAACAGGCTGCCTACCTCGCAACGTTACGATCGACCACAACACGTGCGAGATGGGATAGAGACCGAGAGTTGAAGAGGGAAGCCGGACGCATTTGTAGACAGAAAAAGAAAGAGGCCGAAATGCGTGAGTACGAAAAACTTGAAAAGCTGGCCGACAGGGGTAATGCTCGAAAATTCTACGAAAAGATGCGGCGGCTTACAGAAGGTTTCAAGACCGGAGCATACTCTTGTAGAACCTCCCAAGGTGATCTAGCCACCGATGCCCAGAGCATACTTAAATTATGGAGGGAACACTTCTCCAGCCTGCTGAATGGCAGTGAACGCACAACACCAGGAGAAAGCGAACCCGATACCCCAATCGATGACGATGGAGCAGACGTTCCATTGCCCGACCATGAAGAAGTTCGAATAGCAATTGCCCGCCTGAAAAACAACAAAGCGGCAGGGGCCGATGGATTGCCGGCCGAGCTATTCAAACACGGCGGCGAAGAGCTGATAAGGTGCATGCATCAGCTTCTTTGAAAATAATGGTCGGACGAAAGTATGCCCAACGATTGGAATTTAAGTGTGCTATGCCCAATCCATAAAAAAGGAGACCCCGCCAACTACCGTGGGATTAGCCTCCTCAACATCGCATATAAGGTTCTATCGAGCGTATTGTGTGAAAGATTAAAGCCCACCGTCAACAAACTGATTGGACCTTATCAGTGTGGCTTTAGACCTGGTAAATCAACAACCGACCAGATATTTACGATGCGCCAAATCTTGGAAAAGACCCGTGAAAGGAGAATCGACACACACCACTTCTTCGTCGATTTCAAAGCTGCTTTTGACAGCACGAAAAGGAACTGCCTTTATGCCGCGATGTCTGAATTTGGTATCCCCGCAAAACCAATACGGCTGTGTAAGCTGCCGTTGAGCAACACGGAAAGCTCCGTCAGAATCGGGAAGGACCTCTCCGAGCCGTTCGATACCAAACGAGGTTTCAGACAAGGCGATTCCTTATCGTGCGACTTTTTCAACCTGCTTCTGGAGAAAATAGTTCGAGCTGCAGAACTCAACAGAGAAGGTACCATCTTCTGTAAGAGTGTACAACTACTGGTGTATGCCAATGATATTGATATCATCGGCCTCAACACCCGCGCCGTTAGTTCTGCTTTCTCCAGACTGGACAAGGAAGCAAAACAAATGGGTCTGGCAGTGAACGAGGGCAAGACGAAATATCTCCTGTCATCAAACAAACAGTCGTCGCACTCGCGACTTGGCACTCACGTCACTGTTGACAGTCATAACTTTGAAGTTGTAGATAATTTCGTCTATCTTGGAACCAGCGTAAACACCACCAACAATGTCAGCCTGGAAATCCAACGCAGGATAACTCTTGCCAACAGGTGCTACTTCGGACTAAGTAGGCAATTGAGAAGCAAAGTCCTCTCTCGACAAACAAAAACCAAACTCTATAAGTCACTCATAATTCCCGTCCTGCTATATGGTGCAAAGGCTTGGACGATGTCAACAACGGATGAGTTCGTCGAAGAAAGAGCTACGCAGAAAGCAAGGCCAACCAGTAGATTGACATCCAGGTGTGTTTTCAACCAATGCCTTAGGACGAATTTGCACAACCCACCCGAAAAACGACGATTGCTTCTACCTTTAGTTGCTATTGATAAATGTACGTGGTTCAATTTCAATTGAGTCTTTGCGTATTGTGAGTGGTGTTTACAACTTTTTGAGAAGCATGCCATCAGTTATAATTGCTGGAACATGATAATCAATGGAATCGAACGATGGACGATCGCCATGATCATTTCGACACATCAACCTTCAAATCGGCTGAATTATGGGATACTAATAAAAATGAAATTGCCGAGGACACTTTAAATCGTTTTCGGTAAGAATTGGAAATAGGAAAATTCCGACTGATACTGCCAGACATTTGATACCAATTCCTCGTGCCTTTTTTCAATTTTAGCACCCAAAAATACCGATGCTAATGACTTAAACTGGAAGATTCTATGTCAAATTCCGAGAGCTTTGCGCTCATATAAAATGATCGTCTTGACAGTGAATACGAAGCCGTGAATTATCCAGTAAAATTTCTAACTTCTTTGGGGAGGCTTGGTATTCCGCCGCATCATTTGCGTCTCAAAGTTGGATCTGTCATTATCATGTTATCCAATCTTCATGCGACGAAACTGTGTAATGGAACCCGATTGATTGTAACGCAGTTATCGAATACAAGGTTCAGACTGCTTGATTCTACGAATTCCTTTCAGTTTTGAATTTCACGCAGGACAACGCCTGCCGGGTCAGCTAGTAAGAAATAAAATTGTCGGATTGGCCGACCAGGTGTTATCGTCATTCAATACCGTGTTGAATTTTAAGGTGATCATCGCGCGGTTAGACTTTACTTATGCTGACAAGCGACCAGTCTATTTGATTTAACAGGAAATGTCAACTCTCAGGAAAGGGAAACTTTTAATTGCTGAGTTTTATGACGAGGTCGAGAAGAAACTGACCTTGATAATAACTAAAACTATTATGTTAAATGAGGGCAAAAAAGAACTAATAGAGTCACTTTGCCAAAAATATAGGCAAGATGCCTTGAAGGTTTTCATGTCATACAGGTCCAAGAATGATAGAGTACAAGATTGCGCAGTTGAGAGACAAAACATTTTTCGTTCTGCGCATCTACGTCACACGGCTCATAAATTACGTGAGATAGCTTGAGTAGCAAGTAAATATTGCTTGCTAACAAGAATGTTAGAGTAGTAGAGTTTATAGCTGCCAAATTTTTTACTGCGCCGTGTGACGTAAGCAATTGTATGTTTAGTATAACGGACCTGCGCAATGCGTAATCTCTTTTCTATCATTCTTGATACAGGTCATTATTTTTCGTCGCAACCTAAAGACATGCCTAGTGCATTGGCATTAGCACAAGAATTGGAAGCAAAACACGTTCGATATTTGTTTGCAAATTCTTTCTACAGTAAAATGGATTCAGCTCAGGGGGGAAAAATGGTGGAAGGACATTTGCTCCCCACCACTCTCCGCACTGTAAACAAGTGGAAAAAAACATGTACATGCGGCAACCCCTATGGAGGTTGATCCGACTCTATCGCAATACGGGCAAGGAGGGAACTATAATCTAAATTGGAGAGCTGAGCGGGATTATCAGAGAACCCGAATGGCATACCAAAACTCTAATCTAAGGCCGACAGCCTATTATAATAACCTACACTCTCAAGAAAGGTAAACAATGAAAAGACCTCGCGAGAGCGATAGGCAAAATATTTCGAAAATACGAAGGGATAATCACTTAACCCAAGATTTAGTTGAAGATTTTAATGAAAACAAGGCTTGTGCGTGGTGCGTGTGGATTTTTGGAAGAAATAAATTTTTTAGACGTAGGCCGTCCCAGCCCTATGTAGATACGACACTGGCAGGGCGACCGATGAAATTGTTAATCCCGGTGTGGGAAAAAATTTTGTTAAACCCAATGAAAATTTAAAAGGGGTAAAGAATGTAGAAAACTCATTTAAAGTTAGGTCAATCCACGGTACTGCCGTGATTAAGGAAAGGTGCCTAATTAACATGCTGGGAAAGGCGGCTCCTTTTTACCTTCTTTCCGAACTTAATTGCTGCGTTTAAATTCTTGAAAGAGGTTGGCGCAAAAATAGACTTAGAAAAGGGAACCATTCACTACAAAGGTGGTGAAAAAAATCTTATTATGATTGTAAAAGTGTCAACGAAATAGTTAGAAATGGGAATTCCCCTAAGGAACCAAGTAATACGGAAAAGATTTCTTTTATATTGGAAAAATATGCAAAAGTCTTCGCAAATCCAGATGAGGATTTGCCGTTTAACACCTATGTGGTTGCCACCATTAGGACAGTCGATAACGAACCGATTTATTCAAAGTCATACCCTTACCCGATAGCCGCTTCAGAATTTATAAATTAAGGAATTAAAGATTTACTACGGGATGGAATAATTCGTTCTTCTCGGTCTCCATATAATAATCCTATAGGGGTTATCGATAAAAAAATGGATAGATGAGAATGGTAGGAAGAAGATGAGGATGGTAGTTGATTTTAGGAAACTGAACGTCAAAACAGTTTCGGACAGGTATCCCATTCCAGATACTCCAGTCATTTTAACAAATATGGGAAAATCAGCATTTTTTACGACACTTGACTTAAAGTCAGGGTTCCACCAAATTTAGTTGGCGGAGAAGGACAGGGAAAAGAGTGCCTTCTCTGTAAATAATGGAAAATACAAATTTTGTAGACTTCCTTTCGGGCTGAAAAATGCGCCCGCAATTTTCCAAAGGACAATTGATGATGTTCTCAGAGATGAAATAGGGAAATGCTGTCATGTTTACATCGATGATGTAATCATCTTCTCAAGCAATGAAGAGGATCATTACAGAGACATCGAAAGAGTTGTAACGAAACTTTACCAAGCCAACATGCGAGTTTCAATGGAAAAATCGAAATTTCTTAGGGAACAAGTGGTATTCCTTGCGTTTATTGTTTCGAAGGAAGGGATAAAAATATGCCCTAATAAAGTCAATGACATTCTGAATTATAAAACGCTTAACACTCTTCGTAGTTTACGAGCATTTTTGGGGCTATCTGGTTACTATAGGAAGTTTATTAAAGACTATGCCTTCATAGAAAAGCCTCTGACAAGATACTTAAGAAGAGAAAATGGTCATGTGGGAACGAATCAATCAAAAAATGTCAAAATTGAGTTAGACAACGATGCGTTGATGGCTTTCGAAAAAGTTAAGAGAATTTTATCCTCTGAGGACGTACTTCTGCTATATCCCGATTACAATAAACCATTTGACTTAACAACTGACGCTTCAGCACACGCTATTGGGGCGGTATTAACTCAAGGCCTTAGGCCTATAACCATGATTTACAGAACGTTATCGTCAGCAGAAGAGAATTATGCTGCCAATGAAAGAGAGCTTTAAGTGATAGTGTGGGCACTTCAGAAGCTGCGAAACTATTTGTACGGAGTAAAACAGCTGAATATTTTTACCGATCATCAGCCCTTGACCATCGCTGTCTCAGATAAGAATCTAAACACGAAAATAAAACGCTGGCGAGCATTTGTGGAAGAGTTTTCATTTCAATTTCATTATAAATCCGGTAAGGATAATCATGTTGCCGATGCATTGTCACGACAACACATTAATGCAATAGAGCAGGAATCCTCATCTGTTACTATGCATAGTGAAGAATTTCTAACAGAAGTTTTTCCAAAAGTGGAAAACCCTGTTTATTCATTTTGAAATCAGATAATTCTGGAAGAAGGAAATGTCACAACCAAGAAAACAAAAATTATTTTCAAGTCAAGGATAAGGCATCAAATTACATTTAAAAATCTTCAGGGTCTACTAGAATTGATTGGTGAATGCGTTAATCCTGATGTAGTTAACGCTGTTCATTGCAGTCTGCCTATTTTGTTCAGGGCGAGATTGTAAGGAAATTCCCGTCAGTAAAATTTCGTTACACAATGAGGCTAATGATATTTTTAACGAAGACGATCAAAATGAAATATTTGCATTCGAACATAATAGAGCACATCGCTCTGTCCGAGAGAACATTAACACGTTGGCTGCAATGTATCACCGGTGATCACAACAAAAAACTACCCACAGGTGCCAGTGTATCACCGGTGATCACAGCAAAGAACTACTCCCAGTTGCCAAGCAAGAAAATACATGTTGTGCTTTGAGTTACAAAGGGATTTTTTTATCATGAATAAAAGTCATGCTCCCGACGCGTCTGTGATCACCGGTGAACACTTGCTGTTTTTTTTAACTGTTATTTATTTTTTGAAATGTGTATCACCGGTGATCACATTGCGAAATGGAAATCAGTGTAAAGCTATAGTTCATAGCTAACAGTTCAAGTATTCAGTGAGAAAGTGAAGTGAAGTTGTGAAGTTATGAATTCCGAGGAAATACGGGAGGTGTTGGAATCAGCAGAAGATTTCAGTGATAGTGGACAAGATTTTAGTCCAGATGAAGAATCGTACATCCCAGATTCCAGCAGTGATACATCGAGTGATGACAGTTTCCTAGAAGACCAAGATGTGAGTTTTAGTAATATCGTAGATGAACATCAGACGGGAACTACGACAGAATGGGATTCGCCTGCCACCGAAGCGACTTTGAAAAATCTGTGGGATGCATAAGTCTACCCCATGCTTCGCAACATGATACCGGCTCGCCATTTGAGTATTATAGAAAGTTTTTGACCGATGATATCTTGGATATTATTGTTGAAGAGACAAATAGAAATGCTAATTATCAAATATGTGGGATTAGTACTCGCAGCAGCAGCAGGATGAATAAGTGGAAGGATACGAATCGTAAGGAGATCATGGAGTTTCTTGCCATAGTCATGTATATGGGTATGGTAAAATACCCTTCAACGGAGGACTATTGGAAAGCAACTACCTTGTTCAAAAATCAATTCGTCCCACACGTTATGGCTCGTAACCGGTTCTAGATCTTGATAAAATGTATTCACTTTGCAGATAACGCTCAGTTGTCTGAAACAGTGTCTAAAACTTTTAAAGTTGACAAACTCTTGCAGGAATCAATTGTAACCTTTAAACAAAATAAACCAGCTGGAAAAAACCTTGTTATTGATGAAAGTATGATACCTTTCCGTGGTCGTTTACGATTTCGGCAATACCTTCCTGGCAAAGCACATAAGTATGGCATCAAGGTGTTCAAATTGGCAGATACGAAAGTTTACATATATAATTTGAAACTCTATACTGGAAAATCAGATACAACCACGGGGCTTTCTCTTGCAAGAATATTTGCCTTCAACTGATGAAAGGTTATTTTGGAGAGAATCGTACACTTACGGTCGACAATTATTATGCTTCTATCGAATTGGGCAATGCTCTCTTAAATAGAAAAACGCATCTACAGGGAACTCTAAGAAAAAACCGGAGAGGCTTACCTAAATTGCCTAGGTCGCTGAAAAGAGGGGATAATGTTACTTTCGAAAGATCTGGAATCGTAGTCGGGTACTGGAGGGATAAAAGAGAAGTTCGTTTCTTGTCCACTGTAAACAACGGATCACTTGTACCTTCAGGTAAAAAGAATAGACTCGGCCAAGATGTTTTAAAACCGAATGTAATAATGGAGTACAACAAATGCAAACAAGGTTTGTTGAGAGCTTTAAAAATCTGTTTATTTAAATACGTAAATATTTATTGATTTTTTCCCACTTTAGGAATAGATTTGTCTGATCAAATGGCTAGTTACTTTAGTCCTCTCCGTAAAACTTTTCGCTGGTTTCATAAAGTTGCTTTTGATATTCTTTTAAATACGGCGGTTGTAAATGCATATATTTTGTATAACGAAAGTAATTTCAATATGAAAATATCTGAATTTCGGCAAAATATAATTCTAAATTTAAGTGGAAGAGATAGCGCTTTTGACGACATCAGTGGAAGTAACAAAGGACGGAAGGCGAAAGAGATATCGCTGCGGAGGCTGCTATTCTGAACTGAAGACTGCAACCTCTTCGTCAGCTGCAAGGAAGAAGGCCCAACTTGTATCCACATACTGCGGACAATGTCCACGGTCTCCATTCTTATGCCTCAATCATTTTCAGCAAATACATTGAATTTATATAATTTTTTTTTTGTTTACAGGAATGAATTGCAGTTTCCTATTTATAAGTGAGTATTATTATTTTAAGTTGTGTTTTACTATGAAATTAAATATTTTTTCTTTTAAAATTAATTTACGTCTTTCTTAAAACTCCTTCCGTTAATGCCCCAGCCCCTAAATTCTAGAGACCTAGGCGTGTATCACCGGTGATACACTGGCACCTGGGGGTTGTTTTTTGTTGTGATCACCGGGGATACATTGGCAGAAAACGTGTTAAACAGGTATTAAACGACTACTATTTTCCAAATATGCGGAAGAAATTAAAGGAAATTGCTGGCAACCGCAAAATTTGTAAAGAAGCCAAATACTAACGGCATCCGACTAAATCAGAATTAGGAAAGACTGCGATACCATCCCGTCCTGGGGAAATGTTACATATAGATATTTATTCTGCTGATAAACATAATTTTTTTAACCTGCATAAATAAGTTTTCAAAATTCGCCACAGTTATTTCAATTGCATCAAGAGCAATTGTTGACGTAAAACAAGCTTTATTACAAGTCCTTAATTCTTTTGAAAATACGAGGAATGTGACGGTTGATAACGAAAAGTCACTGAACTCACAAACAATAAGTCCCTTCTTAAGGATCATTTTGGAGCAGACATTTTTACAACCCCTCCTTTCCATACCACAACAAATAGGCAAATAGAGCGATTTCATAACACCTGAAATCGCCACATGTAAAGGGTGATTTTTTAAGAGCTTGATAACTTTTTTAAAAAAAAAAACGCATAAAATTTGCAAAATCTCATCGGTTCTTTATTTGAAACGTTAGATTGGTTCATGACATTTACTTTTTGAAGATAATTTCATTTAAATGTTGACCGCGGCTGCGTCTTAGGTGGTCCATTCGGAAAGTCCAATTTTGGGCAACTTTTTCGAGCATTTCGGCCGGAATAGCCCGAATTTCTTCGGAAATGTTGTCTTCCAAAGCTGGAATAGTTGCTGGCTTATTTCTGTAGACTTTAGACTTGACGTAGCCCCACAAAAAATAGTCTAAAGGCGTTAAATCGCATGATCTTGGTGGCCAACTTACGGGTCCATTTCTTGAGATGAATTGTTGTCCGAAGTTTTCCCTCAAAATGGCCATAGAATCGCGAGCTGTGTGGCATGTAGCGCCATCTTGTTGAAACCACATGTCAACCAAGTTCAGTTCTTCCATTTTTGGCAACAAAAAGTTTGTTAGCATCGAACGATAGCGATCGCCATTCACCGTAACGTTGCGTCCAACAGCATCTTTGAAAAAATACGGTCCAATGATTCCACCAGCGTACAAACCACACCAAACAGTGCATTTTTCGGGATGCATGGGCAGTTCTTGAACGGCTTCTGGTTGCTCTTCACCCCAAATGCGGCAATTTTGCTTATTTACGTAGCCATTCAACCAGAAATGAGCCTCATCGCTCATCGGACACGGACGCGAAACACATTTCGAACCGAACACTGATTTTGGTAATAAAATTCAATGATTTGCAAGCGTTGCTCGTTAGTAAGTCTATTCATGATGAAATGTCAAAGCATACTGAGCATCTTTCTCTTTGACACCATGTCTGACATCCCACGTGATCTGTCAAATACTACTGCATGAAAATCCTAACCTCAAAAAAATCACCCTATACTAAGCTAGAACAAGCTATAAATGATACCAATGAACTAATACTTCTTGCTACTGATAAATACAATAGATCAAATCATTCAGTAACTGGATAGAAACCTATCGAGCTGAATTTTTCCATGCCTTCAGACCTTAAAACCGAAATAAAAAACAAACTAATAAAAGCCCAGGAAAATGAGTTGGCAAGGAACAATAGCGGTAAACTTACGAGATTTTTCAATCCAGGGGATAAAGTTTACGTTAGGACCAATAAAAGAATTGGCAATTAATTTACAAAAGTTTTTACGGAAAAAACTATTCAAAAGGATCTAGGATCCACAGTTTTAATAGTTAATAGGAAGGTCCATAAGAGTAACCTTAGGTAATAATTTTTTATATTTTTTTTCACCTTTACAGAGTTACTTTACTACTTTTGTGTACTCAGAGATCCGACAGCAAAATTATTAATTTTACAAAATTCAACTACATACCAGTTATTGACGGAAATGTAGCAGTTTGGGGACAATTATGTCCACTTAACACATCGAACGAATTTGACGAGTTACCTGACCGTCTTGTGGGAAACAGAAAACATATTTCACGTTTTTCCCCAATCACATATGACTAAAGTTCTTCAGGCGGACATTAACCAAATTTATCGATTAATTGACAGGGTGAAAATTCACCATAGACAAGCGAATTAATACTTTAACCTTTACCACAACCTTATGTTTCAGTAAACATTAAAAAAAAAATCATCAAAACAACTTTATCTTAACTTATCTTTATCAAATTGAAAGTAAAGGATCAATATACCATCCTTGGCAAACAACACGCTTTCATAGAAAGAATACCATATCAATCAGCGCTACAAGAATACAACTGGAGACCGGTCTTTAGTAAAATAAATCGGCAAGAACAGAACAAGAAAATTTAATTATATTAACCAACGCAGTCGGCGATCTGCAACGACAGTTATCCGAACTACAATTAGGAAGAAGTGCAACCATTCCACAACGTACAGAACAAATATGTTCTTACACCAGACCAGAAGAAGTGGATCTGAATGCGTTTAAATCAATGACATAATTTAATGGTGATTATAACGAATTCAGGAATTGGATTAAAGTAGCAACCACATTAATGGAAGACATACGACAGTTTGAAGGACATAATATATGTATATGCCCAAGCATTAATATTGATCAGAGAAAAAATTACTGGCAAAGCAGCACAGATCCTGATCAACCACAACGTAAAGAGAAACTTCCAAGACATCATCGATAGGCTAGACGATTCCAATGCCGACAAACGAAGATATGACGAAAATACAACAAAAAGAACTACCACTGCATGTATATTATAACAATCGGAACCAAGCATTAAATGTAGTGCTATCCAAGATTGAGATGACATACTAGAAAAAACGAATAGCCCAAGTAATGACACAAGAAATCCAAGCTAAGGCAATCAGAACATTCGTCACTGGACTGAGGAGTGTAGCTATCAAGAATGCCATCTACGCACGAGCCTGCACAACATTAGCTGATGCCTACAGTATCGCCAGTACCAAAACCTTGAGTACATTCCACGATACAACCATCATCAGAATCATAATTTCAGCAATCAACATCAAAATAATTATTCTTGTCAACAACAACCCCCAGTTGAAACAATGGATATTGATTCATACACCATATTCCGTAGACTAACGAGACAAGGTTACAACAAGAATCAGCAACAACCACCACGAAATCCGCAGCCTCGACAGAATTATCAAAATTCATTTAAGAAAGTAGCAGGAGTATTGGGATACAAACGAGAACGAGATAATACAAGTCATGCTAATATACAACCGAAGAATCAACGGATCAACCAAATTACACAGGATGAACAATCAAATTCAGAATATGAACAGGATGAATATTTTTTATTGTAAGGCATGGGTTACCAACGCTTGTAAGGACCACAGAAGAAGGTAACTCAGTGTATATTTTAATTGATAGTGTTGCTGAAGAAAATTATGTAAATCCAAAATACCCTCATGCAAAAAGGATAGAAGTAGAAAGTAAAAAACAAGCCGCTACTTTATACGGTAAATCATTAATTAAATATTATATATAAAGAAAGTGAATATAATAGGATTCAGTATGGAATTTTTAGAACTCGATACCTTACAAGATTTCGATTTCTTGATAGGAATTAAAGGTTTAAAGCAAATGAAAGCAATGATAGATACAGAATGAAATGTATTAATTGTGAAAAAGAATAAATTAACAAGAATCAATTACATGATAGGAGAAGAAATGTATAAAAAAGAAATTAATTAATTAATGAAAAGAAATGAGCAGAGTAAAACATTATCCTAAGTAACTACAGTAGAGGCAGAAATCAGAACAAAAACAAATATTCCTATTTGGGTCAGACAGTATCCGTATCCCCAAGCGGATAAAGCATTTGTAGAAACTGAAATAAAAAAATTATTAGATAATGAAATAATACAGCCAAGCAAAAGGCCGTACAATTCACCAATGTGGACAGTTTCTAAAAAAGGGAATGACGAGCAAGGCAACCAAAAAAGGCGCATGGTTATTGACTTCCAGAAGTTAAATGCGCAAACAATCGCTGATAGATATCCCATTCTGGACATCACCATGATGCTCTAAAACTTAGGAGAAGCAAAGTACTTCACGACGTTAGATTTGGAATCAGGATTTCATCAAATTAAAATAAAAAAGGAGACAGGGAAAAAACAGCATTTTGAATAAATAATGGCAAATATGAATTTCTACGACTACCATTTGGACTGAAAAACGCACCGTCGATCTTTCAAAAATGCGTTGACGACATCCTCAGACCCTTCATAGGAGTATGCGCATACGTGTATATAGATGATGTCCTAATATATTCAGGTAACCCTGAACAACATATGAAAGGTATCACCAATATAATACACACTTTACACGCAGCCAACATGAAAATCTCGGATAAAAAGTCAAAATTTTTTCAAAGACAGGCAGAATTTTTAGGACATATAATTAAAAACGGTAGAAAAACAGTAGATCCAGGAAAAATAGAAGCTACAGATAGGTATAAAACCCCTACAAATTTGAAAGACTTAAGATCTTTCTTGGGAATAACCTCATATTATAGAAAATTTATAAAAGGATTTGCATCCATAACGAAACCATTAACACTCTACCTACGAGGAGAGAATGGTAATATTTCAAAGAATATGTATATGTAAAATTAGATGGTGAAGCTCTTAAAGCAGTTGAAACACTAAAAAATAAACTGAAAGAACAACTAGAATTATTTCAACCAGATTTGATTTGCCTACAGACGCAAGCAATCATGCGATTGGAGCTGTATTGTAACAAGGCAAGAAACCTATAGCATTCATTTTACGTACATTAACGCGAACTGAACAAAATTACTCAACAAACGAAAAAGAAATGTTAGCAATCGTTTGGGCTTTCAAGAAACTGATCATCAATCCTTAATTTTTTCAATATCAGAGGGCAACCCAAATTCAAAATTAAAATGATGGAAAATTTTTATAGAAGAATACGGAGCAAAAACTAAATATATTAAAGGAGATTTAAATGTAATAGTCGACGCACTAAGCCGTCAAGTAAACGTAACTACGAACGACTCAATACAATCGCAGGAATCATCGACGTCAATCAGAATTAAAGATGACGCTCCACTGAACCAATTTAAAACACAAATTGTGATAAAAAATTTGAACAAAATGCATAGAAAGGGCAACAATTTTTGGAAACCACGAAAGATTTTATGTTCATTACGTCACACTACAAGTCTTGATAGATACACTAACGAAAATTATCAAACCTAATATCACGACCGCATTTCACTCTACACTAGAAACCTGATATGAATTTCATGATATTATAAACTCTTCATTTATTATAGAGAAAAAGGTTTTTTGGATAGAGAAAATATAATTAAACATACGCATGAAAGAGCACATAGAAACGCAAAAAATAATACATTAGAGATACTAGAACTTGCTATTGGCCAAATATTATATTAGGTTGTCAAAAAAGTCTTGCAGTATTTTCGCTAGTTGGCGCTGAAAGAGCCTTTTTGGAAAGTTCATTTCACGCGCTAACACGTGTTTCATTGATTGTCGTTTCTTTTAAGTTGTTCGTGAGTTACAGCGTCGCAAACATGGAGCAAAATAAAGAGAAAATACGGCATATTTTACTTCTACTTGGAGTCACTAAGAAGCTCGATGTATGGGTGCCACACGAATTGATTCAATAAAAATACCGCAAGCACTTTTTGACAACCCATTATAAAAAATGATGTCATCCTACTAACTAGAAATTGTAGCTTTTGCAAAGAGATCAAATACGAACGCCACCCGACAAAACAAGTTTTTGCAAAAACACCCATACCCGAAGGTATAGGCACACAAATACAAATGGACATATTTGAAATCGATGGAACAATGTTTCTTTCATGCATAGATAGATACTGAAAATACACATATATGAGAAAATTAAACAACAAAACAGCATTCTACAAAATATTAGAGGAAGTACTCATTCAAAATTTTATTTAATTAATTATACTCAAATTGCGTTAAAAGTAAAGAGAAAACTTTTCTACATAAATTAAGTGTTTAAGTCACATAAGCTCTCGTTCATTGCAAGAAATATAAAGGAGCGTCATGCCGCCTTGCAACAACACAGGTATAACCAAACTTTATTGTCTCACGTGTAATCAGAACATTAAAGGAAATACATCCAGAATCCAATGTAGTGTTTGTGAAAAATGGATTCATGATAAATGCCTGAATATTACGAAAGATGAATTCTCCACGCTGGTCAGTGAAATAAAAAGAGGGGTACTGAAATGGAAATGTGCATCGTGTGTGTCCGAGACAAGTGTAATCGTATCTGAGGACATGCTGGATGACACCGAGGAGCCCGACACTGATGATATGGGTTCCATTACTGACAAAATCGATAAACTACTTAGTAAGCATATTGAAGGTCTTAAACTTGATTTGGATAAAAAGTTGAGTAATTTTAAGAAGGATATTGAAAGCAAGCTGTCAACCTTAAGATCTGATATGGCCAAAATCTCAAAACAAAATAATTCGCTAACCAATCATTGCTCGTCATTGGACAAGAGGATTACCCAGGTCGAGGAAAGTTTAAAAAATACTACATTGGAGGCTCTTATGACTGAAGACGTTATAGCTGAGATAAATGAGCGTAAAAGACGCGAAGCAAATGTCATCTTGATGGGGATCACTGAGTCCAACAAGGCTTCTGGACAGAAACGTTTGGAGGATGGTCGTGCAGCACTATCAACGATACTACCTCCAGAACTCTCAGTCAAGATCCCGGACTACAAATTGCGTCTTCTTGGGCGTCCAAATGCTGGTCGTAATCGTCCACTGTTGGTCGAAACGACGTCCGTAGGTGAAGCTAGAACTATTTTGAAAACCAAAGCACCAGATAACTCACGTATAGCCTTTAAGTCCGACTTAAGCACAGCTTTCCTATCTCAAGAATCTTCGCTCTAAACTAGACTCACTGGCAGAGAATGGCACAACTAATAAAACAATTAAATACGTACATGGAAAACCAAAAATCGTCGACAAGAATTTTCGCGCGTTCCGTGAGGAAAAAACAACCCGTTACTCTACAGTTCTACTATAAGAACACGAGAGGTCTCAGAACTAAACTAAGTAAATTCTTAACAGCCTCAGGGTGCAGTCAATCAGATGTCTTGTGCATAACGGAATCATGGCTTCAAACGTCAATAGCGGATGGTGAAGTTATCGACAGGTCTTATAATATCTTTAGAAAGGATAGGGATCCTATGATCAGTGGTTTTAAACGTGGAGGGGGAGTCTTCATTGCAGTAAAGCATTCCATTCAGTCTGAGCTAGTATCATAAACGACAACACCCTGGAACAGGTGTTTATTAAAATTAAAGGTATCAATACAGATATTGTCATTGGTTGTATATATATTCCTCCCCTGTCCACTGTTGACACATATTTGCTCCATATAGATTCGTTGTCATATATCCGTGACAGACTACAGGATGCGAGTCTACTGATCATAGGTGACTATAATCTTCCCAGCAGTATATCAAGGACAGAATCTTCTTCTTTACTGGCGTAGGCACCGCTTACGCGATTATAGCCGAGTCAACAACAGCGCGCTACTCGTTTCTTCTCTTCGCTACGTGGCGCCAATTGGATATTCCAAGCGAAGTCAAGTCCTTCTCCACTTGGCCCTTCCAACGGAGTGGAGGTCTTCCTCTGCTTCCTGCGGCGGGTACTGCGTCGAATACTTTTAGAGCTGGAGTGTTTTCATCCATCCGGACAACATGACCTAGCCAGCGTAGCCGCTGTGTTTTAATTCGCTGAACTATGTCAATGTCGTCGTATATCTCGTACAGCTCATAGTTCCATCGAATGCGATATTCGCCGTGGCCAATGCGCAAAGGACCATAAATCTTTCGCAGAACCTTTCTCTCGAAAACTCATAAGTTCGACTCATCGGTTGTTGTCATCGTCCAAGCCTCTGCACCGTATAGCGGGACGGGAATTATGAGAGACTTATAGAGTTTGGTTTTTGTTCGTCGAGAGAGGACTTTACTTTTCAATTGCCTACTCAGTCCGAAGTAGCACCTTTAGGCAAGAGTAATCCTGCATTGGATTTCCAGGCTGACATTGTTGGTGGTGTTTACGCTGGTTCCAAGATAGACGAAATTATCTACAACTTCAAAGTTATGACTGTCAACAGTGACGTGGGAGCCAAGTCGCAAGTGCGACGACTTCGTGCTGTCGAAAGCAGCTTTGAAATCGACGAAGAGGTGGTGTGTGTCGATTCCCCTTTCAGGGGTCTTTTCCAAGATTTGGTCGGTTGTTGATTTACCAGGTCTAAAGTCACATTGATAAGGTCCAATCAGTTTGTTGACGGTGAGCTTTAGTCTTTCACAAAAAACGCTCGACAGATCCTTATATGCGATGTTGAGGAGGCTAATCCCACGGTAGTTGGCGCAGATTGTGGGGTCTCCTTTTTTATCTATTGGGCATAGCACACTTAAATTCCAATCGTTGGGCATGCTTTCGTCCGACCATATTTTGCAAAGAAATTGATGCATGCTCCTTACCAGTTCTTCGCCGCCGTGTTTGAATAGCTCGGTCGGCAATCCGTCGGCCCCTGCCGCTTTGTTGTTTTTCAGGCGGGCAATTGCTATTCGAACTTCTTCATGGTCGGGCAATGGAACGTCTGCTCTATCGTCATCGATTGGGGAATCGGGTTCGCCTTCTCCTGGCGTTGTACGTTCACTGCCTTTGAGCAGGCTGGAGAAGTGTTCCCTCCATAATTTAAGTATGCTTTGGGCATCGGTGACTAGATCACCTTTGGGGGTTCTACAAGAGTATGCTCCGGTCTTGAAACCTTCTGTAAGTCGCCGCATCTTTTCGTAGAATTTTCGAGCATTATCCCTGTTTGCCAGCTTATCAAGCTCTTCGTACTCACGCATTTCGGCCTCTTTCTTTTTCTGTGTACAAATGCGTCTTGCTTCCCTCTTCAACTCTCGGTATCTATCCCATCCCGCACGTGTTATGGTCGATCGTAACGTTGCGAGGTAGGCAGCCTGTTTTCTCTCCGCTGCGACACGGCACTCCTCGTCGTACCAGCTGTTCTTTTGCACTTTCCGAAAACCAATGGTTTCAGTTGCAGCTGCACGTAAGGAGTTTGAAATGCCGTCCCACAGTTCCCTTATACCGAGTTGTTGACGAGTGCTCTCAGAGAGCAGAAAATCGTTCGGCTGTCTGTTGTGATTGCAGCTTCTCGACGTCAAACCTTCCTTGTGTTTGTTGGTGTGAGTTTTTTGCTGCACAGAGGCGGGTGCGAATTTTGGCTGCAATAGTGGTCCGAGTCGATGTTAGGACCTCGGAGCGCACGCACATCTAAAACACTGGAGACGTGTCTTCCGTCTATCACAACATCATCGATCTGGTTGGTGGTTTTGCGATCCGGAGACAGCCAGGTAGCTTGATGTATCTTCTTATGCTGGAATCTAGTACTACAGATAACCATATTTCGGGCCCCGGCGAAGTCGATCAGCCCCAACCCATTTGGGGATGTTTCCTCGTGGAGGCTGAATTTACCGACCGTAGTGCCAAAGATACCTTCTTTGCCCACCCTGGCATTGAAGTTGCCAAGCACGATTTTGACATCGTGGCGGGTTCATCTCTCATAAGTGCGCTCCAAGCACTCATAAAAGGCATCTTTGATCACATCGTCCTTCTCTTCCGTCGGGGCGTGGGCGCAAATCAGCGATATGTTGAAGAACCTCGCTTTGATGCGGATTGTGGCTAGACGTTCATTCATAGGAGTGAATGATAGTACTCGGCGACGGAGTCTCTCTCCCACCACGAATCCAACACCAAACTTGCGCTCCTCTATATGGCCATCTTAGAATACGGGACGGTAATATGGTCACCATTTACTGATATTCAAGTCAATAGGCTTGAAAAAATTCAGAAAAAATTCTGCAAGTCACTGTCTTTCTTTATAACTCGGCAAACATTAACAGCAGCAGTGGAAGATGCAATGAAAAAGTTCCAGATTAACCCTCTATTGATTCGGCGTAAACTGGCGGACTTAATGTTCTTTTATAAAGTAATGAATGGTCTCATCAATGCTCCGGAGGTACAAGACAGCTTTAAAATGATCACAAACGGCCCAAGTCTCAGGCGCAACCGCTTTATTAGAACAACCAAATCAACTAAAAATTATGTCATACATGGTCCCAGTAACAGGATAGCTAATTACGTCAATGACATGACTCCTCAGATCCAGTTCTTCGGATGTTCCATCCATTCCTTCAACTTTAACCTGAGAAAACATCTGTACGACCACCACAATAGCTAAAATTCGGATTGCATTTTTTGAATTCTTTGTATTATATTTCATTTTCCCTGATATAGCGACTTAATTTATTCTTGCAATATTAATATTAATAATAACATTATTATTCTTTTTTGCTGTATATTGCCGATTGGCGTTCATAAATAAATAATAAAATGTTCCCATTGTGTAATTAACTAATGGCAGATAACGAGACTATATTTAATAGCATAGGAGCAAAAGCTCTATTCCAATGGCTATGTATTGAACATTCAATGACCGCAGCAAACCATTCAACATCGAACGCTCAAGTTGAACGGCTGCATTCAACCATTCTGGAAATTACTAAAATTTGCATTAAACAAAATAAATCAACCTCGATTGAAGAAGGAATACAATAGGACAATACATTCCGTCACAAAAGGGAAACCTATCGAATTATTTTTTGAAAGGAGCAAGACTGAAAGAATAAAAGAACTGATCGAAAATAAGCAGTAGTATATGCTATCATACCACAATGAAAAACGAACACAAAAGGAATATAAAACAGGACAAAAAGTTTATGTGAAACAAAACTGACGAAATAAAACAAATCCACGCTATTTGAAGAAAACAGTACGAGCGAATCGTGAGGGCACAATTTTAACAACGAAGGGGAAGATCGTACACAAGGACAACCTCAGAAACAATGATGAGGATAATGCTAACATTAATCCCAGCAACATCCTTAGCTCAGGAAATAACCGACTTAGAAGTTCGCAAGTACGTGTTAACCGAGACTGACCCATCATTTTTGTATCAAGAACATGAGTACCTATTCCATATGACGAACTTAAGCAAAATAGTTAAATCATACTACGAGATCGCCGAACATAAAGGAGAGATGCCTAGTGAAGACGCAACAGAAAGAGCATTGCTCAACAGAATAGAAATCCTCAGAAAACAACTACTGAATAATGGACGATCCAGACGCTCAAAACGTACTCTTGATTTCTTAAGATCGATTTTGAAATTTATCAAAAGAGTCCCAGACCATGCCACCTGATTGAAATTAAAACAATACTCCACTACATAATTGAAAATAATAACAAACAAAGACAAATTAATTCCAGCTTTGAAATAATGATGAAAATATTTAATATTGAGACGATTAAACAAAAAGTTATATTGCAAGAATTAAACAAGAAGTTATTTGACTTAACTACGACAGTTAATTTCGCGAAGAACGGAAGTTTTTATTTAGCAGCAATAAATACGGGCGAGATTGAAAGGATATTAGAAAAGGAACCAACTAGTATACCGGTTATTAACATACTCGAATATGCAGCAACACGCATGTAGGTAGATTAGACGACCCTTTCTTTGTAATATATTATATGTATAGATACTTGTGATTGATAATTATGAGAATACAACTAATATCACATTATTATTCGATATTCGCGTCGTCCATCGCCAATTGCAGTATGTCAGATTGAGGTCTTTCAACTCTGCGTGTTGAAAGATGGAGAACAACCCTCCGTGTTCCAATGTTGTGAATTTCCGACATCACCCCGTCGCTTCTATAAGTGGCAATTGCTCCAACTGCATTGCGATTGTCCTCGAGAATGAGGAAAACACCGTGTCATTCTCGTTTTTTGAAACTGATGAGACTACGGCATCTATGGCTTCGGAGAATTTTCGACGTTCGCTTGTTCCGTCTCCTAGCCACTACTGCCGAAGTGGATGAGCAGGTGAGGAGGACGGAGCTGGCAAGCACGCTGGTAAACTGTCCACTGATGATAGCGATGGCATCTGTGAGCAATCCACTTCAAAATTATCAATCATTGATTGATTGAACACACTCTCCTCAGATTCACCGGCTACTTTTGCGACGGTCTTTTGAAAATATATGCATATGAAAACAAATTTTAAATATTATTATATTTGAAAATACGATATCTCATTACTGGAAGTCGTTCTCAGTACTACAACAGGGTCGAGAAACGACATTTCTTTATAATAAAATAGATTTGGTTCGTACACCAATCAGCCGACATCCCGGACTCTTTACACCTGTCCACCTTCTTTTTTCCACGACCTATGTCGTTCGCAGATTTTTAATTTTTTTTTTTTAATTTCCGCAATATCCTTCCCGCACTCTTTGGATATTTGCGTCCAGGCACTTCTTTTCAAATCAATTCTTTTATAAGAATTACTTTTAAAGTTCCACAAGCATTCAAATTGCTTGTACAAATTAATTAAATTCAAAATCTCGCTCGTTCGCCAATCCATAGTATAGTTTTTCTTCAAATAAATAATATTATAAAATTAAAAAAAATTACTAAATTATTTTGAAAATGTATTTACTTATTCGTGTTTTTTATTATTTTAATTAACAGTCTTAGTACTCACGCTATCACGGTATACTCGTATATTTATATGTAAATAAGAGGTAGGTAGCTTAAATTTTTATGTGGAAAATAAAAAAAGGATAAGTCCTTTTGAAATGATTTTGGAAAAATAGAATAACTTTGACTACATATAATTGTGGTATTTTATAACCATTAAAATAATAATTTAAAATTAAAATAATTGAATGCTGTATAGTTTTAAATTTTACTTGATTCCCAACAATTTATAATTTTCGAATAAAAATTAAATAAAATTAATTTTTTTGAAAATCTCTTTATTTTGCACCTCTTTTCGCTTTTAATTCATATTCGAAATGAAATGTCCAATTCAAATGGGAATTCCCTGAAAGAAAATTATGTAACTGCTGAATGAGGCTTTAACTACGATAATCTAGTGTTTCAATCTATAAGATGGTAATTAATCTCAGCTAAGCACGGCAGACTAGTAGTCTTCTTCCGTGAATGCTAAATTTATAAATTTCATAAAAAATTACGTTCAAAATATGTTTTACAAATTCTCTCACCCTGATTGCATTTTCATTTTTTAACGATATTTTGAATATAACTGTAAAATTTTAAAAAAACAAAAATGAAACAAAAATACGTTTACAGCGACCTGGCGCTTGAACCTAAATATAAATTTATCGGTTTACGTCAACTTAATGCTAAAAAAATCGCTAAGCATTTCGAATATGTTTCTTTCACAGTCAATGCTTAAATTCATAAAATTATTAGAAAAAGTAACAATTTTTAAAAGTAAAAACATTGATGAAAATTTTTATTTAACAAGAAAATAAAGAAATTTAAACTGAGTTTGAAGGAAATTTTTGTAAATGATGAAACCCAGAAAGGCAGGAATTTACGCAAGGAGCGGAATATTGATGGTGAGAAATATAAAATTCATGAATTAAGGAGATTACAACCTAAAAGATCCGTGAATAGAAAGATTAAAATGCATTGGCTCGCAATGAAATTTGAAGAAAAAGTAAAATTTAAGTAAAAACAGTCAGACAAAAATTTTTTTTAACGAAGACACACAAAGAAATTAACAGTTTGGAAAAATTGACACTTAGAAACAATATGATAATTGAGAAAGATTGCGAAAATGTGGTGAGTAAATTGAATTCAAATAAAGAAATTTACAATTTAATAAGTCGGAAGAGAGAGAATTGGAAAGAATGATTTGGAATGAAATAAAATTATAGGAAAAGAAGAATGTAATAAAAATACAATATTAATAAAATATTTTTAAATCAAACTTAATTACTATAACATTGGAACAAATTGATCCAGCATTGCAAAATTGAATAAAATTTAAAAACCCATCTGAAATGCGGCATAGCGATATGAGCAATGGAGAAAATTGAGCAAAATAATGTTGGGGCAGAGCAAGAAGAGTGATAAAGAAACTTTGAAATGAAATATACAATTGTTTGAAAGAGACTGTTAAAAAATTTATGTATTAAGATATACTATAAATGGTATTTCATAACATTTCTGAACTACTATTGACTTTCAGATTCTATGAATAATCAAGTACAAATTAATCATGAGTGGCGGCCATTACGGTTATTGCGAGATTTTAATACGCTGTTGAAAATATCTTTTTTTTCAATGCCGCACCCATGATAATAGAAACTATTCAATCTTGAGTGATACTTCGGGTTCTTTATGGAAATTTCGGCATCATTGCTGCATATGGGATTACAATTTATTTCTACACTTCTCACTCTTTCCGAACAAATTCGTTTAATGCATGATCGAATACGAAATGTACTATTGATGCCACTAAATTCTATGTCGAATACTACACATAACTCAGTAGAAAAATTTTTCTTGAAATGCGATTCCTAAAAAAAGTATATAAAGTTTTAGGAATTTTGGCTTTTTTGGTTATTTATAGTGAATCAATCGCACATCAGGAATTGCTAATAAAAAATCTTCGGGACTTTTCGGCTTTTCGTTTTGGCATAATGAGTCTTTTATTGGCTATTGTCAAACGTATTCTGTCACTTTAATATCCAATAATTCCTATTCCAAATATTCGTAATAAACTCTTACAAAACTGAATCAACAAAAAAATGTATACATATTAGTTTTTAGGCTTAGATACCATTGTTGTTCAATTTTTGATACTAGCACATCAGTGTTTTTGAACCGAATTGGGTTTATGTATTTAATTTTGGACTGTTTTTTTTTCATATAACATTCAAAGTTGTTCTGGGCAATAAAACCATCCATCCATCTATTTTCACAAAATTATTGTAACATTTCTCCAAATACGAAATTAACAATCGCTTATTTGGATGCTAGCCCCATTTCGGAAGCAACCTAATTACGAAACCTTTTCTGTTATCTTAAGAACATTGACTGTGCCGCATTAAGTTTTTCTTTATTTATTTTGTGAATTTTTATAAAAACTTTAAACTAGGTATAATTTGGTTTTCAGGCCAAATGATGCGGTGCCACCGGATCAAAAATTCAAGAACAGTTTATTACCCACATTAACGTTCGCCTCGTTTGTTGATGATAAAAGAGACGATGACAGTTAAATTAAACGAGTCTGAATCAGGAATGTGGAAGAACAATTCTTTTGCCATAATATGTGCAATAAATTTGAATGACAAAGTTGGCATTAACAATCGTGCCTCAGATGTAGGTAATGGACCTCTTTGAAAATATGTGAACGGATCAAATTAAGAATCATTATAATTATATTCATTTGTCGCATCGCCAATGCTTTAATTGAGTTTTAATTGGGTTAAAAAAAATCAGATTACAAGAGTATTTGACTACCGCGTTAATTGCAAGAACGATTTTTTGAGAAAAAACGCATTAAGTTGAAAGATAGTACGGTATCATCTCGAAATCAACCGCTTGTGTTACACCCTCTTGAATATAAGTAGAACGGATGAATATGGTAAACTATCACTATATCGATATCGTGCATCATTCAATTCAATTGATTTCAACTCTCTGTTTGGCCTCTTCATTTGATTGAACACCCTTTTATATGAATGTACTCATTCGATGTCTCAGAATAGGAAAACGCATTTCTTTTAATAAATAGATTTGGTTCGAATTTCACGTCGTTTCTCCCTGCCACTCTCGTGAGCATGGGAGATGAATGTAACGCATATTCGATGATTTGGCACACTTCTTTCAATCATTTTATAAAATCTCTAGTTCACGCTCTTTGCGTCTTTAATAATCAAAAACAATTTAATATTATTTTTTGAAAATACGATATCTCATTACTGGAAGTCGTTCTCAGTACTACAACAGGGTCGAGAAACGACATTTCTTTATAATAAAATAGATTTGGTTCGTACACCAATCAGCCGACATCCCGGACTCTTTACACCTGTCCACCTTCTTTTTTCCACGACCTATGTCGTTCGCAGATTTTTAATTTTTTTTTTTTAATTTCCGCAATATCCTTCCCGCACTCTTTGGATATTTGCGTCCAGGCACTTCTTTTCAAATCAATTCTTTTATAAGAATTACTTTTAAAGTTCCACAAGCATTCAAATTGCTTGTACAAATTAATTAAATTCAAAATCTCGCTCGTTCGCCAATCCATAGTATAGTTTTTCTTCAAATAAATAATATTATAAAATTAAAAAAAAAATTTCTAAATTATTTTGAAAATGTATTTACTTATTCGTGTTTTTTATTATTTTAATTAACAGTCTTAGTACTCACGCTATCACGGTATACTCGTATATTTATATGTAAATAAGAGGTAGGTAGCTTAAATTTTTATGTGGAAAATAAAAAAAGGATAAAGATCCTTTTGTTTACAAATGTATTTCTGGGAAAAATAAGAATTCACATCTTTGGACTACTATATAATAATTGTGGCATACATTTTATTAACCAATTAAAATAATAAATTTAAAATTATAAATGATATTTTGATTTATGCTTGTATAAGATTATTAAATTTTAGACTTCGCTCATTCCCAACCCAATTTGCATAATTTTTCTGTAAATTAACAATATTAAACTAAATATTAATTTTTTTGAAAATCTGCTTTATTTTTATAATGTAACACAACCGTCTTAATACTCGCTCTTCTAATTTTCATATTACCGAAATGAAAATGCCGTCGGCATATGTCCAAATGGGATATGTTGCCTCTTCGAAATGAAAATTGGATGTCAAACTGCTGAAGTGAAGGCTTATAACGTACGATATATGGCTAGTTAGTATTCTATATCTAGTAAGCAATGAGTAATGTGAAGTCTCCACAGGCAATAAGCACGGCAATGCAGCTAGTAGTTCTATAAATTCTATCCTGTGGAGATGCCCGTAAGAATTTATCAAGATTTCGCCATACAAAAATTACAGTTCAAAATTACTGATTTATCTACGCTAAATCTCTCTTTGCGACCCTGATTTTGCGCCATCTGTTGGTCGCATTTGTTTAATCGCAGCTGATTTTGACACTATGAACTGTCAAAATTTTAAACTAACAGACAAAACACATGAAACAAAAAATTATCGTTTACTAGCTGTTACCCTGTGCGCTTCGCTACACCTAAATCGATTAAAACTCTTATGCCCGGTTTCACAGTTCATACTTAAGTTGTGCCTAAATAAAATCTTAGCTAAGCACTGTTGCAGACTGAGTAGTCGTTTGCGTTTCACAGTCAATGCTTAAATTCTATAAAATTTTATTATGATATATGGCAACGTTGTGGGCAACATATGTTTTACAAATGTCATCCACAAACATATGATTGAAATATTTAAATTATTATAGACAACGTATAAATTTGAAAGGAAAATTATAAACATCGTATAAGTTTGGAAGGAAAATTATTTCGTAAATGGATGAAACCCAGAAAAGGACCAGGAATTTCACCGCAAGCGAGTCGGAGCAGCTATTGGAACTGGTGGAGAAATATAAAAATGTCATCGAATGTAAGCGGACGGACACTTGCACAAACGCTAAAAAAGATGCCGCATGGAAGCATATCGAATATGATTTCAATTCACAGTGTCCATCTGGCTGCCATCGCAATGCAAAAATATTGAAGAAAAAGTATATCAATCTTAAAAGAGAGGTAAAAAAGCGAGTTGTGGAGGACCAAAAGTCTCTTTATTTAACTGGAGGAGGACCACCACCAAAGAAATTGTTAACTGAGTTTGATGAAAAACTTTTGACTATCCTTCATGAGAAGCAAGTTAGTGGCATGCAGAGTGTGTATGACAATGATGTGATTGCCGGAAATATTGATGGTGAGTTTATACATTTGATTTTATTTTCATGATATTTCAAATGAATGATTTTATCAATTCTCTAAAATAGAGTCCGTGATATTGGAGGAAGAGACATTGGAAAGCATAGTGCATTTGGAAAACTCGACTGAAGTGGAAAATTATGAAGGAATAAATGGTAAAGAATGTTATAGTAAAAAAATACCAGAATCATTACAACTAAATATATATTTTAGAATCCGAAAACTTTACATTAAACGATGAATCAACCCAGCTTTGGAACAAATATGATCCCAGCAAGTTAAGAACACCAAAAAATTCGAAACTAAAATTTGAAGAAAAACCCCAAAGATCTGCGAAAAATGCTTGGTCGAAGTTAGCAGATATGAAGGCAAAATGGACGGAAGAAAAATTTGAAGCAGAAATAAAAATAATGTATGCGGAGCACGAGCAAAGAATGAAGTTGATGAAAGAAAAACATGATTTGGAAAGAAAGAAAAAGAAGCTGGTGAAATAAAAAATACATATATGTAAAATTATAAACGTATTTATTAAACTACAATAAACTGAAGTAATTATCTATTAAACATTTTCTGGTAACATTACTTATTGTATGACTTTCAGCATTGCGATTATTGGGTATATTAATCATATTGTTTACAACATCTTCAATTTCATTTGAAAGTGGCGGAGCCATTATATCGCGATTATTGCAGCAGATGTTGTGTAATACTGCTGTTGCAACAATAATGCTTTGGGTTTTTGCTAGATGCAAGCGCAAGCCCAGTGATAATACCGGAAACCTACGCTTCCAGACTCCATATGAGCGCTCGATACAATTCCGGGTTCTTATATGAGACTCGTTAAAAAGATTTTCGGCACTCGTATTGACATGCATTAGTGGCGTAATTACGAAGTGGTTATTTTCATAACCACTGTCTGCAACTACTATTCCAGAACCAAATTCTCCAGATTCTAATCGACAATGAATCCGAGAGTTACGGAAAATAGTAGCATCATGAGTGGATCCAGGCCACCGTGCAACGATGTCTATGATGCGGAGATTACTATCACATAACGTCTGGACGTTGATGGAAAATATACCTTTTCTATTACGAAATAGCTCTGCATCTTCCCCACCTGTATACATATAAAGTATATAAAAAGTTTTTGAGTGAAGTATCTTTGGGCTTTCTTTACCTGGAGAAATTATTTTTACATGAGTGCAATCAATTGCTGCGATCACTCGAGGAAATTTAGCTAATTTAAAAAAGTCTCTCTGGGACTTCCTCAGGTCTCTTTCCGTTTTTGGCATATAAATGTGACGGTCTTTTAATTGGGCTATGTGGTGCGACACTACTGTTATAACTCTTGATACCGTACTTTTAGATACTCCAAATAAATCTCCTACTGTCCTCAACATACTTCCCGTAGCATAAAACCTCAATGTAAGCAAAAGCATTTGTTCTGGTGATAATGCATGATTCCTAAAAGAAATGTATACATAATTGAGTCGTTTTAGGCAATTTAGATGTACCACTTGGTTTTGTGTTCAATTTGTAGTCGAATACAATCGAGCACATTCCAGGCTGTTTTTTTGCTAATCGGAAATCTGTCGCGGAAATCTTTATCGGCATATAGCTTAAAGAATTTTGGCCGGAACCTGATTCCTTTTGTTCGTCGCATTATTATAACATTCCAAAGGTCATCGTATTCTGGGTCACTATCAAAATCGCAATCCCAATCCGATTCCATATTTTTTTCACAAAATATAATTTGTTATATCTTATTATTCTTTTTTCACAAATAACTGAAAATTCAAAACAAAAATCAGCTGTTATTTGAGCATTGCTTAAGCCTCCCATTTTCAGTGCTTAAGCATAACCTAAGTATGAATTGTAAAACACTATTTTCCTGTTTTATCTTAAGCACAACATAAGTATGGACTGTGAAACCGGGCATTAAGGGTTTTTACTTTGTATTTTATTTATTGTTGTAAAACTGTTATTTATTTATAAAACATTTATAAAACATATTGGTATACAACATTTTTGGTTTTTCCACCTGGCGCGTAAATGAATAAGCACCTTGGTGTTCCCACTCTGGAGCATGCGACGAACAATTGGCCGAGGGAGAAGCACGGTTCTTCCAAATTGACGCCGCACACTTGAAACGTTCGCCCTTGCGATTTGTTGATGGTCATCACAAAGGCAAGACGTACTGGGAACTGCAAGCGCTTAAATTCAAACGGCATGTCCGTTGGAATCATGGGAATGCGTGGTAAGAGTACAACTTCACCTGCTGCCTTGCCATTAAGTATTGTTGCTTCAATCAAATTTGGCCACAATTTTTTGACTGAAAATCTTGTGCCATTACACAAAGTCGGTGCCTTCAGATTTCGTAGAAGTATAATGGGTGAACCGTCTTTCAGGACCAAATGATGCGGTGGCAGACCGGGGGGATCCAAAGAATTCAAGAATTCAGTTGGATAATTAACTACTTCATCTTGATTCAAAACGCTATCGCCAATGTCCAACAACTGCTTCGAAAACGCCGCTGCGGATCGATCTTTTGCAATTGGACTCGCATGTTGATGGTAAGAGTCAGCCTTTGAACATGTCTCCACAAAACTGACGACTTTAAACATGCATTTATTTCATCGGCAGGAGTTGATCGAGGAATGACTGGCAAAGTTTGCCGAAAATCGCCGGATAATAAGACTAATGCTCCGCCAAAAAGTTGTTGCTTTTGGCGTAAATCTTGCATTGTTCTATTGAATGCTTCTAATGACTTTTTGTTGGCCAATGGGCACTCATCCCATTGAACTATTCCAGCTCCTCGCAAAACGTTTGCCATTGCTGAATTCCTCGATATGTTGCACTTTGGTGTTTCAACGACTTGGATGTTCAACGGTAATTTCAACGCAGAATGTGCTGTTCAGCCGCCATCAAGTAGGTAGCAGCGATGCCTGACGAAGCAATTGCAAGTACAATTTTCTGCTGTGACCATATAGTAGCAAGAATCAAAGAGATCAGAAACGTTTTCCCTGTACCACCGGGCGCATCCAGAAAGTAGAATCCACCGGCGTTATTGTCAACCGCTCGTATAATCTTATCATAAGCATTTTTCTACTGAATATTCAATTTCGTAATGTTAGCTTGTATGAAAGCACGCAATTCATTGCAATCGTATCGTTGCTCACGTTGAAGCTCATGGTCAAGCATATCAATCGCTGAACGATTGGGCGCAGCCGATATCAAAGCATCATTATACATTTGTAATGTATATAGGAGGTCTGCGGCCAATGCTCGATTACGCGCCAAAATTAATAAGTCCTCAGTCTTTGTACTTATTCCACAGTTCTTGCGGATTTGACGGAAGGCATGTAGATATTATTATGGCGAATAGTACGCGTATTTGTATTGGATGAGATGTGAGTGATGCGTCATGAAGTGCGGTGTCCCAATGCACATCATCTCCTAACAAATGCAATCGCTGACATGCTTCACGATACGTCGCACACAACTGACCGTCAACAGTTTTCAAATCATTAAATGATCTTGGGCCGCGCACGTTGACTAATAGCAGACGCAAATAGAAACATTCGGCGTTGTTCGGATGGATGGTGTAAATGCGCCCTATGGCATCGGTTTTACGGACATTTGGATAACCGTCAACACGCTCCCCTTGCTTTCGTCGTTGAAATGTTTTCGATGATGGATTCCGAGTGAAATATTGTGGTATTTCGGAATATAGCAATGTTCTTGCAAATTCATCGTTTTCACACAACTCGAAAAAGGTAGTTAGTGTTGTCCCCGGTGGTCGTGCTGCGCTCTGTTGTACATTGTCTACAGTGAAATAAACGTGTTGACCATTTTCGAGATGAACTGCCAAATGAAGAACAACGGGATGCCGGTCGTGTATTGGGAACGATAAAATACGCCATACCGCTTCGTTGCTGCTTATATAACGGCTCATTCGGTATTGCTGAATTTCATCGATTCTCTGATAATCAGCCACTCCGAAAACTGCCATATCACTGCCCCCATTTACGTATTTGCAGATGTATTTGATCGATTTGACAGAGTTGCAATATTCTACATTGATGTGCGCTTCGAAAATTTTTGACAACAATGGTGAATACGGCACGACCCAACGATTTTCAACATCAACGTCTTGATTCCGAACTTTTATGACCGTTGAATCACCGCCATCTTTAGCGGATCGACGCCGATATAATGGATATCCGTCATTTCCAGTGATGGTATCATCAACTATAGCTCTAGGATAGCGCTTTGAACACTTATTGTCAATCATACATGGTGACGTTGGATTAATAGCGCCGCTAGGGCCATGGATCATGTTTTTTGTTACAACGTCGAACAATTGTGGGTCATTTGCTTCATCTGGAATTTCCGCTGAGATGGCTTTATTAATCAGATCTGGTCGTAATCCTCTCTTCTGCCATTCGATCGAGTACATCCAGCATCGAACTTCTCCAAAAACACGAAGTTTCACAATTAAATCCATCATTGCTTTTAGCTTTTCCCTGAATACACGTGCTGTAAAGTCATGACGATCAGTTGTTGATTTGACTGGGGAACAAATGGCATTTGATGTCATTCCACTCGGTCTGCCTGCGGTAATGGCGTACATACGACATCGCATCTTGCGCATACTCGTGCATATGGCGCGGACTGCCGATGTATGTGGCTGGCAATATTGTCAGACGTCCAATGCTATTCACATTTGCTTCATTCATTACGGCATCTCTCAAATGGATGTACTCTTCAGGACGCAATTTCGCTTGGTTGAATCGAATAAAGTTGACACGTTCGGTCTCGATCTTTGCATACATGTCAACCAAATACTGATGGAAAAGCTTGCGACATTTCAGGATGTAGTTATCTTCTTGGGGACGAATCATTGTTCTGCGCGAATAGAAATTCATCGCACTGAGTGTTTTGGGTGTTTCTTGGCCTATAAATGAACAATACACAAAATATTGAATCGTAAGTAACATTTCTTCTCAGAAATTGTACTTTTTTACCAGTAGTTGGATTTATCAATCGCATATTGATGTGATAGCCGTCATCACCTCTCTAGAATAATATCGAATACTGTAATGCATCATAACTACGGTGTAGCTCGGAAACACGCTGAAGTTGTTTGTTTCTACGGTGCAGTACAATATCTCGCGATTCAAACTGTTTGCCAACAATGACGATTGCCACCTCATCGATTGTTAGTGCGTTGAATCGCCTGGCATGCTGCCCCATCGGCATTTTGTCTGCTCTGATGACGATTCGATGGTTATCAGACGGCATGCGGTCCAATGCGATTTTGAACAATCGAATCAATTCATTGTGTTCATGGAGAAATCTTTGCAAATTTATTACCATTTCTCGCCATGTGCCGGTCGCAATTTTACATCGTTAATTTAATTGGTCAGTGTCGGGGTATGTCGACGTAGGGGGCCGATTTCGAATAATTAAAAGACGATTAATTTGAGTTCAAACGTTATAAAATTTGAGTTTAATCGTGTATATATAAATATGTATATGGGTGTGTGTATGTGTTATTAATAATAGTTAATTGTGTTACTTTATAGATACATGTAAATCTATGTTAATTTATAAATGACTGTAACCTGCTGCTGCTTTATCTCCTGTGTTGTTGTTGTTGATCAAAAGGTTGTTGTTGAAGAAAAAAGGTGCCAAATGTTTTCCCTTACGGTCGGATTCACTATATTGGAATAAAAGTAAATTTGTTGTCCGTGTTCGCTTATATCGCTTTGTATAATTATAGAAAACTTGGTTTTGTTCACTTATATATCACTTGTAGTTCACTTCTTTTAATGGCACACTTTCGCTTTTGATATTCACTCCTGTGTTTTTCACTTGTTATATGTTTGTTGATCGCTGCTGTTGGCGGAATAATAATATGCCTTTTTGGTGAAAGCGCGGGAAAATCGTCTCCTTCATTCCTCCTTTTTCCCCCTGTTGCGTGAAGTTGGGGCGGTTGATACTCCTCTACATTACGCCTCTATTACTTTTTGTAATTTGTGGGAGTAATGCAGAGGAGTATTTGCTTGGATTAAAAATCCCGGCCACCTTGCAGAATCTGCTAAATAATTTTAGTATTAATAGGGTAATTGTTTGAAGGTTTTGAAATGAAATGTAGTAATTATCAGAAGTATACTTAGGGTTAGATGGTGCCAGTAAGGGTCCAGCCAAATGCTGTGTTCTGCGCCACCACTGTACCATTATCGGGTCCACTTCTGATAATTTGAAGGTACATATCCGCTCCAATCTCCAAAGTTAGTTCCTTGTTGCTGTGGAATTGAGGGTCAGCGAGAACCAAGTGATCGAAGCGCATTTGCACATCGTCACTTAAGTCTCGCTCATATGGTTTTTTGGGTAACTTGTGTGTTATAACTGCATTACATTCCAAACAAAACTTTGTACATTATTTGAGCTAATTTTGATGCTACAAATACGATAAGTGTTGAGGTATGTAATTGGCAGTTTTAATTTTTTAACGAGTTCGGCCGCTATATTCGTAGCTTTGAGGGTAGGGTTTAAAATGGCTCGAACTTTATACCATTCGCCATCGCATCTTAAACGGATCTTCAGCGTGGGTAATAGGGTTTGCTTAGCCAGTAAGGATGGTAATCGGGCCTCTAGCGCAAGTGGATGTTTTTCAACAGTATTTGCATAGTTGGCCGGGTATAGCCTCGGATGTCCGTGTAGGGATGAGTGATGTTTCCCATGACAAATTGAACATCGATTTTTCCTTGTGCATCCTTCCGTCTTATGCGACCTGGCTAAGCAATTAACGCAGTAGCGGTGTTTTATTACTGCTTCGTATTTTTTATTTATATTGTATCCCGAGTACGTAGCGCAAGTCACTAGACGGTGGTCTTTTTTGCATATGCCGCAAGCGACATGACGGGATGACGTATTTTTTCTCTTATGTGAGATCGTTCTTCGGGTTGTGTGATCATCACGTTCCTTTTCCTCGCGAATCGTTGGAAGGGTCGACTTGAAACGTTGAATGCGTCGTAACATCGTTTCGTCTTCCGAAATCGGTGTAATGCTACGGGTTGCGCTACGGGACCGGATGGCAATTGTTGAACTTATACGACGAGGTTTGGGTGAGTTGGTGATTGTTGGCGCTATTTCACTAAAAAAAGAGAAAACTTTTAAGTTATTCTGAACTTAATATCACAATTTTTGTGATGGGGCGGGTTATTGTGCCTTGAGCAGTTCGGATTTCAACCACTCGTGTTTTATTGTCTAAGCCGGGGAAGACCTTTTGGATTCGACCGAGCTTCCATTCGTTGGGAGAAATATTGTCGTTTCTTATAACGACTAAGTCGTTAACTTCAACATTACGTTGTGGATATTTCCATTTGTATCGTTTGTGTAGCTCCTTAAGGTACTCTTCCTTCCATCTCTTGCAAATGTGCTGGTAGAGTATTTTTAGTTTCTGCCATCTGTTAACGATGCTTAAGTTTTCATCCTCTAAATTGGGTTCGGCAGGGGTTAACAATGGAGTACCTATAAGGAAGTGTCCTGGAGTTAGAGGTTCCAAGTTTGATGAGTCGACGCTTATGGGGCTTATTGGCCGAGAGTTTAAACCACTTTCAATGCGGGTCAATAGGGTAGCAAATTCTTGAAACGTGAATTTTTGTAATTTTGCGATCTTTTTTAGGTGGGTTTTTAGACTTTTTACGCCGGCTTTCCATAATCCACCCATATGTGGAGCTCCTGGTGGGTTGAAGTGCCATGAGATATTTTGATGGCTATGGAGAGATGTAATTTGAGTTCGAAGTGTCTGTAATAATTCACGCCGATCTTTCATTAGCAACTGTGAAGCTCCTATAAAGTTTGTGTCGTTGTCGGAATAAAGATTGGCGGGGCATCCACGCCTCGAGAAGAAACGGGAAAATGCTGCTAGGAAGGCTTGCGTAGTTAGATCGCTAACGGGTTCGGGATGTATTGCTTTAGTTGAGAAGCATACAAATACACATATATATCCTTTGGTGATTAGACATGCTCTCCCAGTGTAGTTTTTGATGTTATAGGGTCCAGCAAAGTCGATACCAGTGGCAGCAAACGGCCGGGTTAGGATGGTTCGTTCATTTGGAAGAGCTGCCATTATTTGGGTTTGTTGAGCCTTGTTGTGTATGATGCACGTTTTGCATTGATGAATTATTGTTTTAATCAGCATCTTTGCTTTGGGTATCCAGAATTCTGTCCTTAGGAGTCGAAGAACTAGCTGATTTCCGCCGTGTAACGTTGCTAAATGGGTAAATTGAGTTAGTAATTTTTTATATGACTATTATAGGGTAATAAGATAGGGTGGCGCTCATTATATGATAGTGCTGCGGAATTGGTTAATCTTCCGTCACTTCGCATAACTCCTTTAGGGTCAATGAATGGATTTAAAGTCAATAATGAACTTTTCTTATGTATTTGGGTTTTACGGGTCAATGCATCATATTCTTCTCTGAAATGTGTTTTTTGGGTGTGAATGATTAACTTCATTCGGGTTGTTTTGAACTCTTCCGGGGTTATTTCGTGGTTTGAGTAATCAATTTCTCGCCTCCTTGGTGAGGCATTTACGCAAAATCTGAATAGGTAAGCGATAACGCGAATTGCTCTGGGGAATGAGGAAAACCTTTCGAGTATATCCTCTTGAGCGGTTATCGCAAACGTCTCTCTGTTGCTGGGAAATGCTCCTTTTCATGTTGTAACCATTGGGGTCCATGCCACCAGAGGTTGTAATTAAATAGATCGGTGGGTGTACATCCTCGGCTTGCTAAGTCTGCGGGATTGTCTTGGCTTTCCACATGGTTCCAATTTTCGACTCCTACTTTCTGGGTGATTGCAGCTACTCGATGAGAAACGAAAGTGGTCCATGAACAGGGTGGTTTGTTTAACCAAGCAAGAACTATGGTTGAGTCAGTCCAAAAATAATTTTTATATTGGGTTAGGTGAAGTTGGGATAGAGTAGAGTTAACAAGGTTAGCTAGTAGAACCGCTCCGCAGAGTTCCAATCTGGGTAGGGATACGGTTTCAATGGGAGCAACTCTTGTTTTTGAGACTAAGAGAGTTGTCCATATTTTGTCTCCAACTGAAACCCTTATATAAAGTGTCGCGGCATATGCTTTTTCTGAAGCATCAGAGAACCCGTGGAATTCAATGGTGGCTGTTGGGTTGAAATGGGTCCACCTGGGTATTTCAATTTTGTTTATGTTGTCGTAATCCTTTACGAAGCTGTTCCATCGATGAAGGGTGAGGGGCTTCAGGCTTTCATCCCAGTCAGTTTTGTCCAGCCATATTTGTTGCATAATTATTTTTGCCGTGATTATTATTGAACTAAGCCAACCGGCTGGGTCAAACAATTTTGCTATGGCTGATAAAACTTCACGTTTGGTGTATGCGGGTTTTTTCTCCATTGGGTTGACGAGGAAGAAAAATGAATCCTTTTTGGAGTTCCATCGAATGCCTAGGGTTTTGGTGTTCTCGGGTTCCGAAAGGTTAAGTGTTTCCGTCTCTAAAAGATGATCCTGTGGAAGTCCTTTCAGAATGTGTGGGTCATTGGAGGTCCATTTTCGCAGAGCGAATCCTGGGGTCTTCAGAGCGGAAATGAGTTCATCTCGTGCTGACTTTGCCGTGGTCAGGTCATGTGTTCCAGCTAAAACATCGTCTACATACATTTCCTGGCGAAGTATTTTGGCTGCTAATGGGTGGGTTTCTTCAACATCATCGGCTAGCTTCATGAGAGTACGGATCGCTAAATACGGCGCACAATTTATGCCGAACGTGACTGTTTGCAATTCGAAGTCTTCTATTGTGTCTTCCGGGGACTTCCTAAATAATATCCTTTGGAACCGAGTGTGTTTAGGGTCTACGAGTATTTGCCGGTACATTTTCTGAATATCCGCATTAAAAACGAATTGGAAGAGTCGCCAATTTGTGATCAGAATGACAAGGTCTTTCTGTAAAGTAGGCCCGATATGTAAGACGTCATTCAAGCTTTTGTGATTTGACGTAGGGCAAGATGCATTAAATACCGCACGCAATTTCGTGGTTATACGATCGGGTTTAATGACTGCGTGGTGTGGTAAGTAATATTGGGTCGCTTTACCAGAAGCGTCACATTCTACTTTTTTCATTTGTCCGAGTTCCAAATATTCCATAATCGCTTTGTCATATTCTGCCTTCACTTCGGGTTTTTTGAGTAAAGCTCGTTCATTTCTGAGGAATTGAGCCAACGCTATATGTCTAGAGTACCCGATGTCAATATTGTCGGGCTCTTTGAAGGGTAGGGTTACTATATAGCGCCCATCTGAATTACGACGGGTAGTTTTTTGGAAAATTTCCTCACAAATTTGGTCCGATTTGGAAACTACGGATTCCTTTGGGATTTCCTCCACCTCCCAAAAACGTGTGAGTAGATTCTCAGGGTTCACTTTATTGTGAAATGAGACTATGGCGGAGTTTTGGGAGGGTTGGGTTATGGGTCCGGACAATATCCATCCGAATTCTGTCTCTTGAGCTAAGAGTGAACCTAGTACGTTTTTCTTTACTCCATTGAGTAAAATACTTGGATAGATATCACTGCCGATTAATATATCCACGGGTCTGGGTTTGTGAAATTGGGTGTCGGCTAATGTGAATCCAAGATTTTTAAGACACTGCTTTGGATCTATGGGGTATGAGGGTAAATTATCAGTTAGGCTATTTAGTATAAATACCTGTGCTGATAGCTTATAATTTGTGTTTAAGGGTGAGCAAAGCGTGATTTCACAAATACTCGTTGGTGTTGCTGAAACTGCATTGTTTAGTCCGGTCACTTGGGCTGATGCAGAGTGGGTGGGTATATCCAAACTTCTTTGAAGTCTTCGAGATATAAATGTGGCTTCCGATCCTGAATCAATAAGAGCTCTCGCGGAATATCGTTGGCCATTATGTTCTATTTGAACCATTGCAGTACCGAGTAATATCTGCTTCCTACTTGGGTTGGGTGGGTCTTGGGTTGATGATATAGTGGACTGTATAGTTGTAGTGTAGGCTTGCCGATTTGTATTTATGCTTTGGGTGGGTAATGTGGTACTTGAAGTGTTTTCAGGGCTCGAACTAGTGACGTTTGGCATTTCCGGAGTTGATTCAGGTCGAAAGCTGGATTCTCTGTGTATCAGAGTATTGTGTTTTTTGTGACATTTACGACACGAGAATTTACTCACACAGTTCTTGCAGCTATGTGAAATAGCCAAGCAGTTATAGCAATAACCATATTTTTTGATTGTGGAGATACGCGACTCTACATTCATTGCGAGAAATTTGGGACATTCTCGAATAGGGTGCTGCTTTTTGCAGAGTTTACAGCTTTCTGTATCTATATTATTTTGAGTAAAATTGAAATTATTTCTTTGGGTGTTAGAGGGTCTAGCAATTGGCGCTTCAGCCACGTTTGCATGAAAAGTGTTATATTTCTTTTCATCTGTTCTTTTAACTGTACCGGTGTGGAATGGGGACAATTTTGCCACTGAAGCTTTGAAATTTCCAACAGATTCGAGGGTTTTGTATTTGTGGGTTAAAAAACTGTCGAAATTTGACCACGTCGGTATATCTGAATTATCTGCTAGGGTATATTCAAAGGTTTCGAGAGTTTGTTTAGGTAGTTTTGAACTACAAAGATATATTAATATCGGATCCCAACTTTATGTGTCAATCTCGAGGTTGTTTAAATTAGTTAAAACGTTATTAACCGAACGTTGTAAGCTTTTTATAGCACAACCTGTTTCCTGAGTTATTTGGGGTAGGTTAGAAAGGGTCTTTAATTGGGTGTTTGCCTGCAACCTGTTATTTTCGTATTGGTCGACTAAATTTTTCCAGGCAAGTATGAAACCATCATTTGCTAAGGGTGCGTTTTGAATAACCTCTCTTGCTTCTCCTCGGGTCTTCTGAGTAAGGTGAAAGAGTCTTTCAACGTTACTAATCCTTGGGTTACGGATATACAGGGCTGTAAACATATCCCGAAAGGTGGGCCAAGTTGTGTAATCTCCGTAAAAGATGTCGGTGTCGCATGGTGGAAGGTGAACTGCAGGAGCGAAATCCATCATTGTGGCTTCTGAGGTCCTTTCCTTAATGGGTTGGGTTGACATCTGTGTTTTACGCGCATCTACATCTTCGTTGATGGAAGCTAAGCAAGAGAGGTACATTCGATAACTTTTTTGGTATTTTTCTTTCACTTTAAAGAAATCGATGGTTTCATGACTTTCGCGGGAAATTCTTCTGATCGCATCGTATGAGTGCTTTGCTTTTTCATAAAGGGAATTTAGTTCGACCCTTTTAATTTCGAGGGTATAGACCGATTCATCTTCACTTTGGGTCTGAAGATGGTCTTCAACAAATTCCATTAAATCAGTTGTTGTAATTTTAAAATCTTCCATTTCCATTTTTGGGTAGGATATATTTAATATTTGGGTTGAATGAGAGAAACAAGTCGCGTAGAGTTACGAAAATTTAAGAAAACAAACTTTAAAAACTTTTGTATAGTGATTTATTTATTTTCAAAATTTCAAATTAATTGGCTTGTTTTTATCTCGATGGTGTCCGATTGTTAATGTTGATGCGAAATTATTAAATTTCCGATGAATCGTAGAAAAAAATCGATAAATATAAATTTTGCAGGGTTTTGCACTTTTTCCTACTGGGTCACCTTTTTAATTTCCTACTGGGTAATTGTCTTTTGCCGCGCTGTTCGCCAACAAATTTTGTCACCAACAAATATAAGCGAATGGGTGCGCTATTCGTATGCAGGTATGTAGCGGGTGTATATTTATTTGTATGTAATTTTAGTTTAACGAGAAGAATGCAATAGCCGACGGCAAAATATATGCATATATTTTATTATTGCACTTCTTCTCTTGGGTAAGTATATGCAGGTATGTATGTATATATAATTAAATAGTGCAAATCAAATTTTTGTCAACCCAATAGAACAAATAAATTATGCTTAAGTATGCTTAAGGACACAATTTGACAATTGGGTATTTTTTAACAAATATGATTTGCACCTTATAATAATATATAGAAAAAATATGGGTCGCACTTACAGTTTTTCCGCTTTTTGTTAATTTCGGGTGCTTTTGTTTATAATTACTTGTAGGCTTTTTGTTTGTTGGGTGCACTCTTTGGGTTTTTGGGTTTGGTTCTGGAACTCCAACGATGTTGTTGGTAGAATTCCCACGAAGACTTTTTCTTTTAATTAATCCGGCTCGAAGGACCAAAAATGTCGGGGTATGTCGACGTAGGGGGCCGATTTCGAATAATTAAAAGATGATTAATTTGAGTTCAAACGTTATAAAATTTGAGTTTAATCGTGTATATATAAATATGTATATGGGTGTGTGTATGTGTTATTAATAATAGTTAATTGTGTTACTTTATAGATACATGTAAATCTATGTTAATTTATAAATGATTGTAACCTGCTGCTGCTTTATCTCCTGTGTTGTTGTTGTTGATCAAAAGGTTGTTGTTGAAGAAAAAAGGTGCCAAATGTTTTCCCTTACGGTCGGGTTCACTATATTGGAATAAAAGTAAATTTGTTGTCCGTGTTCGCTTATATCGCTTTGTATAGTTATAGAAAACTTGGTTTCGTTCACTTCTATATCACTTGCAGTTCACTTCTTTTAATGGCACACTTTCGCTTTTGATATTCACTCCTGTGTTTTTCACTTGTTATATGTTTGTTGATCGCTGCTGTTGGCGGGATAATAATATGCCTTTTTGGTGAAAGCGCGGGAAAATCGTCTCCTTCATTCCTCTCCTTTTTCGCCTGTTGCGTGAAGTTGGTGCGATTTATACTCCTCTACATTACGCCTCTATTACTTTTTGTAATTTGTGGGAGTAATGCAGAGGAGTATTTGTTTGGATTAAACAGTCAGTTTCATTACCGATGAAATATATTTGCAAAAATTGATAGTCGGCATCGAGCCTGCTCGATGGTATATTTGTCCCTGAATCTGTAGAATAAAAATGTCAAATGTTTCACTGGAAATTCCATGCAAAGTAGTCACCTTGAACGTCGGCATAAATGGATCTTTTACAATCTTTGTGGCACCAAAAGAAGTCATCTGAAAGCATGAATTGTATGCTTGTATGTTCTGCAAGAAATGCTTAGACGTCGGCGATTCTTCAGTGAGCAAGGAATGTAATGGTTCTGGTGGCGGTTCCAATACAGGCAGTTTCACTTTGTCACTGGAGTAGCACATGTCAGCTGTTTCTCCTCGAAACTTCGCTGCATTGCAATGCGTACAAATAATATCCATTGCTCCAATGGCACCATGCAGGCTGTAGTCGCAGTCAGGATCGTAGTGAAAGCCAACATTTTCCATTTGATCGCGAAGGCGGAGCGGAACTCGGCCTTGACGGTAATGTGGCCGTTGATTGTCGGCGAATTCAGCTCTAATTTGTGCACGGCGCTCTCTGTACACCGCTCTACCTCGGGCATTCACTTGAGCGCGTTACTCTTCGCTTTGATTTCTTTTTGATATTGACATTCGACGTGAATCACTCGTATGCCTGCCAACCGTATTACGTTGGCGTAGTCGAGGCATTTTCTAGAGTATGCATATTTGAAGTACATAAATAAAAATTAAAAAATTAACAAAACTACATCTTAAACTATGAATTTAACCCACACACGCATATGCAATTAGACCCACCAACAGTGTATTTGCAAACCGCATGGAAGCACTTACGAAACAATCAAGTGAGTATTGTTTGTGTATGTTACACGGTCAGCAGAAAAACACAAAATCGGTTCGAATAAATGTAGCAAATCGATGGAATTAAATCTGGAAAAAACACATAATGTTGAAACACTATTTTTTGCACACACTGCGCATTTTCAAGCGACAATCGAACCGCATGGCATCACATACGAAACAACAACAATACTCACTTGCTTTGTGTTGTACGCAGAATGTTAATCACGTTGAAATCTGAGAAAAATACATACAATGTTGAAACATTTTTTTTTGATACACTCAGTGCAATTTTAAATTATCAGTTAGGCTATTTAGTATAAATACCTGTGCTGATAGCTTATAATTTGTGTTTAAGGGTGAGCAAAGCGTGATTTCACAAATACTCGTTGGTGTTGCTAAACACTGCATTGTTTAGTCCGGTCACTTGGGCTGATGCAGAGTGGGTGGGTATATCCAAACTTCTTTGAAGTCTTCGAGATATAAATGTGGCTTCCGATCCTGAATCAATAAGAGCTCTCGCGGAATATCGTTGGCCATTATGTTCTATTTGAACCATTGCAGTACCGAGTAATATCTGCTTCCTACTTGGGTTGGGTGGGTCTTGGGTTGATGATATAGTGGACTGTATAGTTGTAGTGTAGGCTTGCCGATTTGTATTTATGCTTTGGGTGGGTAATGTGGTACTTGAAGTGTTTTCAGGGCTCGAACTAGTGACGTTTGGCATTTCCGGAGTTGATTCAGGTCGAAAGCTGGATTCTCTGTGTATCAGAGTATTGTGTTTTTTGTGACATTTACGACACGAGAATTTACTCACACAGTTCTTGCAGCTATGTGAAATAGCCAAGCAGTTATAGCAATAACCATATTTTTTGATTGTGGAGATACGCGACTCTACATTCATTGCGAGAAATTTGGGACATTCTCGAATAGGGTGCTGCTTTTTGCAGAGTTTACAGCTTTCTGTATCTATATTATTTTGAGTAAAATTGAAATTATTTCTTTGGGTGTTAGAGGGTCTAGCAATTGGCGCTTCAGCCACGTTTGCATGAAAAGTGTTATATTTCTTTTCATCTGTTCTTTTAACTGTACCGGTGTGGAATGGGGACAATTTTGCCACTGAAGCTTTGAAATTTCCAACAGATTCGAGGGTTTTGTATTTGTGGGTTAAAAAACTGTCGAAATTTGACCACGTCGGTATATCTGAATTATCTGCTAGGGTATATTCAAAGGTTTCGAGAGTTTGTTTAGGTAGTTTTGAACTACAAAGATATATTAATATCGGATCCCAACTTTATGTGTCAATCTCGAGGTTGTTTAAATTAGTTAAAACGTTATTAACCGAACGTTGTAAGCTTTTTATAGCACAACCTGTTTCCTGAGTTATTTGGGGTAGGTTAGAAAGGGTCTTTAATTGGGTGTTTGCCTGCAACCTGTTATTTTCGTATTGGTCGACTAAATTTTTCCAGGCAAGTATGAAACCATCATTTGTTAAGGGTGCGTTTTGAATAACCTCTCTTGCTTCTCCTCGGGTCTTCTGAGTAAGGTGAAAGAGTCTTTCAACGTTACTAATCCTTGGGTTACGGATATACAGGGCTGTAAACATATCCCGAAAGGTGGGCCAAGTTGTGTAATCTCCGTAAAAGATGTCGGTGTCGCATGGTGGAAGGTGAACTGCAGGAGCGAAATCCATCATTGTGGCTTCTGAGGTCCTTTCCTTAATGGGTTGGGTTGACATCTGTGTTTTACGCGCATCTACATCTTCGTTGATGGAAGCTAAGCAAGAGAGGTACATTCGATAACTTTTTTGGTATTTTTCTTTCACTTTAAAGAAATCGATGGTTTCATGACTTTCGCGGGAAATTCTTCTGATCGCATCGTATGAGTGCTTTGCTTTTTCATAAAGGGAATTTAGTTCGACCCTTTTAATTTCGAGGGTATAGACCGATTCATCTTCACTTTGGGTCTGAAGATGGTCTTCAACAAATTCCATTAAATCAGTTGTTGTAATTTTAAAATCTTCCATTTCCATTTTTGGGTAGGATATATTTAATATTTGGGTTGAATGAGAGAAACAAGTCGCGTAGAGTTACGAAAATTTAAGAAAACAAACTTTAAAAACTTTTGTATAGTGATTTATTTATTTTCAAAATTTCAAATTAATTGGCTTGTTTTTATCTCGATGGTGTCCGATTGTTAATGTTGATGCGAAATTATTAAATTTCCGATGAATCGTAGAAAAAAATCGATAAATATAAATTTTGCAGGGTTTTGCACTTTTTCCTACTGGGTCACCTTTTTAATTTCCTACTGGGTAATTGTCTTTTGCCGCGCTGTTCGCCAACAAATTTTGTCACCAACAAATATAAGCGAATGGGTGCGCTATTCGTATGCAGGTATGTAGCGGGTGTATATTTATTTGTATGTAATTTTAGTTTAACGAGAAGAATGCAATAGCCGACGGCAAAATATATGCATATATTTTATTATTGCACTTCTTCTCTTGGGTAAGTATATGCAGGTATGTATGTATATATAATTAAATAGTGCAAATCAAATTTTTGTCAACCCAATAGAACAAATAAATTATGCTTAAGTATGCTTAAGGACACAATTTGACAATTGGGTATTTTTTAACAAATATGATTTGCACCTTATAATAATATATAGAAAAAATATGGGTCGCACTTACAGTTTTTCCGCTTTTTGTTAATTTCGGGTGCTTTTGTTTATAATTACTTGTAGGCTTTTTGTTTGTTGGGTGCACTCTTTGGGTTTTTGGGTTTGGTTCTGGAACTCCAACGATGTTGTTGGTAGAATTCCCACGAAGACTTTTTCTTTTAATTAATCCGGCTCGAAGGACCAAAAATGTCGGGGTATGTCGACGTAGGGGGCCGATTTCGAATAATTAAAAGATGATTAATTTGAGTTCAAACGTTATAAAATTTGAGTTTAATCGTGTATATATAAATATGTATATGGGTGTGTGTATGTGTTATTAATAATAGTTAATTGTGTTACTTTATAGATACATGTAAATCTATGTTAATTTATAAATGATTGTAACCTGCTGCTGCTTTATCTCCTGTGTTGTTGTTGTTGATCAAAAGGTTGTTGTTGAAGAAAAAAGGTGCCAAATGTTTTCCCTTACGGTCGGGTTCACTATATTGGAATAAAAGTAAATTTGTTGTCCGTGTTCGCTTATATCGCTTTGTATAGTTATAGAAAACTTGGTTTCGTTCACTTCTATATCACTTGCAGTTCACTTCTTTTAATGGCACACTTTCGCTTTTGATATTCACTCCTGTGTTTTTCACTTGTTATATGTTTGTTGATCGCTGCTGTTGGCGGGATAATAATATGCCTTTTTGGTGAAAGCGCGGGAAAATCGTCTCCTTCATTCCTCTCCTTTTTCGCCTGTTGCGTGAAGTTGGTGCGATTTATACTCCTCTACATTACGCCTCTATTACTTTTTGTAATTTGTGGGAGTAATGCAGAGGAGTATTTGTTTGGATTAAACAGTCAGTTTCATTACCGATGAAATATATTTGCAAAAATTGATAGTCGGCATCGAGCCTGCTCGATGGTATATTTGTCCCTGAATCTGTAGAATAAAAATGTCAAATGTTTCACTGGAAATTCCATGCAAAGTAGTCACCTTGAACGTCGGCATAAATGGATCTTTTACAATCTTTGTGGCACCAAAAGAAGTCATCTGAAAGCATGAATTGTATGCTTGTATGTTCTGCAAGAAATGCTTAGACGTCGGCGATTCTTCAGTGAGCAAGGAATGTAATGGTTCTGGTGGCGGTTCCAATACAGGCAGTTTCACTTTGTCACTGGAGTAGCACATGTCAGCTGTTTCTCCTCGAAACTTCGCTGCATTGCAATGCGTACAAATAATATCCATTGCTCCAATGGCACCATGCAGGCTGTAGTCGCAGTCAGGATCGTAGTGAAAGCCAACATTTTCCATTTGATCGCGAAGGCGGAGCGGAACTCGGCCTTGACGGTAATGTGGCCGTTGATTGTCGGCGAATTCAGCTCTAATTTGTGCACGGCGCTCTCTGTACACCGCTCTACCTCGGGCATTCACTTGAGCGCGTTACTCTTCGCTTTGATTTCTTTTTGATATTGACATTCGACGTGAATCACTCGTATGCCTGCCAACCGTATTACGTTGGCGTAGTCGAGGCATTTTCTAGAGTATGCATATTTGAAGTACATAAATAAAAATTAAAAAATTAACAAAACTACATCTTAAACTATGAAATTAACCCACACACGCATATGCAATTAGACCCACCAACAGTGTATTTGCAAACCGCATGGAAGCACTTACGAAACAATCAAGTGAGTATTGTTTGTGTATGTTACACGGTCAGCAGAAAAACACAAAATCGGTTCGAATAAATGTAGCAAATCGATGGAATTAAATCTGGAAAAAACACATAATGTTGAAACACTTTTTTTTTGCACACACTGCGCATTTTCAAGCGACAATCGAACCGCATGGCATCACATACGAAACAACAACAATACTCACTTGCTTTGTGTTGTACGCAGAATGTTAATCACGTTGAAATCTGAGAAAAATACATACAATGTTGAAACATTTTTTTTTGATACACTCAGTGCATTCGGAACACTTACGTTCTGTATGTCTTGTTAGCTTGACAGTCATCCATAGAAAGAACGAACGACAGGCAAAAACGATCAACATGCGATGTCAATGTTTTTTATTAATTGTAAACATCCGCCAGTTGTTTCTGTTTATTAGTAAGAGGCATTTGACAGGACTGCCAATCTTGCGGCAAAACATTATTTCATGAGAATTTGTATAGGCGAGATGTATCATTTTTTTTTGCAAAACGTGCAATGGTACAAACATTAAATTTCTTATGTGCACCCTCCAAACAGACCCCAATCCTGAAAATTTCATTGAAATCGGGCAAACCGTCTAGGAGGAGTATGCGAACAGGAAGTTTTGCCACTTAATTTTATATGTATAGATTACAAGCAAAAGTACAAATAAAAAAAAAAAATAGAAAAATCTAAAAAAGAAGAGAGTTATGTGGAGTGAGGCTGCCGAGACCGACGTATTAGAGATATGACAACAAAAAATGGCAGAGCTGCGATCTACGAGAAAAAACAATCACATACATACATATATGAGGAAATGTCTTGTGCAATGCTTTTGGCTGGACACGATTATACGTCCACGGAAATAAAGATTAAATTGCACAATTTGACTAACAAATAGAGGTAAGTAATAAATTATGAGGTAAACATATAATATTTAATATATATATTTTTATTTTTAGACAAGAAAAGCAGAAAATTGGCCCATTGGGTGGCTCTCCTAGTCCGTGGAAGCATTATGAGACACTACACCAATCAGTAGGCGGTTTTAAAAGTTTTTGTTCTGCCGCACTTGTGCAGGATAGCATTAAGAGTATATTTTAAGCGTATTGGAGTAGATTCCAATATTCATAATAAAATGAAAAACATTTATGAAATGTTTCCTTACACTTTCATTTGTTTCTTCTATTTTCAGTTGACATGGAACCAATTTACGTGGAGGCCGATATGGAAGGAGAGTCGCCGCTCCTAAGCTCAGGCGATGATTCTTCTATGTCGCGTGGTTGCGCTCGGCCATCGTCAAGCGATCCTGTAAGGAAAAAGTAATCAGCAACAACAATAATGGAGGAAATCAGGGATAACTTTGTAAAGGCGACTGAGGCGTTGAAGGAAGCCAATGAAAAGCGTCTTTCTCTCCAAGAAACATACATTAAGGATTCAAAGGAAGTGAAGGACGCTTTCATCGACTTCCTTCGTCGCCAAAAATAGATTAAATTTTTTTTTCTTTTTAAGTTTTAGTTTTAAGATATACATATATAAATAAATGTATACGAAAATGGAAAATTAATATAAATATGTATATGAATATGAAAATATATATGTAACATACATCTTAATATATAAAAATCACGTGTCACGTTGTTTGATTTCGATGGACTCCTAAACTACTGAACCGATTTTAATGAAATTTTTAACACTGTGTGCAGTTTGGTCCAACTTGAAAGATAGGATAGTTTACAACTCTCCTTATAGTCGCATTATTTATTTATTGCAAATTATTTGTTTATTATTAGCAAAGAGCTATCCACCAGTTGGTGGCGCTAAGAGCGGTATTGAGTAAGTGCGGTATGTTACAGTAGATGGCGCTACATTTCTAGCAGCTGGCGGTGTTTTATCAATTTCAACAGTAAATTTTCATGGATTTAGGCTGTCTTAACAAAAGCTGCCACTTGCTAAAAACATTAAATGAAAATGCGTTGTTTGAAGTTTATATTATTTGTGGTAAAGAGTCTATGACTTCCTATATTCTAAATTTAAGAAAAAATCACATACAATCCGTGAAATAAATAAAGTTAAATAATATATACATATATTGTCACCTAAAATACAAACCAATGTATCATCAAAAATAAATGGAAATCGCTGACAGATATAATAACCAAAATTTATCCATTTTATAACGAAAACTGAAATTTTGTTTCAAGATTGAATATAAAGTGGTTTTATTGCGTTTGCGGTACCTATAACCCAACTTAGACGTTGGCGGCCTGCCCGGTCAAAAATCATGATATATCAAGAAAAGGGGCAATGATTCATATATTTGGGGTATAATCCTTTTTTTTATTAATTTTTACTCGTTTGATCAATGTGTAATTATGGCAACACTTAGTAGCTGTCAACACAGAATACTTTTGTTATTGTGCATGTAATGAAATTTTTATAAAATATAAAATGCTTATTTTAAGCAAATGTGTAAATAATAAATAAAAAATAAATATGTAGAAACAATGTAATGAAGTGTAAGTGCATAATACAAAATAAATAATTACTAGAAATCGAGAAATTGCAAGATGAAATTTGCAAAGTTTTCAACTTTAAATGCAAATATCTCGAAAACTCTAAGTTTGCGATGGCAACAATTATATATTTTCTTAATCTGGAGCATCAGCCCTATCCAACCATACCACTTTTAACCCTGAAATCGTGGGATGGGCATCTTTTACTTTTTTTTTTAATTTTAAATTTAGGAAAAATTTTTACGTAGCCTGGGCATTATTGATAGGGAAGGTGTTACCGAAAAAATTCGGTCTTATTACGACTAAAGAGCACTTAAACACTTCTCAGAATCAGTTATTCGTTCTTTTTGTTGGATTATGAACTTGCGAGTCACCCACTTTGCACAGAGCTTTCGCCTCTTTAAGCTTAGCAAATATCTTTTCATTGGTGGATTTCCCTCAGCCCAAATTTAACAGTATTTTTCTTCAAAAAGCAATGATTTATTAACACACAAAATTCTCTATGATCCATTTTTTTGTAAACTAACACAAGTTGCTTCACAGAAATGCTATATTTCATTAACTAATAATTATAATCCAGTAGCAGTATTATCTATGTATCAGCCACAGTGAAGCGTTGACGGGTCCTCTAGTAAAATATAGAAATATATTTTTTTTTGTACTGGAATTAAATTATGAGATATGTAAGAATGGATCAGTTTCTGGTAGAGAATGTTATAACTCACCGAAATACGAAACGAAAGCTTGTATTATTTCCTCTGCTCTTGGGTTAACATTTCCACAAATGTTAAAGACGTTTTCTGGCAACTCCCGAGATTCGTTTTCGATTTGTTGTGCAGCAATCCAATTTTCATTAATTTCATCATTTTCTTCATTTAGAAAGCTTTGCAAAACGCTGCACGCTTTGATGACAATTCTCGTGTTGGCCGTGTGGTTATCCAAGCCTTTTCCAACCCGTCTAAACCTTCTCTTTAAATGACCGAAAGCATTCTCCACCACTCTTCGGCATTTCGAGAGTACATAGTTGAACTTTTTTCTTACCAAAATTGTTATCAAATTTAAACGCAGAGTCGCCCAACAAAACGACTGGAACATTAACTGACGATATTTGTCTAGTCATGTCTTTAAATATAGTAGACTGTGCCAACTCGCTTTTTTAAGATGAAAACTCAAATATTGAAGAGTCATTACAACGGCCTGGACTACAAACGATGATGTATATAAAGTGACATCCATAACATTAAAGAAATGCATTAGGTGTCTAAACAAGCTTCATGAAAAAACTTGCCTAGCGTCTACTAAAGCCAACGGAACAATGGAATACCAGCCTTTGTAATTGTAGTAGTCAACAGCATCTTCTGCAGCTGGGCGAACTTCTATATGATAACCATCTAAAACTTAAAAATATATATAAACTCCAATGTAAAGGATTTAACTTATTACCCATGGCTCCTAACGGCTGGGATTTAGAATAGCATCCCCCGATTTCGGGTATACAATGAGAATGTACGGATAGACGGGGTCCTCCAGATCAAGAATATATATACATAAAGTTGACGCTGACTTATAGTTTTTGAGATTTTTGCATTTAAAGTTCAAAAAATCAACTATTTAAAATGCGTGTTTCTCCGATTTATAATGCATTTTACACTTATATTTTATACTTTTCTATCCACTGACACTTCACACTAATTCGTTTCTAATCACTTATTTTATATTAAGGGGTTAGGGGTAGTTAGAATTTTCAAAAAAAATTTTTTTTTGTTTTTTTTTGCATTTTCGCTAAGTGTATATTTAGTATAGTATATAATTAGTTTTTGAGTTATTCGGTAAATAACAAAGAGAGCTCGGGCACTTCAAAGCAAAATGGCAAACTTTTAACGCGTTTTTCTAACTATGTTTTTTGAACTGGTGACTGTAACTCGAAAACCGCTCAGTAGATTTTAATGAAATTTATACAGCCTTTAGAATACATAATAAACTCGAGCTTGATCGAAGGACTTTTTTTTTACTAAAATTTCGATTTTTTAAAACCAATTAACTGTTGATTTTTTCCCAAAAATTTAGAAAAGAAATTCCTGAAGCCGCCATTTTGTTAATTTTTGAAAAAAAATAAATAAAATCCCTCGATCAGGCCCAGGATTATCTGTTTATAAAACTAATTTTTTTTGTCCGATTGATTTTAGATGACTCTCCAAGGACTTATGGTTGTCACCGCAAGTACCTTTTTTTGGAACTGGGTCAACACAAACAACTATAACTTTGAAAATTAAATTTTTTTTTTTGAAATTTTCGTGACTTCAAGTCAACACATTCTATAACAATGCCATATTACTACTTTTGTAAAATAAGTAGAACGCGACATACTGCAAACGACATCTGTCAAATATTAAAATACACACGTCCTTATGGACACAGTTATGTAGTCGTGCAGCTGCCTCAATAACTGTGTCCTTAACAACATGTAACTGTCAATTTATTGCCATTGCCGTAAATTAATTAAATAAATTATTTTAAAGTAACGATTTATAATTGAATATTTATGATAGTTATAAAAAAGTCTTACTTTAAATATTCATTAAATATACACTTTTTGCACTATTATTATTATACATATTTTATAATTAAATTTTTACCTTTTTGTATTTTATTTTGATTCTTTTAATAGGCGTAAATGTTGGCTCAACCGTTTAGGTATTTCCGATGAAACACCTAAACATATTTTTGCTTGTGAGCGGCATTTTTCGGCAAAAATGCGCCTTGAAAAGCGATTGCGTTCGGGGGCCGTTCCCGATATAAATTTAAAAATTGAGCCTACATTTGACGTCCCAAATTTTGAATTAAAAAATACAATTTTATTGGGTCTGGAAGATTTTGCTCCCCAAGTTGAAAATGACATTGAAGATGGAGTTTTAGAGCCTCTTCCATTTTTTGAGGAGGATGTATCTTTTAATTTTGATAAGGCCGCGCAAACAGGTAGGGTCTGACCGCAGGTACAGAAAGGAAGAAGAAATTGAGGGAAGAGAATAAGGTTTTGAAAGTAAAGTTAGATGAAAAAGAGCAGGAAAATAGAAGTTTAAAGGCCCAGTTAGTTGAAATGGCCGCAGAGTTAAAAAGATGTAGGGAACAGCTGAGGAATAGCTCATTGAGGGAACAGTCAGACCCTCTTTCTTTAGTTTGTAGTAAAGTTCCTCCTCAGTTAGGTACTTGCATTAGGAGTAATTTTATAAATACCCATGGTCGGCGATATGACAATTTTTTGAAAACGGTAGCTTTGGGTGCATTTTTTCTATCGCCAGTTGCTTATCGGCACTTAAATCAACAATTAGATTTTCCATCCGAAAGAACTTTGGAAAACTTTGTTACAGACTGTCCCCGTTTCCCAGGATGCACCCAAAGTAGCATAAAATCGTTAGAGATTAGGAGTAAGGGATTCACTTTCGAACAAAAGTTCGTGTTGGTTTCATGTGATGAAATGTCACTGAAATGTCATTTGCAGTATGATAGGAAATTCGATAGGGTAATATATATTGAGGAAAATAGCACTTCTAGATTAGCAAATACTGCAATGACTAAAATGGTGCAAGGTATAGGTGGAGAGCCTTGGTTCCACCCATTGGCTTATTTTTTCGTAAAAGGTTCCTGCAAAGGGGATGTCCTCAAGAAATACATTTTTGAAGCCATTACCCAACTGCAAAGTATAGGATTAATTCATTGCTATTTTGTTTGCGACCAGGGCACCAATTTTCAGAATTTCGCTAATTTGTTAGGTGTTTCAGCATCACGGCCTTTTTTTAATGTTAATGGCAAGGAAGTGTATTTTTTTTACGATAGCCCCCATTTGATAAAAAGTAGCCGTAACTGTTTACAAAATTAAAAAAAAATACGGTTTTCCTTAATAATAGTCGGGTAAGTTGGTCGGATATTGTTCATTTTTATGAAACCGACTCTAAGTCGAGTTATCGGTGTGCGCATAAATTAACCGATGCTCATATTTATCCAAATAGCTTCCAAAAAATGAAGGTTTAATTCGCGTCTCAAGTATTGAGTGATACGGTCGCTTCTGGTATGTTGTCCCTATATAGCTCAGAAGCCTTATACCATGTTCAGACCGAAAATTTAGAAGATTAGATTACATTTAAGCATTTCATAACCCAACAGTGTTCTCACTGTCGTTAGAAAGATCAAAAAACAGCTGTTATTATTATTCAAGAATTCACATCGCTTAATATTTACCAAAAGAAAAGATTGTCATATAGTATTTTGAAATAAAAACCGTATTTTTTTATATTTTCCATATAATAGAATTAATGAATGCATTTTTTCATTTGTTAAGTCGATTTTCAGGTGCTGACAAGTAGATGGCGCAAAATCAGAGTCGCACAGAGAGATATTGCGTGGATCAGTTTCAATTCATTTCAATGAAGTGATTTGGTACTGTCATTTTTGTATGGCGAAATCTTGATAAATTTTTAAGATTAGTGGGATAATCCATTCAACAGCCGAAATCGTGTGATTAAGTGTCAGTCTGAACATGGTATTAAGCTCGAATAGCTTTCGTTTATTTAATAAATTATTTGATATTTTAAATAGCAGTTTCGTTGAGGCTGTTGTTCCCATTAAAAAAGTGTTTGTAGGTTCCCCTGAACAGTTAGGAGTTTTTAAATGAGGCAGGACAAGTTTTAAAAACTATTCGGGTCGTATACGATTTAGAAAGCAACACAACCAATAATTTTAGGTTTATAAAGGGGTGGGGTTAAATATTAACAGTTTAAGACGATTGCGGCGATTTTTGTCACACTCAGGTTTTCCGTACTTGAAGACGAGACGACTATGTCAGGACAGTTTAGAGCATTTTTTGGGCAGATTCGAAGCAGAGGAGGTACTAGAGTAACGCCCTATATGTTTTCTAGTTTGTTTAGGATATCGTGGGGCTTACGCAGCGCCGCCTTAGCCTCGAGGCAAATAAGGCAAGTGCCCATGGGCCCATCGGTACTTAGGGGCCCACTAAAAAAATTAGAACAAAAAATTTGTACTTGTTGAAAGACAATGCAAAAAAAAATACATATATCTATGATCGCGACGCAGCGTAAATAAAAAGAGCAAAAAAAAATACTCAAAACTATTTATTTGCTTATGCGAGCCACTTGAAAACACGCTTAAACAACAACAATTTCTCAGAAAAGCTACCGGCGTCAAAGCAAAATTTTTTTTTTCAGCAATTAAAATATTTTTCAAGGGTAGGATTCAGCAAAAGCACATCATGTCGGCGCCACAGATTAACCGAAATGTCATTCAGACAAAATTATATACGAGCAGACAAAAAGTATAAGAATATTTGCTTCTGCTGAAGACAATTTACAACAGTGGTCGGCAAAATTTCATTTCCGAGCCCATGGGCTTGCAGCAGTCGACGCTCTGCTGACACACATGTTCCATAAACTACTTGCCGCAACGCACGATGATGTGTGTTCGGCTATTGCGTCGCTGCTAGTACTGCAAACAATGTACTACAAACATGAACACAAATACCAGCATAAAAGTAGCAAAAACGCATACATGCGTTTTGCGTACCTCTGATTTACAATAACAATTATGTTACGATCAATAATGAACATTTGTGCAAACAAGAAACTGTTAAATTCTTTCTTTCTGTTATTTTTATGGCACTGCAGCAGCGTATTTTGCGAGAAGCATTTGAAAGCATTTTTTTCTATTTAAAATTTAAATTCACTTGTGCAAATGCTCTTAAGCAGTGAAGTGCTTTAAATAATTAATAATATTAGTAATATAAAGAATTCATTCATAACCGGAATTTTCTCAATATATTGTTTTGCGGAACAAAAAGTTACATATGTACCTATTCAAATTATTATTATTATTTTTATTCATTATTTATTATTTTTTTTATTTAAGGCAAATAATATGTTTGACAAAAAAACATGAAAGTGGAACACAAAAACGTAAAAAACGAAAAGAAAACGCTGCTAAGCTCAATGAGCAATTGAAAAAAACACCACAACTATTCTAACATGGTTTTACTCGCAAATCTGAGAATCAATATCAGCATCCCACCACAACAATATCTACTTTAGAGCCAGAACCGAGAACTTTATATACACTGTAGAACAGATTGGCGAAAAACAAGATGAAAGAAATTTTAAAGGTGCAGAAGAGAAAAATGAAGATGCGGTCTTAGATTGCATAACCGAATGTAATTTAGCAGTGGAAAAAGAAATGGAATACCAGAGAGAGTGGCTAATGTATTCTCCATCTAATGGTAATGTTTACTGTTTAGCATGTGTTCTCTTTGGTGTTTCTCAAAAACAATCACAATTTCAAATTGGATTTTCTGATTGGAAGAATGCTTCGCAACGAATTCAAATGCACGAGAAAAGTGAAGCACATCGAACATGTGTGCATACATTGATGCGCAGGCGCAGTACTCTTGGACGGATTGATTCCTCTTTGGAGATTCAATTCAACAAAGAAAGAGAATATTGGGTAAATGTATGTCATCGGATTGTGTCAGTCATAAAATTTATTTCATCTCGTGGGTTAGCATTTCGTGGGCAGAATGAAATACTTGGTTCACAACATAATGGTAACTATTTGGGTATTTTAGAACTATTGGCGCAATATGATCCCTTCCTCAGTTCACACTTATCTAAATATGGAAGTCAAGGAAAGGGGAAAAATTCATATTTATCTGCAACCATTTGTGAAGAAATTATTGAAATCATGGGCGACAGAGTTGTGAATGATATAGTAAAGGATGTTATTGACGCCAAGTATTTCTCTTTAAGTGTTGATTCAACGCCAGACATAACACATATTGATCAGTTGACTTTAGTTTTAAGGTATGTTTCGAATTTAAGCGAAGAAGTAATGGAACTTTTTTTAATATTCATTCCAATAGAAAGCCACACGGGGGAAGACATGGCTAACATAATTTTAAATAAATTAAAAAAAATTAATATCGACATAAAACATTTGAGTGGACAATCTTACGACAATGCATCAAATATGTCCGGTTGTTATAATGGGCTTCAAGCGCATATTAAAAAAAATAATCCACTCGCACATTACGCTCCGTGTGCTGCAATCTCATTTTCCGGATTCATGCAAACACTTTACAACTTCTTCTCGCGGTCAACTTATCGTTGGGAGACTTTGCTTAAATGTCTATCAGAAAATGCTAAAACTAAATCTGGTTCATCATTTGTTCTGAAAAAGCCTTCTGACACAAGGTGGTGTGCTAGAGCTGATGCCACTAAAGCTTTATCAAATGGATATGAGGGCATACAGCAAGCTTTACATTACCTAATAAACAACGTAAATCAGAAACCAGAAGTTATTCACGAAGCTAAGTGCCTATTAAAGGATTTAAATAAAAAAGAAAATGTTGTAATGCAGTAGTTTGGAGTGTCATTCTAGCGCGGATTAATGCTGTTAGTATATCTTTACAAAACAAACAAATTGAATTAATTTCTGCAGTCAATCTTTTAAAATCGCTGTTAGGCTTTTTGATCGCAGAAATAGAAAATTTTGATTACTACCTTACTAAAGCCAATGAGATTATTGATACTGAATGGATGAAAACCAACGTAATAGGAAACGAAAACAAAAAAATACTATGAAGGAAATGCAGAAGATGTTGTGTTTAGAGGACAAGATAAATTTAAAATAGAAACATATTTGCCAATATTTGATAGGCTTTGTGCAGAGTTGAAAAAACGCCTTGAAGCATACTCAGAAATACAAAACTTATTTGGATTCCTAACAACGTTTTTAATAAAATCTGATGAAGAATTGAGGAATGATTGTGAAAAGTTTAGAAAGTGTTATTTCGAAGACATTGAATGTGACTTCGCTGAAGAAGTGATACATTTTAAATATTTTATACTGACATTAAACGATTTAGAATCTAACAACTTTTTGTCGGCTCAGGAGTCTTATAAAATAATTGTTGATAATATGTCACAATCTTCATTTCCTAATGCCATGACAGCCTTGAAAATATATAGGTGTCTGATGATAACAAATGCTACGGGTGAACGTAGCTTTTCAAAATTAAAATTAGTTAAGAACTGTCTACGTTCATCAATGACTCAGAATCGCTTAAATAGTCTAGCTGTCATGGCAATAGAAAATGATGTATTAGAAAAAATCGACTTTAAAGATGTTTTAAAAATTTTCACTACCATTAAACTTCGAAAAGTGAATTTATAAAGTAAGCTATTCTACTATGTATGTAACTCGAATGTCAAGACAAAATTATTTTTATGCATTAATAAAATACTAAGTTAAATGTAAAAACTTTTTTTGAATGTCTTTCTTTATTAACTGTTTATTAAAAAAAAAAAAACAAAATAAAAAAAAATCACAGGGGGCCCAAGATAACTTTTACCTTAGGGCCTTCACATGGCTTAAGACGGCTCAGGGCTTACGTTACGTAAACGTCGTAACAAAAGAAAACTGTGAGCTGCCTTTAGAACCTGATGCTACAGTAATTTCGGAACATAGTAATAATGTTCTACTCAATGTATGTAATGATTAACTATTGAAAGACCTTTCTTGGCAGGATTTTCAAGGTTCACCACGGCCTGAACACTCTCTCGTTGGATCAATCGCATTAGATAGTAGTTTAGAAATTAATTTTTTGAAAAAAATGCGTTTAGCTACTTTTGCGGCTATTTTTATTTACAAATTTTCAAACTGCACATATGTTCCCTGCCTTTTCCATATTTAGGAGATGAAATTCCTTCGGACGAATTCATCTTCATGCATCAAAATCAAATAGACAAATGCAACTTAGTCAAGCCGCCTGAGGATTTTATTGCATTTGTAAAAATTTTGGAAACAAGATTTTTAGAAGAATTTGACAGTAATTGTCATAAAATAGGATTAGGAGATATTCTTTTTAATAAAATGAAAGATGTTAGGCCCTTTTTGTGTTGTGCTAATTGTGACCCAAAAATAGTTTTAGCCCTTTTTATTAGAATATATTTTTTAACAAAATTTGTAAGTAAAGACCTTTCTGTCCCTAATATTAAAAATAAAATTTTGTGTGTTTCACACCTATAGGTTTCAATTTTTTTTTTATTTTTTAGTGGCTACAATAAGCGAACTTAATCTTACGAAACAGTTAGGATAAAGAGGCTCTAAAATAAGAAAGCAATTTTTTTTTTAAGGAAAATTAAAATTTAGGATGTAAATGTAGGCATTTGTATATATGTAAATAATTATATTTCTGTGATATTTTTATATATTTTTTATATGAATTGTTATTGTTTTGCTTTAATCGTTATATGTATATTTTTATCGTTTTTTTTCGTTGTACACTAATGAATTGTTATCGTTTTGTTGATTTATGTAAATAAATGTATTAATGGGTAATATAGGCCTAAAGGGGAACCGAGCACCCAAAACTAACTTCGGTAACGCGCCGTTTTGCATACCTCCTATGTGGTGTAGAAAGTGCAATTGGCCATTTTAATTTAAATGCCCAAAAATTCTTATTTTGTTCGATCTGGCCACAATGGAAAATTTTATAAAAAACGCTTATTTTGAGGCGCTCTCACACTGGAATAAGTTGGGCATCCCATTATCCCTGATTCCGAAGTTGTTTTTAAAAAATTCATCTGAATTCACCTGGCAGTCGACTTCCCAAAACATTTGGCCAAGAGTCTGAATTATGTAAATTACAAATAACCGTCTTGTTTCTTTATTATTATCACTTTATTAATCAGATCATGCTTTCTGATTAGTTCTCTGTTACAAACTGAAACTTACATTCTAAAGCTAATGTCTTAAATAAGTCCTTGCACCTTGTCTTAGTTGTTGTGTCCCGCAATTCGTTGTTAGTAGTAGTAGTAGAGTTATTGCAGCGGATACGACGCCAACGCTTGCGTTGGCAGTTTGCCGCTACCGCTGTGCCTTACCCGTCATCGTGGAAATGTGAATTCGTTGACTCAGGCCACGCGAGTTACATTCCTACACTCTAAACATGTAGTAATGTATGTATGTAGATAGTAAATGCTTAATATTGTACTAGCATAGAATTGGGTTCCACATTAGCTTTGTTGTGGAACAAGAGAGTAAGAGTATTTCGGGTATGCTAACGCCAACTTAACTAAAACATAAATACATATTTATATACATATATATAAAATATATATATACATAAATATATACATATGAGTAAACAAGCTAATGTGGGCTGATAAAACAGTTAGTCCTTATATTAGAAGCGAACTAAAAAAGAATGTTAGTACAGTAAGCATTAGGATAAGTAGTAAGTAAGCTAAGTAATAATGAAAAGCAACAGTCTTAAGATTCACCTCAATAAAGAAGGACGTCAAAGCTTAAGCTTTTTAATTCAGGCTATTTCATTTCTGGCGCAGTCGACGGAACTTTGTCTTAAGACAAAGCGAACTTAAAACGTAACTTAAAAGTTATTTAGTGTATTTTCCACAGTAAAGTTGGAATACTTTTCATCGATAAAAAAAAAAAAAAAACTTTCGACTGTTGCGGCGTGTAAAAGGTGTAAAAGTTAATAAAAATTGGGTTTAACAAAATTGTGGTGTAGCTATAAAAAACAATTTCGGTTGAACTATTTGCGTATAGTGCGTTTTAGAAAATAACATTTGAAAAGAAAAATTAAATTAACTAATTAAATAATCGGGAAAATAATTCATGAACAGTCGACAAAAGCAATTCGACAAAAACCGGGACATCATGGACTCAGAGGAACTTGCCCAAATAATTAGAAGACAAGAGGAGGTTATCAATAACATGCAGCAGCAACAGGTACAGTTGCAGCACCAAATGCAACAGCAACAAGAGCAGATACACAACCAGCAGCTACATAACCAGCAGTCGCAGCAGCTCGTTCTTAGTGACGACAAAGTTATAAGTCACTTTCGTCACTTAAAGCCATTCAGCGGGTCAAAGGGTGACAATTTACTCGCCTTCATCAACCCCGTCGAAAGAGGTTTTTACTTATGCAACAACAAGTCCCATTTGGAGGAGTTCGTTACACAAGTCGTTGTAAACGAAAAATTAATCGGTGAAGCAGGAAGATGCATTCAACAACTGGCATACAACAGCAACTGGACGGAGGTAAAGCAGCGTTTGAAACAGAGGTACCAACCGGAGGAAACCTACTCGCAAATCTTCAATCGATGCAGAAATATTAAGGTTAGTAATTTAAGAGAACTTTTTGATTTCTTTTTGGACTCCAGTTATAGGCTTAATGAACTATATGAATTTGATGAGGCCAAACCCTCAATATATATGCCCATAAATGTAGATAGGGATCTTAGGGATATTTTAATTGAAAAAATTGACGGAAGTTATCGTACTCATTTGAGCGAAAATGCTACCTTACTCGAAATGTATAATAGTTTTTCAAAATATAGGTTATTAGACGAGAAGAGAGCTATTTCCTACAATAGCAGGAAACAATATAATCAAAGGACATTCGAAACTGGTAGATTAAATAATATTAAAGGGAGAAATAATCAAATTACACAAGCCAATAATAGCTATAGTAACTATAACCACCAGAACTCAGTGCAGAGTAGACGCTATCCGAACCAAACTATTAGAGAACAGACTAATCAAGTTTCCAACTATAATAACAGATATAATAATTATCAAACCAAATCCAATTCACACATGAGTGTTGATACTCAAAGTGCTAGAGCTAGTCGGACCGAGTCGAGTTATCAGCCGATGGAGGTAGGTAATGTAGAGGAGGATGTAAATTTTACCAAAATGCCTCCACCTGCAAATTGCCCTTAATAACTGTAACAATTGGCGGTCATGAAATTACATGCCTCATTGATACAGGCTCAGATACAAGCTTAATTAAACCAAACATTTTCGAAAAATATTTTCCTAAACAAAAGCTTCCTACACCTCTTTGGTACAGGACAATAAATGGTATCAACCAAGTGACGCATAGAATAATTACTCCCATACCAGATGAATTTAATGCTTCAGGTACCTTATCGTGGAAGGTAATTGATTTTGATAGCAAAAAGTATGAAGCTATAATAGGTCAAAATTTTCTCATTCCTCTTAGAGCTAAGATTGATGTGGAGAATAGATTTATTAATATATTAGGAAATATAATACATTTCGAGAGATTTAGTCCGTATAAAAAGCAGGAAATTTGCGCAATCGAATTCAGTGACATGGAAAATTTAGATTTATCACATTTGAATTCCGAAGAAAGGCAACTAATAAAAAATTTATTGCAAGAGTATGATGACATATTTTATAAAGAAGGAGACAAACTTTCTTTTACACACGACATTAAACATACAATTATTACGACAGATGATAGACCTATCTATTCGAAAATATATAGATATCCACAAGTCCATGAGTTGGAAATTCAGAAGCAAATAAAGGAAATGTTAGAGCATAACATCATTAGAGAAAGCAATTCAGCTTACAACAGTCCTTTGTGGGTAGTTCCCAAAAAAGCAGATAAATCTAGAAATAAGAAATGGCGCATTGTGATCGATTACCGAAAGTTGAACGAAATTACAGTCAGTGACAAATTCCCGATACCCAACATCGATGGTATCATGGATAAATTGGGAAGAGCCCAATATTTTTCTTCAATTGACCTTGCTAAAGGTTTTCACCAAATAGTGGTGGATGAAAACGACAGAAAAAAAACTGCATTTTCTACTCCGTTAGGGCATTACGAATTCTTGAGGATGCCATTTGGCCTTAAAAATGCTCCATCGACATTCCAACGTCTCATTAATTCAGTTCTCCGAGATTTCATAAATAAAATATGCGTTGTCTATTTAGACGACATTCTCATCTTTAGTACCTCTTTGCCAGAACACATAGAAAATATGAAGAAAATATTTCAAAAATTACAACAAGCGAAATTGAAAGTAAGACTAGATAAATGCAATTTTCTAAAAAAGGAAACAGACTTTCTAGGTCATTTATTAACCCCTGAAGGGATAAAGCCAAACCCAAATAAGGTGGAAGCCATACAAAAATTAAAGTTACCCACTTCGCAAAAACAAATAAAATCCTTCCTAGGTATCACAGGCTTCTATAGGAAATTCATCAAAGACTATTCTAAAATAGCTTACCCTATGGTCGCATATCTAAAAAAAGATGCAAAAATTAACGTATATAACCCAAGTTATATAACTGCCTTTGAAAAATTAAAAGACACGATTACAAACCCTCCTATTTTAAGATATCCAGTTTATAACAAAAGATTTAAACTAATAACTGATGCTAGTAACTTTGCTATTGGCGCAGTTCTCACTCAAGATGAGCATCCAATTTCATACGCTTCGAGAACATTAAACACTCACGAAAAAAACTACTCAACTATAGAAAAAGAGTTGTTAGCGATAGTGTGGGCAGTAAAATATTATAGACCTTATTTATACGGAAGGGAGTTTGACCTTAAAACAGATCATCAACCGCTGAAGTGGTTGCAGAGGAAAAATTGTGGTAAGGATATAAATCCTAGGCTTCAGCGTTGGTTAGTACAATTGGGGGAGTATGATGCAAAAATCGATTACATAAGTGGAAAAGAAAATAAAATAGCCGATTTTCTAAGCCGTATTGATAGTAACGAGATAAATATGATTAATACAAAAAATATGGGAATGACCGTTAAACAAATGTTAAAAATTAAAGATTTAAACGCTGGAGAGCAGCAAAATCAAACAATTTCTTTGGAAGTTCAAACCAACCATTCTCAGGAAGAAAGTTCATATAATCATATTAAAAACCTCGATACGGTTGTAAATCGTTTCAAACAGCAGCTAATTTTGGTTGAATCAAAGGAATGCGAAGTAATAAATGTTTTCAAAAATATACGCGTTTATGTTGACAAAATAGATATCAATAACTTTAACATAGTCAATATTGTAAAAAGACATTTTAATAAAGGAAAGGTCGCTATATACTCTGAACTTGAAGAAAATGAATATAATGAGATTCAAAAAATTCTTTTAAGTATCTTGAAAAAAAATCAAAATATTTCTTTTTTAAACTGTAGCCATTTTCCGAAAGATATTGTAGAAGAATATGAACTAAAAAAACAGATATCGCTTTTCCATAAATTCGAAGTAGGGCATTCAGGAATTATCCCAACTTACGAAGGAATAAAACATAAGGTGTATCATCCACAGCTAAAAACTAAAATACATGAAATAATAAATAATTGTGAAATCTGTAACGGAGGAAAATATGACCGAAACCCGATCAAAGCGAAATTTTATACTACGGAAACACCTAACACGGTAAATGAAATTGTGCATATAGATACTTACGTTAATAGTAAACACTCATTTATAGTTTTTGTAGATAAGTTTTCGAAACATGTCATTTGTTTTCATTTAATTGATAGAAATAGCCAAACAATCATATGCAAAATTAATGAATTTTTATCAATTAAAGGGCATGTAAAAAAGTTTATTTTCGATAATGAATTTAATTCAAAAAACGTTCGTGACTTTCTGACCAAAGAAAGCATACAGTTTCATGCTACAAAGCCAAATAGCCATACTGGTAATTCCGACTTCGAAAGAGTAAATAACACACTTACAGAACGGATAAAAACACTAAATTTGGAAGAAAAAGCTCCAATCATAACCCAAATGTGTAAAGCCGTAAAGTTCTATAATAATTCGTATCACACCGCAATAAAAGCTACACCTTTAGATGTACAGAATAACAAAATCGATCATAAAATAATTAAAAACCGATCAGAAAATGCAAAATTGAAGATTATTTCAAAACATAACACCAAAAGAGAAACCTATTTAGAAACTAGAGGCGAAGGTTTTATTAGGAACTATAAAAGCGTAAGACATAAAGAGGAGCCTAAATTTATCAAAAGAAACTTGAAAAACATTCATACATCAAATATTAAACGTCCTCTAAAATTCGAAAACTCTAATATGAACACTCATACTTACAGTGACGTTAATGACAATAGAAGCCATAATGACAGTTAACGTTACGTCAGAGAAGCTTTAACTTTTAAACAATACATCTCAGCGTAGAAGAAAAATAAAAGGTGGTAAAACAAAAACAAGAAAAAAAACTCATTTACCACATAATTATTAATGAAAAATTTGAAAGCCATTACTTCAAAGAAATTAATTTTTTTTTTCTAATAGAAAATTCCTACAAAGAGATAAAAAAAAGAGATCGAATAGTTTGCAACTGATTTTTATAAATTGAATTTAATTTAAATTATTTTTGGGATCTATAACAACGATAACTTAGTCATTTGAATTAAAAACATAATTATTACAGAATTAAACTTAATAACTGGAGTACCAAAAAAAAAAAAAAAATTAATAGAAGTTGTAAGCCGAATTAACTCATAGTTAATATAAGTATGTAAATACATGTAAATACAAAACACTATATTTTTAAGAAAAATGTTTAACTTAAGGAATTATAATTTAGTAATAATTTGGTATATTCTTACTTATGCTCATATAGAATAAACAAAAAACTAAAATAGTAGCAATATAAACTAACTATCTACTGATTAAAGTAGTTATAAATGAACATTACCATTTATAGTAATAACTCGATACACTTTGTAAAATAAAAAGTTTTTAGATGCCAAATATAATATGTAAAATAATAAAAACAATTCAATGAAAGATTCCAAATCAGATGGATTACAAATTGGAACAAAAAGAGTTAAAATTGAAAAAAATATGTTAAGAAAAGTCTTTATTTATATTTTCAATATAAAAGAACTAGAATAAATTTTCTTTCACAAAAAACCATAACTATTGTAATTAAAAATAATATTGAATTTTTCTATACAAAAAAAAAACAAATTAAAATTGTTAACGAAATTATGTACAAAAGAATTCATATACTGAATGATTTATGTAAACTTACGAATAAGCAATGAGATCCAGGAGAATCTCAAATCAAAGGGTGGAGGAGTTACATTCCTACACTCTAAAACACAGTATTTCGGGTATGCTAACGCCAACTTAACTAAAACATAAATATATATTTATATACATATATATAAAATATATATATACATAAATATATACATATGAGTAAACAAGCTAATGTGGGCTGATAAAACAGTTAGTCCTTATATTAGAAGCGAACTAAAAAAGAATGTTAGTACAGTAAGCATTAGGATAAGTAGTAAGTAAGCTAAGTAATAATGAAAAGCAACAGTCTTAAGATTCACCTCAATAAAGAAGGACGTCAAAGCTTAAGCTTTTTAATTCAGGCTATTTCATTTCTCGCGCGGACTTTGTTGTTGACAAAGTGCTGCTTATGTTTACTGCTAGCTGCCAGCGTGAGAATGTGGATTCGCTGACTCAGGCCACGCGCGAACAATAAATGTTGACAAAGGGCAGCTTATGTTAACTCCTCCCCTTCTAAATGAATTCTTAAGATTGTTTATGACGTTCTGAAGATTCTGGGATTTGCGAATGAATCGTTCGATTGTATTTAGTTGTTGCCATTAATATGAGGTCTGTCGTTTCGTTAATTTTTTTGTCCAGTTTCAAACATCTGGCTATCTCCAAAAGTGTACTATGGAGGCGTTCAACCTGCCCGTTCGAGGTGCTATGAAGGGGTGGTGCGTTTACGATGTCTACACCAAAACTATTCCTCAACAATGTGGTTATCGTTTAAGAATTTAGAGAAGCTTCATTATCATAAATTGTTTTTGTGTTTGGAAATATATTCATTAACTGAATGATTGGGACCTTAAATCCACAATTGTTCGAGAAGGTATAGGCAGCACCACCGCAAATTTTGAGAATTTGTCCAGACAGGTAAGAAAGTACCTGTTATCTGTCGAAAAGATATCAATGTGCAACATTTCCCCGGTATAGGAGGAGATTGGAGTTACACCATGTTCCTGCTTACGTGGGTGTCTGTCGTATTTGGCCTTACCACAGATCCTACAATTCGCGACAACTTCATTCGCCAAATTTGTCATCTTTGGGAAATAGTAATCGCAGAGAATTTGTTTAATATTCTCCTGGGCTGCTCTGTGAGCTCGATTGTGCTCAGCAACAACAATCTCCCTCTGCTCGTTTTTGTTGACAATATCAACCACCATGTTTTTGCAGTGCCAAAACTTTGTTGACGGAAAACTCCTTACCAATTCATGTTGTATGCTGGCCAATGTTGGTAGATCGCAATGTATGACATTTACCACATTTGGGTTTACAGCTATTTTTATCTCCTCAATAAGGTGCTTCCTATTTGTAAATTGAATTATATGACGAGTTTTATTGCCAAAGTATATGAAATTCCGTCTTAAAGTCATGTCTGCTTCTTCTAAAACGATTTGGTTTCGGAAGCAATTTAATGGTTTCTCAGTTCCTTCTATCATATAGAATAGTGACATTTCGCTGTGGACTGTAGCCAAATCTGATTGGGCATCCTCCTCTAGAGCGTGGATGTTCTGTCGTGATAGCGCGTCAGCAACATGATTTTCCTTGCCCGGTTTGTAAAAAATTTTAGCGTTGTGCTCGTCGATAAACGCTTTCCAGCGTTTAATTTTGGCATTTGGGTTTCGGCCTGAAACCGCAAACGTAAGTGGCTGATGGTCTGTAAAAATGTTTAAATTTTTAACGCCATAGAGATAGCTTCTAAGGCTTTTTAGGGCCCAGACTATGGCAAGTAACTCGCGTTCGTTAGTTGCGAAGTTTTGCTCACGATCTTTCAAAGTCCTTGAAATAAAGGTGATTGGCCTATTGTCTTGTGACAGTACTGCCCCTATACCCAAAGATGAAGCGTCTGTCGTTAGATCAAATGGCTTCTTGAAGTCTGGGCAGAATAAAATAACATCCTCCGATGTAAGGACTTCCTTCAATTTGTTAAAAGCAAGTGATTGTTTTTCATCTAATTCCACTTTAATCTTTTTCGATTGTGTGGCGCTAACCTTGCCGTTTTCTCCTTTCAAAATATCTGTTAAAGGCTTTGCTATTGCCGCAAAGTCCTTAATAAAGCAACGATAGTAGCTTGCTAAACCTAGAAAGGATCTGACATTGAAAAGAGTGGCGGGTTTCTCGTAGTTATGTATAGCATCTACTTTGCTGCGGCTCGTTTTAATGCCTCCCCTAGACACAACAAAGCCTAAGTATTCAACGCTTTCCTTAAAAAATTGTGATTTCTCGCGCGAAATTTTCATTTAATCTTCATGTAACCTCTTAACACCCACTCTATATGCTCGACATGTTTTTCTTCGGTTTCTGAAAAGATAATAACGTCATCGACGTAAACGTAACAGGACTTTCCTATTTGTTCTCTCAATACGTCGTTGATAGCTCTTTGAAAAATGCTGGGCGCATTCTTCAAACCAAAAGGAAGCCTGCAGAATTCGTATTTTCCGTTGCCTACCGAGAAAGCGGTATTTTCCCTATCGGATTCTGCGAGAGTTATTTGGTGGAAGCCCGATTTCAGGTCGAGTGTTGTGAAATACTTGGCCTTTCCTAGATTTGATAGTATTACGGTTACATTGGGGATGGGATATATTTGTCATCGATGGTTTTTTCGTTTAATTTTCTAAAGTCTATTACAAGACGTTTCTTTACATTGCCTTGTCCGTCCATTACTTTTTTATCTACAACCCATATTGGGCTGTTGTATGGTGACCTAGCCGTCGGACAATACCATTTTTTAGTAAATCGCGAATTTCAGTATTCACGAATTCCGCTACACCCATTGGATAAGGGTATAGCTTAGAATACACCGGGTCGTCACTTTCGGTGCGAATAGTGGCGACAATATTTGTGTTAAATGATAGGGCTTGTTTTGTGACAATATTTGTGTTAAATGGTAGGGCCTCATTAGGATCAGAAAAAACGCATAATAAATTTTTCACCATTTTCTGAAATTTGCCCCTTACAACCTCGGGGACTTCTATGTCCTCTACTCGTGTGAAATTCACATTTGCACACTTTAAAAACTTTATTTCTTCTAAGCCATTATTAGTTATTATTTTTTTTGATTTTAGATCTATTGTTGCGTTTGTTTGCGTTAGCAAATCCAGACCTACTATTCCGTCGAACGTTGAAAGAGACAGGAGTATAAAAAAAGTACTGTTTGTGTCGAAAAGGTTTACCGTGCATTTTTCTTTAATGTGAGTAAAGCCAAGGATTGACTTTACCAAGAAAGAATTTTCGACAGGTGCTATGTGCTTAAGCACTTTTAGAGGCTTTATATAGTTCTTTGATGCCCCGTATCAAACAAGAATTTTAGTTTTCTCCCTGCAATTGTTCTTTCAATGAACGGTAGCAAGGAGTCCTGTCTAAAAAATTTAACTGGCTAGGTTCAGTAAGGTCGTCTTCGATTGATGAGGCCCCTGAGTTTGCTACCTCAGAGTTATTGCAGATACGTCGTATCTTCTTAATTAGAATTAGTAGAATTTACGTTTGGCAGGTAATTAACCCGTTGTTGTTTTGGTCCTGTGAATTTTGCAGAACCATTACTTGGTCTCTTCACTGTCTGTCCGTATTTTTGATTTTGATTATTAGGATATCGAGATGAGTATCCACTATTTTTCTGTTGTGCTGTAGGTTCTTTGAAGCGTTGCGAGGTATCAACGTCCATTGGCTGTACTGGCTCTAGTTTCTGCGGAGTCCTGCTGTTGAAGTCCCGCGTTCTGTTAAAATAGGGATTTTTCGCAAGATACGTGTCATTTGTCTGATATCTACTACTTGTACTTTTTTGCCTAGTTTGCTCCATATTTAGCCTTTGGGCTTTGTCTTCCAGGCTCCTGGCATATGTGCTTGCGAACTGGTATCGCTCATGGTTAGATTCCACCTCCTGTGCTAACGCTAGAGCCGAAGGTAGATCTTTAGGCCGGGCTGAGAATAGCACATCACTAAGGGGTTTCTTAGTCCCTGAAATAAATACGCGTAATGCATCCATTCTGTATTTTTCGTTTAGTGATGCAGCAATTGATTTTTCGTAAGTCATTATCGTTTTGTTAGTTAAAAGGGTTAACTTTTTCTCTACCTCGTCGTAATATTGTAGTAGTGAAAAACTTCCTTGGCGGAGAGTTGACAACTCCTGTTCGATCAAGTAAATTGGTCGTTTGTCGGAATAACTAAAATCGAGTCGATTAATTATGGCCTTAAAATTTAGAACGGTATTAAATGAGGCCAGAACCATGTCGGCCGGGCCTTTAACTTTATTCCTAATGATGGCAACAGCCTGATAAGGTTTGCTGCTACCCTCATAGCCTCCAAAAACTTTGTAGGCGGTGTGTGCCGCCTGCCGCCACGATACATAATTCTCCTGCTTACCGTCGAAGTCCGGTAAGGACTTTACAATATCGAGTGGCTCCTCACATCTTATCCCGAGTACAATTTCCGTTTCCCTATATGTTTCTATTTGTGTTCGGTGTATCGATTTTAACGTCATTTAGTCGTTGATTAATACTTGCAAGCTTTTGTTCGAAATTTTCTCTTTGAGTGGCAAGTGCACTACAAACTGCACTTTCTACTAATGCCTTTAATTGGTCTGGTTCCAGCGCCATTTCTTGTCTCTAGTCTGCCACTCTATATTCTGTCCACCAATTTTCTGTATTATCCCTATTGTTGCACTGTCTTTTCCTAACTTCTATTCCGTTAAGGCTCTCAAATATTTTGTCCAAGTCCTGATCACTCATGAGCTTGAAGTAAAACCGATACCAATAAGCTGGCCTGCAAAGATTTACAGTTATATTTAACAAAAGTTTTCTTTATTAGCTACTTTTTTTATTAGAGCAATTCAACATACTACATTTTTTGCACTCTTCTTCTTTTTCTTTACTGGCGTAGACACCGCTTACGCGATTATAGCCGAGTCAACAACAGCGCGCCAGTCGTTTCTTCAATCTTAATCTTTTTTGAATCTTAATTCCATTATTTAATTTTTTGTAGAAATTTTCGATACCCTTTGGTCCGTGATTCCCTTTTTTTTTTGTGACGTCTCCTCCTTGATGGGTCCGTACAATTGTTCCCGAATAGTTTTTTCTATTTTCTATCGAACTTTAATTTTTTTATTCCCATATAGTTGGGCGCCAATTACAAATAACCGTCTTGTTTCTTTATTATTATCACTTTATTAATCAGGTCATGCTGTCTGATGAGTTCTCTGTTACAAACTGAAACTTACATTCTAAAGCTAATGTCTTAAATAAGTCCCTGCACCTTGTCTTAGTTGTTGTGTCCCGCAGTTCGTTGTTAGTGGTAGTAGTAGAGTTATTGCAGCGGATACGACGCCGACGCTTGCGTTGGCAGTTTGCCGCTACCGCTGTGCCTTACCCGTCAGCGTGGGAATGTGAATTCGTTGACTCAGGCCACGCGCGGACTTTGTTGTTGACAAAGTGCTGCTTATGTTAACTGCTAGCTGCCAACGTGAGAATGTGGATTCGCTGACTCAGGCAACGCGCGAACAATAAATATTGACAAAGGGCAGCTTGCAATATGGAGTCTCCACAGGCAATAGGCACAGCAATACGTGTGCAGTAAGTTTACCATATGTTGTAAGCAACAAGCTGTCTCTTCAGCAGTTTGACAGCGCAGTTTTCATTTCTATGAAAATTTCGAAGAGGCAACATATTCCATTTGCACATATGCCGACGACATTTTCGTTTCGGTAATATGAAATTTAGTAGAGCGAGTATTAAGACGACTGTTATATTATGAAAATAAAGTACATTTTCAAAATAACATTTTACCCAAAAATTACTACTTTGTTTCATATTGTCAATTTACAGAAAAATTATGCATATTCGGTTGAGAATGAGCGAAGACTTAAATTTAATAAACTTATGCAAGCATAAATCACAATATTATTGCTCATATTACTTTTATTATTTTAATTGGTATATTCCATGAATTCTTATTTTTCCCGGAAATACACTTGTAAAAACAGGATCTTTCTCCTCTCTTATTATCTTATTTTCCGCAGAAATACATTTGTAAAAACAAAAGGACGTAATCCTTTTTTTATTTTCTTCATAAAAGATTTAAATAGTTAAAGAGCTCAAAACATGCGCTACATCAGCTACCTACCCGACGGCATTTCGCAATGTGAAAAAATAAATTTTTCAAGAGCTCTAAGCATGCGCTACATCAGCTCGAACCTACCTACCCTGCGCTTTTGCGCAAATGATTATGTTATGATAATAAATGCCCACATACAGATTTGGCAATGCCAATAGCAATAGATTTGACCATGGTAGAGGAGGAGTAAGGTCACTATCAGCTGATGTTATGTAAGCAAAAGCACATCTGAGAAGTGCCACTGTAGAAACGTCAAGTGTAGTCCGGGGTTGAGTTTCTATTGAAATCCAAGATGGCCGACTTTTAACCGGAAAATGGTTGCATTATGTTATTTTCTTAAAATTTATGGAAAAGTTATCCCAAAAATATTGGTTATATATAAAAGTTTAATATATTTTCAAAAGAAAATCCTTTTATTTTAATATATATTCTTAAAGATGAGAACAATATGAACAAATACCTCTTATGCCTCTTTTTAACTGTGGTAAGTTAATAAATGTTCACCACAGAAAAATGTTACGAACAAATAAGCAACCATGCCGAATAGTGGGGTCCAGATTACCCTGCAAGACGGGTAGCTGTTAGCAAACGTGTAAGCGACTTGTTATTGTTCACTTTTGCATTCGTTAAAATATTTGTTACTTTTGCTCAGAGAGTGGGAAAAAAATAACACATAGCTATTAGATGTTCAATGGTTATCTCGCTCTAACCAATGGCAAACATCGCATGCTGCCTTGTTCTAACAGAATACATAAATTTGTTAGCAAATTTCTTCACAGTATGTTACGGGTAACAAATTCTTTTGTTAGCGCATAGTTTACCTATGTGTTATGGATAGCAAAAAGTATTTGTTACCCGAATATTTGTTAGTGTTATTATTTTCGTTATCAGTTTGTTACCTATAACATAAAAACATGTTAGCAAGAACAAGCAGTACCAAGATTATCTGTTACCCGTTTGTTATTTCTAGCAAATTCAATTTTAAATAAAACTCAGTTTTTTTTATTATTTCGCTTTATTTAATAATAAAATCAAAATAATAAAATATTTACTTAAACTAATAATTTGCCTATTATTATTACATTTGGCAGAAAAATAATACAAATTAAATTTATTTCGGTAAAAAAATTATAATTCTAAATATTTATAAAAGTAAAATTAGAAACTTCAACTTAAAACTAATATGTATAACTTAGAACTAATTTATACAACTTAAAACTAATATGTGCAACTTACAACTAATTTATACAACTCAAAACTAATTTATACAACTTAAAGCTAATATGTTTCACTTATAGCAAATATTTACAACTTAAAACTAATTTATACAACTTAAAGCTAATATGTTTAACTTAGAACTATTATTTACAACATTAAACTAATTTATACAAGAACTAATATTTACAACTTAAAACTAATATATATAAGTAATAATATGAATACTTATATTAATTTTGCCTTAAGTTTATGCTTTTTTTGCTTAAACCGATTGTGGCTTAAGGCCACAAATCTCCGGAGCTCCCCGCAGATAGTTTTTTTATCCTTGTCAGGAAATATATCTAAAATGAAACGTTATAAGTTAAGGCATTCAAATATACAATATAACAGTAAAAAAAACCTACCAAAAACTAACCCTACGCACTTTAGCTATAGTAGGGATTCCTTCTCCTTGCGCCCCTCTAAATTGTAGTCAACACTGCCTTTTGCGCCCTTTGACTTCAATATTAGCCGCATCTGTAAAAAAAAAAATACAGTAAATTATATTACAATCGCATAATATTTAAAAACGAAATATTTACCATAGCATCCGTGCTTTCCTTTTGTGAAAGTTTGTCTTCCACGAAGCGCATGTGCTCCTCCGATGACATGGGCCGTTTCGAAGCGAGCTCCACATAATGCTCGTCCTCCAAGTCACCGGTGATGCGGCTAATTGAATGGTGCGTCTTTGCCGCTATGACGCGGCATTCGCGCAATAACTTACTTTGCGCCTGCACCTCGGCCTTTTCTGGCATCTAGAAAAATAAAATATAAAAATTAGTTTCTGTTTTAATTTGGTAATGTACATAATACTGCGTTACTTACTTTGTCTGTTAGGGATTTTTCAATTGCAGTGAGACGGGTCTCAATGGCATCCAGCTTCTGGATTATATCTGAAAAACATAAATGTATTTTTATAAAGCAAATAATAATATATTTACATACTAATACATTATACCTGCATGACCGCCAGACGATGATGACGGTACCACAATTTGGGATGCTTCTACTGGAGGAGCGCAAACGAGATTGTAAGAAATGTTTTTAAACACTCTATCTGTAAAACAAATATTATTAAAAAATTAAAAATATTTATGTTCAATACAACCTCTATGGGGGCTCAACGGTTGTGAGCATTCCACTTCGGAATTCATATCTTCTACGAGGTCTTCGAAATTCATTCTTTGAAAAAATCATAAAAAAAAGGTGATGAATGAGTGGGACTAAGAGAATTTTATCATCTATAGGTATGGAAAAATAAATCGGAACTATGTCGTTTTATTAATTATGAATCACTAATGTTGTTTTTATTTTAAACAATTTTAGATACTCTGCATACGAACAGATATCTTGGACGAACAAATTAACATTTTTAGGTGTAGAGGAGGTTCTCCAGTTAAAAAATATATATAGTTATATTCGCGGGAATATTCGAGATATTTGCGTTTAAAGCTGAAAATTACCACTATTTGAAGAACGTATTATTTGATTTAAAATTAATTTTACACTTACACATATTTCGCATTTTTATGTCCACTCGCACTTCACTAATTCGTGTGAATTTTTTTTTATAATATTAAACTAAGGATTGCATTACTGATTGAACCTCCTCTAACCGACCATACCAATTTTATTCCCGAAATCCTGAGACGGTATTCTAAATTCTACACAATTATAATTGTAACCGCACAATTCGTCTCAATTTAGATTTTAAATTTACATTTACATATATATGTGGATATAACAAAATATTTCACAAAAATTCACTATCAATAATAACTTTTTTAATTAAATATGCACATTTAACTTTAATAATTTAAAACTTACTCTCTTATGTGTTTGTTGTACGCAATAGATTTGAATTTTCCAAATGATTTCTGTAATATTAAAATTTTTAATTATACACACAACATTCAATTCACAATGCTTACCTTTTTCTCCTTCTTAAGCTTTTCTCTATAATATATAAAAATAAATTAATAATATATATATAAGAAATTAATTATAAAAATATAAAATTATCAAATAACGAACTTACCTCTTTAAAATCCAAAATAATCTGCGCTTTTCGTTTTCTGCTTCTTGAAAAATTGGGTATTCGTCTTTCCCATTCTAGCAAGTTAACATTACAATATGTTTAGAATGACGATAGTTTTTCTCTATCTTACTTACGTAATCTCCCATTCAACTAAAAATTCCGGAAAATGTAACAGTGTTAGTGAACAGCTGAAAATGTTTCAATGTATTTGTGCAATCTGTTACCTCCGTCTTGCAGGGTATGCTCATTCACAGCCATATTTACATTTTTGCCATCGTAATACCATGTTCAGACCGAAAATTTAAAAGATTAGATTACATCTAAGCATTTCATAACCCAACAGTGTTCTCACTGCCGTTAGAGAGATGAAAAAACAGCTGTTATTGTCATTCATGAAGTCACATCGCTTAATATTTATCAAAAGAAAAGATTGCCATATGGTATTCTGAAATAAAAGCCGTCTTTTTGAAATATTTTCCATATAATGGATATAATAGATGCATTTTTTCATTTGTTAAGTCGATTTTCAGGTAAAATTAGATTCATTGCTTTAAAAAAATTTGTTTGTTTACATTTTTTTCCCTTTGTAGTGTCTAAATCAGCTATGATAATGTAACAGATTTCCAATGCTGACAAGTAGATGGCGCAAAATCAGGGTCGCACAGAGAGATTTTGCGTGGATCAGTTTCAAATAATTTCAATGAAGTAAATTGGAACTGTCATTTTTGTATGGCGAAATCTTGATAAATTTATATGATTAGTGGGATAAACCACTCAACAGCCGAAATCGTGTGATTAAGTGTCGGTCTGAACATAGTATAACTAAGGTTTTTGCAAGACAATTTGTTTGAGTTTATTTCATAGTTAAATGCTTTACGATGGTTAATTTAGTTATTCGAATCTGGAAGAAGAGTTTACAAATTTCCCTTGAGACGATAAAAAACAGATCGGTTGATATTTTATTCCAATAAAAGTACGAAATAACTAAACATGGCCTCGTTAATATTGCTGCGTAATGGGTCAGGCGCTGTTCCAATTTTATGATTTAAGAGATTAAAAAGCTATACGCGATGCTGTGAAGTACTCAAATGTAGTTATCAAAGTTGGTCGTGAGTTCGAGGACAAAGTCTTAAACTCAATTGCGTGCTCGTGGAAGGTGCACGTCGCATTGCTAGGTATTTTTTAATTTTTTTTATAGAATCAGTAAAAGGACCAATGAGCTTTGTGCTTGAGGGTGGAAGCAACTTTTTGAAGAGCAAATACTACGGTGAGCACATTCGGATGTTGCACAAGCTGTTGTCAATTGCGCTAAGGATCCCGATACTGCTGGTCAGGTTTATCAAGCTGTTGGGTAGGTTTTGAGCAATATTAAATTTACATAATGTTAAACACTCAACATCCACCTTGCAGATCAAAGCGTTTCCAGTTGAGGGAATTAATTGACTGGTTTCATCGTGTTATGTGCAAAAATGAAAAATGGTGGGAATACCGTCGTTAAGACATGCGTTGCGATCCTACCTTCCTATTGAAAGCCAAGTTTACTGAGCTTATCTGTCCTTGACAACTTATTGGTCGTTTGGATGTACAATTGACCTCCATGGAAGAGCAAGTACCATGGAAATTGCGACCATATCGTGCTGCGCAATATTATGATGCCGATTTGGGAGGAACCAGCTCCACCAAAATCGACCAAACAACCAAGCAAATATTAAACAACACTCATCAAATGAAAGTTGATGGCGTTGCACAGTGGGGTAAATGGTGCTCAAAATGGAGAATAATTCCCACAAGTCTTCTAGTTATGGAAAAGTTATTTTTTTTAGTTAATTAATCATAAAGAAGTAAGAAAATAATGCAATTCGAGTTTTTTGATTGTTTTTGTTTTAATATCTTAAAAAACAAATATATCGGTTTTCTAAATTTTTAATTTTTTTAAGCTTCAAATTTTATTTAAAATATATAAACTGTTTCTTCATCATTATAATCATATTCATGATCATTGTCGTCTTCGCTTGAATTTTTATCACCGCCTTCATCATCATCGTCATCATCAACTTCATTATTATTGCCACTCTCTTTCACGATCAACTCTAATGCTTCTTTGGGTAAATCCTGCACTTTTTTTTTTGGTAAACGGGGTCAGAACTGATTAAAAGTCTGTTAAATATGTCTTTATTTGCTTTTTTTCTGCTGCATTTGCGAGAAAAATGTTCTCTAAAATTCTTAAAATCTTTGTTTCGAGCTTCCTGAGCTTCTTCTGATAATTGTCCGATTGGCAACATAGCGTGCGATGGTCCATGGATAAAATATTTTTGAGGTGTTGGAGGCATGTTCTTTTCCTGTCATCAAACTCTTTTATAAATTCATCAGATGGCTCAATACGCTTTTTCAATTGCTCTTTTAAAAATTCAAATTTTTCATTAAATTTATCACAGCCAGAGTTTTTCATTATGTCATAAAGACTTTGACGAGGAACCCAAATTACATTTAAACTTGTTCCTATAAGGAAGATAATAATATTTTTATCCTCTTTAAATGTAGTCAATGTCGGTATCGCTTTTACCATGTTAGTTAAATATACATCACTATTGTTATTTCTCCCAACTGCACATGACATACAAACATTAGTAATAAAAATTGCGCGGGAAAAAACAATGTCGGTTATCATGATTTTACATATACCCTAAACCTTAGATAAGAACCTTATGCCATATTAATTAATTATTACAAAATGTAAGAAACCAAAATTTTACTTCAAAAATGTATGTGATGATGTTTATTATTATACATATGTAAGTAAAACGCGAATTTTAGACTATTCCGGAATATGTTCTTATACATTTAAACTGCCGCTTATCGTAACGTAGGGTGTGAACAAAGCAAACAGGCATCCACTGAACAACAAAAACAATAACAAACCTTTTTTTTGCAATTGCTGTATTTGTTCTTCTTCTGCCTTGGGAAATTCGTGTATGTTTGAGCAGGCAGTTCGCATAAAGAAATGCATATACTGAGAAAGTGCGCAGTATTGGCGCAACTTTTTTTTTACAAAAAGAAACTACAACAGCCATAGATTCCAGGGATGAAACAAGATTTGCTTTACCTCGCTTAACTCACAACTATATGTCTGCAAATAAGGTCGAAATGCCAATATTTTAAGGCTTTCGACCAAAAAAAAATTAAAATACTTAGATACATGTAAAAACACAAATGAAATCTTTTTGTATTTACTAAATTACCTGAACAAGAAGGCTCCATTACAATTTTCTAAAGATTTGTCCAGTTAAAGAAAATAAAAAACTTCGAAAAATGAAAAAAATCACGTATATCACTGTGCGCATACAAAATGAAATAAACTGGCAATTTTCAGAGAATATTACAAGAAAACTGTAAATTTTTGCCAAATATTTGTTCAGTTAGTGATGTAGAATTTTATCTACTTTTGTTCGATACCAAAAATTTACTTGTACCCTGAATTTTGATTTTTGAATTAATCTCCAAAATCGACACATTTAACCCCAATGTGCGTTGGTGGCCAAGCAGCGATTTAAAAAGAAATATTTGCATCTACGCGAATTACAATTCGTCCTTACATCTAGTGAATTATGAATATGAAAGTATATAACTTATCGCAGTTATTTGTTTTTATTATTGCACTTAATTTTACTTTGTAAACAGCAAAACTGGCGGACCCTTTTTCTACCGATTTTATAATTATAAGCCCAAATAAAAAGTAAATTGTAACTAAATGTTTTATTTCAGTAGATTTTATTTATTGTTTGTTTTTTTTTTTTACATATTTTTGTGCCTATGTTGCATTTTCCACACCACCATGAGATATGCAACTAGGCGCGTTACCGAAAAAAAAAATGCGGAATGTGCCTAATAGCAAGATATCAAAATTTAATTATGTTAATAATTTAGAATTCGGACAAGCAATGAAGATTTTTTTCAGACAAATACCCGGACAAATGACTTCAGACAAATTTTACATGTGTGCAACACATAAAAATTTCACATGCTTGAAAGCAGTTGTGCTCGTCTGTTTATTAAAAATTTTTATTGAAAAATACGTTCTTATCCTAATGAAAAGGCATTTAAAAACGTCTGGCTGAGAATTAGCACAGCAATAAAACGGCTCTATGTGTCCCATTTTTTCAAATAAACATTTTGAAAACCCTCGGACATGACAGCTAGAATCAAAATTCTCGCAAAATATTTCCTCTTATTGTTCGTGGAAGTTTATAAAGTCTGCAGGTGGTTTGACCATCTGCAGTCGTTATATTCTTTTTCCATAAAAAAAAGAAAACGAAAATCAGTTTCTTCTTTGAAATGAGGCATCGGACTCAAACAACTATGAAGTTTTAAAAACTTTGAATACATATAGCCGCAGAAATAAACAAATGAATTTTGTTTCAAGAAAAAACTTTCACTTAAATCAATTTCCGCGATTTCAATATTTTGAAGTGGTTCTAAGGGTGGTCTTGGCAAACTTCGAAAGGTTAGCCAAGAAATATCATTAATCAAAACGTCGTTGCAGACGCTTTGAAGGGCGCTAAGCTAACTCAAAGCTTCCCGTTCTTCCCTAGACAGAGGTTCGCAATTTCCCTTAGTCACATAGTTAACAGTCCTAAGGCCCCAGGATTTTCGGAAAAGACATGAGAACATGTAGTAGTTCTCACGTTATTTTATTCGTCGCATCGGGTCATGCTGTCTCTTTTTGGAAAGCTCATTTCACGCACTAATCGTTCGTGAGTTATAGCGTCGCAAACATGGAGCAAAATAAAGAGAAAATATGGCATATTTTACAGTACTACTACGATAAAGGCAAAAATGCATCTCAAGCCGCCAATAAAATTTGTGCAGTTTATGAACCCGATACACCGCACAACGATGGTTTCAACGTCTTCGTTCTGGTGTAGAGGTGGTCGAAGATGCGCCACGCTCCGGAAGGCCTGTCGTCGAAAATTGCGATAAAATCGCTAAATTGGTCGAAAGAGACCGGCATAGTAGTCATCAAACCGTTATAAACCATTTGAAGAAGCTTGGAGTCACTAAGAAGCTCGATGTATGGATGCCACACGAATTGATTCAATAAAAATACCGCAAGACCTTTTTGACAACCCAATATTATAGCATTTTCGCTTCCTGCAACCCGTTTTGACCTCTCGCCACCCTTATTCACAAGAGGTGGTCATGATGTTTTTATTGTGAACGTACACTTGAGGGGTAGGTTAAGGACTGTGAATGGCTCCTTTTCTACCGTGAATGGGACTTTCCCTAATCCTCTATACCATGGATTTGACAGTTAGTAAGACATAGATTTTATCCTATCGAGATGCCCCGTTATAATTAAGCGAAGTTATAATACCAATATTTATATATGTGCTTGCCTTTATCCAAATAGACCTTGTTGAATTGGCTCCATATAGACTACCCATTTTTAGTATTACGTGTTCATGCAGCAAACGTTTCATTGCTAAGCGGTTAAAATCAAACAGTTCCCAAATTTTGAAAGTGCCCATACACGACACACAAGTGCGTTCAATCGGTATGTGTGCGTATGCGGTTTACTCGTGTATGGGCTCGTGCGCGTACCGATCCATGTTCGTGAAAATGTTTGATTTTTTACGATCAGTGTGCGAACAAATGTGTCGTGTATGCCGTTGTGGGCGCACAAAACCTCATTTCTCTCGTGTCGCCCAACAGTGAAGATCACGAGCAATGGCAAGTGTTAATGGGGAGCCTCCTTTAGAGACTTGAAAAACATCGATTTTTTTGAGGATTTTTTTTTGAGAGGGAAAAAAATAATTGATTCAAACGAAATTTCTTATAGTTATATATTTCAACATCTTTCACAATTTTTTGTTTGATACGTAATCTTTGATATTCTGCCTTTGGGAAGCAATTGCCCGATGCATTTCGCATGTGCATTTTTCGGACGGCGTGCAGGATGCAGGTCGCAATGTCTATCGGAAACAAAAAATTCAAAGAGATTCATATTTTTAATAATTTATCTTCTAGTTTAACTAAGAGAATTCAAAAAAAAGTGTAAAATTTTACAATTGTTTTAAATATTAAAAAAGTGGTTTTTGACCAAAAAAATTTTACTTTATGTTGTTTAAAAATATGTTCAAACTTGACTTTTCTTAACTTGTTTTTAGTTTAAATACAAGATTATTTTATGCCAATGATAATAAACTTTGCCCTAATTCCATACGACGTTTAGATTTTTTTCTATCCTGCCCGCCAATTAAGAATACTAGTAAAAATGAAAAACTGAGAAATCGAGCTTTAAAGTTTTTGCTTTTTTCCCAAGCGCTCAGATATCTGTTGGACGCTTGGTTTTGGGGAAATATTGTTAGGTAGTGTTTAAAAAGATTTAAACAAAAAAAAAAATTGATTGTTTAAAGCTTCTCAAGCAGGTTCCCTTAACAAAGATTTCGTATCACAATTTTTTGATCTTATAACGAAAAATGAAAAAAATATAATAATAAATTTGAGAAAAATAAAAGTTGGAATAACTATTAACGAAAGACAAAGAAATAGATAAAAGTGCTACATTAGAAATAAATTCCAAGAAATGTTCCACTTGCCTGTCGCACATGTTCAATGTATCAAGAACGAACGCAAAATGGATTTGTGTGTCGTGTAAGGGCAAACGAATTCACACAGATCGAACACATATGTGTGTTGTGTATGGGTCCTTTTTATAACAAGTTACGACATGGAAATAATTTCCTTTAATAAATACTTTGATGTTTATGGCTGAATGTCAAAAACATCTGATTTATAAATCTCCAATGGCAGTAAGAACAGGGTTGGGTTATGAAGGGATTAAATGTAATCTAATCCCTTCAAATGTTCGGTCTGAACATGGTATAAGATTATTTAATCAATTAATCACTAACAAACACACAAATTTCTCTCATATTAATGAAAAAATCGGGCTTAGCGTCTCCGTTAGAGTTGTGTTTACCCACCCGAATTTGACAGCTTGTATAAATCAAGGATAAATCGGATGTTCACCACTCATCGTTCCGTCCGCTACGCAGCATCTTCTTAAGCAATAGACATCGTAAACTATATGTCAAATATATTGCCATTGCGCTTGGCAATGTTATTTTAAGGCCAATTGATATCATAAAATAACACGGGTATTCGCTTGCTTTTGCAAGATTGCAGATTGCAAAAACACTAGCGAAATATACAAGGGCACGAGAGCACCCATTGCAGAATGTAGTGATATATGAACCTCTGATACCGTCAATTTATTGTGAATGACTATTATGCATGGCTATTGTGAATTGGCGCACGTTCTGCATACATTTTTAACAAAAAAAACTGTAACAAATTTTTATAATTTAAATAGAAATTATAAACCCTATTTAAAACTTACCTTCCTCAACAATATAACGACGTAATATGTCTTTATGTAAAATGACAGCTAAAACAGGGTTGCAACAGTTTGTTTGCGTGTCATTGCACGCAAATATACATGGGTCTTGGTCTGACATATTTTACAGCCATTACAAATAATTTTCTGCATGTGGTTGTTGTTGTGCCTTTGCACCATGGGGAAATATATGCAATTCTTGCTTCGTGCAAGGGTTTTTCAAGAGCAAGCGAATTCCCCAAATAATTCTCATAACGGCGTCGCGTGTATATGATCGGCCTGATGTAGCCATGTAGGTCGTTAAAAACGTTGTACGATTACGTAAAAGATGAGAAAAAGGATGTATCTTTATTTTCGAAAAATATATTTTTTGGTAAGGAAGTATGCTTAATAAGTAGGGGTATTCTCTTGCTCTTGCAAGATTGCAGATTGCAAAAATACTATACCAAAATATACAAGGGCACGAGAGCACCCATTGCAGAATCTAGTGATATATGAACGACTGATTCGGTCAATTTATTGTGAATGACTATTATGCATAGCTATTGTGAATTGGCGCACCTTCTGCATACACTTTTAACAAAAAAAACTATAACAAATCTTTATAATTTAAATAAAAATTATAAAAATCTATTTAAAACTTACCTTCCTCAACAATTTAACGACGTAATATGTCTTTATGTAAAATCGCAACAACACAGGGTTGCAATTTTATTTTTTCGTGACATTGCACGCAAATATACATGGGTTTTGGTCTGACATATTTCACAGCCCTTGCAAATATTTTTCTGCGTGTGTTTGTTGTTGTGCCGTTGTAAATCTGCAATGCTTGCACCGTGCACCGAGAGATACACGACATACATATCCATTTTGCGTTCGTTTTTCACACAGTGAACATGTTCGATAGGCAAGCGGAAAATTGTTCCTCTGCGATCTTTCCTTTTCGGCAACACGAGAGAAATGAGATTTTGTGTGCTGACAGCGCCATACGCGACATACATGTATGCACACAGATCGTAGAAAATCTAACGTTTCCGCAAACATGGATCGGTATTCGCACATGCCCATACTCGAGTAAATGGGAATCGCACACTTTCCGCTCGAACGCACATGTGTGTCGTGTATGGCCACTTTTACAAAATATTATCAAAGTGTATTCTCCATGGAAAATATAGCTAGCAATACTGAATTCTCGCAATCTTAAATAGATTGCCGATATCCTCCGTTACGGGCCGTCTCGACAGGATAAAATCTATGTCTTACTAACATTTTTTTCCGTGCCTGTTGCCTGTGGAGACTCCATATTGCTTATTGCTTACAATATATGGTAAACTAATAAGCTGTCACTTCAGCAGTTTGACAGCGCAGTTTTAATTTCTATGAAAATTTCGAAGAGGCAATATATCCCATTTACACATATGCCGACGGCATTTTCATTTCGGTAATATGAAATTTAGAAGAGCGAATATTAAGACGATTGTGTTGTGTTATATTATAAAAATAAAATGAAGTACATTTTCAAAACAACATTTTTCAAAAAAATTAATATTTAGTTTAATATTGTTAATTTACAGAATAATTATGCAAATTGGGTTAGGAATGAGCAAAGTCTTAAATTTAATAAACTTGTACAAGCATAAATCAAAATATCATTTCTCATTTTAAATTTATTACTTAAATTGTTATTTAAACTTTATGCCACAATTATTATATAGTAGTCCAAAAATATGAATTCTTATTTTCCCAGAAATACATTTGTAAACAAGGATCTTTATCCATTGTTATTATTATTGTATTTTTCCCAGAAATACAGTTGTAAACAAAAGGATCGTAATCCGTTTTTTATTTTCCGCATAAAAGATTTAAACAGTTCAAGAGCTCAAAGCATGCGCTACATCAGTTCAAATCTACCTACCCTGCGCCTTTGCGTAAATGATTAGGTTATGATAACAAATGCCCACATACAGATTTGGCAGTGGCAATAGCAATAGATTTGACAGTTAGTAAGACATAGATTTTATCCTGTCGAGACGGCCCGTTATAAAGAGAGAAAGTTGCCACATTTAATATGTTCTTATGATATGGTTTATTATTTTAATTTTTTGCTTAAAATCTAAATTTTCTTAACTAATAAGTTTTTTTTAATATTTGTAATTTATTATTGAAGGAAAAATTACATGCCTTAAAAAGGGATGAGTGCATGAAGTCAAACTTACATGTTTTTTCATTACTGTTTCGGTAATGGCTGCCATATTATATGTTTGTAAGTTATGATCAGTTGTATTTGTGAAACCAGCTTGAACGGTTCTTTTTTTGAGTATACGTACTCTGAGTTCATCTAGCTGTATTTGTATGGTACGTTTGTGCTAATAGATTAATTTGGCACTTTTTTAACTACGTTTTACAATTAACTAACGAGGAGAAATCCGTACTATTAAATATTTATGCCATTGAAATACAAATCATAAGTTGTAGAGGGTTGTATCGAAAATATGTGAAATCTTAAATAGTACTATTAGTGCGTGTTGAATATAATTTGATACGAAAAAAATATGTTATTTAGGCAAAAATACAAGTGAAAGAAAATTGGTGAAATGTTTGGTCTCTGAAGAAAGTCAATTTCTGTATTTTGAAGAAGAAGTTGTGTTTTTATATATAAAAATTATTTGTTCAAGAAAAGAGTGTACATAAAAAAGCAAAGAATAGACGAGAAGATGGAACTTAAAAAAGCAATTTAACCAAAAGGGTTTATGTATACTGGTTAAGTGAATACGATAGCGTTTTGTTTATGCATGCGCGAGTGGGATAGGAAACAACACTGCAAATACCACAAAATGGAAGGAACAGTTTAAGCAAAGGCGATACATAAATTTTGAATATATTTCTATATGAAAGTAAGTTTAATTGTTGGGATATTGCAATACAATATAGTTTATATTTCTGAATATCAAGAAGTATTTTTATTTTATTTTTTTAATCTTTCAAAATGATTTATTTAGTAGCGGCGAATTCAATTTAACGGTAGCTTAAAGTTGCCACGTATTTGAGTGAAGTTTTGTTGCCAATGTACTATAGAAATATTTTGGTTTAGGGTAATTTAATAACGAAATAATTTAGTGTAAGCGTTCCTTCGTATTTAATTAACGTTTAATGGATTTTTTTAACTAAGCAAATATATGAATTTCCTAAGCATGCAATGAGTGTTAAAAAAGGTTTGAGATTGTGTGATGCCATTGATATGAGGACTTAAGTATTATATCAGTGCTGCAGTATTCTTTTAACGAAGGATTGTCTTAAGATGTTTGAGTAGGTTATACTGGTAACAGTGATTGGTTATATTAAATTGCGGCGAAAATTAATAAAGAGTTCTCTAGTCTGGCGCAGTCATACACATATACACATTATCGACTGAGGCATCGGTATATTGTATACCAATTTTTTGCGTACAGATACATACTAAGTACTTCCAGGCATTACGTTTTGTTGTCACTGTCACCTCGCAGCAGTTTACGTTATAGAAGCGGTCGATGTTGCATTCAAAGTCAACAGAAAATACAGCAAGAAGTATCAAATATTATAACTTAGAAGTGACAACTTCAACGTAGCACTATGCACTAATAACGGAATATATCAGTTATTAAATGTACAAATTACAGCCACGAGGTTATTTTTTTTAATCTCATTGAATTAAGGAGACCCGCAAAAATTTTGTAGAATGCGCTACGTTTTGACTTAATAAAGGATGTAGAGGGTTCTTGGCACGATTCGATTACTTCGGCGGAGGGGTAAAAAAACCGAATTTCCGTATAAATGGAGTATGTACGGATAGGGGAGCTTCTCCCTAGGAGGAATATCCTAAAATAATATAAAAATAGCTAATATTTTTTAAAATATCCACGTTTAAAAATTCAAACATTTGCACGTTTTTACTATGTATATTCAGATATACACTCTAAGCATTGAAATAAGCTCTCATTTCACATTTATTTTGTAATTTTCAACTAAATTTGGTAATTTAAAAATCACTTGTCAAATTTATGGCTGAAAAGTTTAAAGTGCTTACATATATTTACGAGGAAAACCGGCATTGTCACACCTTAAACACCAAAAGTGAAGGATTTTTCAGCGTTTCACAGCGTTTTCTTTGTTTGTGTTTTCGAGTGATTCTTTTTTCTTTATATAACTATAAAGATTTTTCAAGCTAAAATTTAATATCTGAACACTTTTCCGTATACATATTATACATACATACAGTGCCACATATACGTATAAACGCACTCTTAGTTTTAATTTTGCTAACTTCTCTTTCTTTGCATTGGACTAATTACAACAAATCCCGGGGAAACTTTAGTATACGATCCCACGATTTCAGGGTTAAAAGTGGTATGGTTGGATAGGGCTGATGCTCCAGATTAAGAAAATATATAATTGTTGCCGCCGCAAACTTATAGTTTCCGAGATATTTGCATTTAAAGTTGAAAATTTTGCAAACTTTATCTTGCAATTTCTCGATTGCTAGTAATTATTTAATTCATATTATGCACTTTTTATGCACTTACACTTCACTACATTGTTTCTACATATTTTTTTTCCAGTAATTATTTAGTTATTTGCTTAAAATAAGCATTTTATATTTTACACAATTTTCATTTCATGCACAATAACAAAAGTATTCCTTGTTGACAAATAATAAGTGTTGCCATAATTACACATACACACACACGAATAAAAATGAATATAAAAACTCAAACCAAGAGACAAATACCATCTGAAATTATTTTCCATTGTAATAAAAAAAGTTTTAAGGCTTATATGTATATTTAATTGCATCTAATAATCTTACAAAAGGATCGTGATGATTATTTGCCGATCCAACACCGGGGTGTATCAGGTTTTTTTGAAGTAAAACTCCTTTTCGAGTTGGCGGCCTTCGGCCGCGATTCAAAAAAATAACCCTGGCCGATCCAACACCGGGGTGTATCAAGTTTTTTTTTAATTAAAACTCCTTTTCGCGTTGGCGGCCTTCGGCCGCGCTTCAAAAAAATAACCCTGGCCGATCCAAGACCGGGGTGTATCAGGTTTTTTTTAAGTAAAACTCCTTTTCGCGTTGGCGGCCTTCGGCCGCGCTTCAAAAAAAATAACCCTGGCCGATCCAACACCGGGGTGTATCAAGTTTTTTTTTTAAGTAAAACTCCTTTTCGCGTTGGCGGCCTTCGGCCGCGCTTCAAAAAAATAACCCTGGCCGATCCAACACCGGGGTGTATCAAGTTTTTTTTAATTAAAACTCCTTTTCGCGTTGGCGGCCTTCGGCCGCGCTTCAAAAAAATAACCCTGGCCGATCCAACACCGGGGTGTATCAGGTTTTTTTTAAGTAAAACTCCTTTTCGCGTTGGCGGCCTTTGGCCGCGCTTCAAAAAAATAACCCTGGCCGATCCAACACCGGGGTGTATCAGGTTTTTTTTAAGTAAAACTCCTTTTCGCGTTGGCGGCCTTCGGCCGCGCTTCAAAAAAATAACCCTGGCCGATCCAACACCGGGGTGTATCAAGTTTTTTTTAATTAAAACTCCTTTTCGCGTTGGCGGCCTTCGGCCGCGCTTCAAAAAAATAACCCTGGCCGATCCTACACCGGGGTGTATCAAAATCTTGATATATCAAGAAAAATGGCAATGATTTATGTATTTGGGGTATAGTCCTATTTTTTATTCATTTTTATTCGTTTGATAAATGTGTAATTATGGCAACACTTATTATCTGTCAACACGGAATACTTTTGTTATTGTGCATGAAATGAAAATTGTGTAAAATATAAAATGCTTATTTTAAGCAAATAACTAAATAATTACTGGAAAAAAAATATGTAGAAACAATGTAATGAAGTATAAGTGCATAAAAAAGGCATAATATGAATTAAATAATTACTAGCAATCGAGAAATTGCAAGATAAAATTTGCAAAATTTTCAACTTTAAATGCAAATATCTCGAAAACTATAAGCTTGCGGCGGCAACAATTATATATTTTCTTAATCTGGAGGATCAGCTCTATCCAACCATACCACTTTCAACCCTGAAATCGTGGGATCGTATACTAAAGCCGACACCAAATCCCCTCTCATATTGTTTGTTAAAATAACGGAAATTCGTATTGAGTGCAAACCCCCACTTTTGTTGTTGTTATATTTAAACCGTTGCATTTTAAATCAAATAGCAAAAACAGGCACATATTCGTTTAAACGCATCAACTTAATTTTTAATAAGGCTACATTTATTTAATTTTTAATAATTTATTGGTCCTCCATTTTTATTTATAACTTCAAAAATTCGGTTTGGCATCGAGTCCACTAAATTTTGCAGCAGCGTCCGGTCCAAGCCTCCTTAATAGCCAATTTGAGCTCAAGTGTTGTTTTAAAGAGGTGTCCTTGAGCTTTTTGCGCGTAGATTTTTCGCGACATGTGCCCCCAAAGGTTCTCCACTGGATTCAAATCGGGACTGCATGCAGGCCATTTCATAAGAGAGATGTTGTGCTCTTCAAACCATTTCAGAGACTCTTTAGAGACGTGGATGGCAGCGTTATTTTGTTGAAAAATGTTATCTTCATCCATTTTATCTTCCAAAAATGAAATGAGAGCGTCCTCCAACAATTCTGTGTATATTTTTGATTTCATTTTGGGCGGCACAAAGCAAATTTTTGCTTTTCCTCTCGATGAGAAAGCAGCCCACACCATAACGCTGCCACCACCAAAGTTTCTCTTTGACATACGGACGTCATTGTTACGCAAGTCATGCCAGTAACAACTGTACGAGTCTGAGCCATCCAGGTTGAACTTTTTTTCATCGGAAAACACAACATTGTCCCACTCTATTGACCACTGCATGTGCTCTTTGGCGAAGTCTAACCTAGCTTGTTTTTGGTGCGGCTTCAATACAGACTTGCACACCGGTTTTTTCCATTTTACGTTAGGTGACATGCGTAAAATGTGTGCAATGTACCTTGTTGTCACCGGTAAATCCAACTTCTCCTTTATTTGAGTGGAGTTCAAAAAATGTTTTGTGGCTTCCGTTTTAATTTGGTTTATTTGGCGTGAATTTAGTTTTTTATTGCCTTTCGTGGGCTTTTTTACGCCATAATTCTCACCTTTTTTTAAAAAGGAGCGCACAACTGCCTCTGATCTTTCAATTCTTCGCCCAATCTCTCGATTTGAGTAACCTTCTTTGTGGTAAAGGTTTATTTGGACCTTTTCACTGTCGTTTAAGTAACTGCCTTTTGGCATTTTAATAAAACTTAAAAAAAAAAAATATTATAACTACTTTTTTGCACTTTAATAAACGAAAACTTGCCAATCTTCAATTTAATTGAAAAAACTTTTTTTTTTTATTTTTAATTACAAACACGTTATCGGCTTCTCTAATCAGATGCGTTTAAACGAATATGTGCCTGTTTTTGCTATTTGATTTAAAATGCAACGATTTAAATATAACAACAACAACAAAAGTGGGGGGTTTGCACTCAATACGAATTTCCGTTAGTTTAACAAACAATATGAGAGGGAATTTGTTGTAATTAGTTCAATGCAAAGAATGAGAGAAGTTAGCAAAATTAAAACTAAGAGTGCGTTTATACGTATATGTGTCACTGTATATGAATATGTGAATATTATGTGATTTATATTTAATAAACGCAGATAAGTAAATCGTGTGATAATATTATAATATTACGAGCGAATACCCGGGATGACTGAAGTACTTTCGCGGAGTACTTCTTTCTGCGTTCGCGGCCACATTTTATACTTTTCGCAGGTTTTTTACCTAAAAAATCTTTATTTTAAAAACTCCATTTTACACTCGTTTCAACCTGATTTGTTTACCAAAAATTACGACGAAATGGAGCGCTGCCATGTGATGATAAGGTAATTCGCTGAAATTCCTCTTTCTCGCAAAAATTCCTCTGTCCATGCATATGGATATTTTCTTTTTTTAATTTATTAAGCTAATAAGTAATATTATATACATGTATTAGTAATATTATATAATAATATTACGTAATAAAGTGTAAAGTATATGAGTACAGTACGAAAACTAAAATTTTGTTTTAATATGAGTGCATGATAACCAAAAAATAGGGGAAACTTTAGTATACCATCCCACGATTTCAAGGTTAAAAGTGGTATGGTTGGATAGGGCTGATACTCCAGATTAAGAAAAATATATAATTGTTGCCACCGCAAACTTATAGTTTTCGAGATATTTGCATTTAAATTTGAAAATTTTGCAAATTTTATCTTGCAATTTCTCGATTTCTAGTAATTATTTGTTTTATATGATGCATTTCTTATGCACTTACACTTCATTACATTGGTTCTACTTATTTATTTTTTATTAATTATTTACATATTTGCTTAAAATAAGCATTTTATACACATTTCATTACATGCACAATATCAAAAGTATTCTGTGTTGACAGATATTAAGTGTTGCCATAATTACACATTGATTAACGAATAAAAATGAATATAAAAACTCAAACGCAGGAAACAAATAACATCTGAAATAAATTTTCCATTGTAATAAAAAAAGTTTTAAGGCTTATACGTATGTTTAATTGCATCTAAAAATTTAAGAAAAGGATCATAATGATTATTTGCAATTTTTTTCCTTCAAATATACTCAAAAATGAAATTGGAGCAAACGCAATTTAAAGAGAATGATACACCCTATTTAACATACAAGTAACTTTTAGATTTCCTTTGTGCATTGGCAGCCTTCGGCTGCATTTAAAAAAACCCTGGCCGATCCCACACTAGGGTAAACATTAGTCCATTCGCGTCGCATTTCTTTCTGCATTGGCGAACTTCGGCCGCCCTTTATAAAAATAACCCTGGCCGAGCGAATACCCGGGGTTACTGAAGTACTTTCGCGTGATACTTCTTTCTGCGTAGGCGGTTTTTGGCCGCGCTCTAAAAAAATATCCCTGGCCGAGCGAATACCTGGGGTGACTGAAGTACTATCGCGTAATACTCCTTTCTGCGTTGGCGTCCTTCGGCCGCGCTCTAAAAAAATAACCCTGGTCTAGCGAATACCCGGGGTGACTGAAGTGCTTTCGCGTAGTACTTCTTTTTTCGTTGGCGGCCTTCGGCCGCGCTCTAAAAAAATAACCCTGGCCGAGCAAATACCCGGGGTGACTGAAGTACTTTCACGTAGAACTCCTCTCTGCGTTAAAAATAAAAAAATATATTGAGTTTTTGTTATAAAGTGGTTATATTTTTTGGTTACTAGGCACTCATATTGAAACAAAATTTAAGTTATCGTTATAAAATGGATAAATTTTGGTTATTATATCAGTCTGCGATTTCCATTCATTTTTTAAGATACATTGGTTTGTATTTTGGGTGACAATATATTATATTTAAAATATGAGTTTGAGTGCATAATAACCAAAGATATAACTACTTTATATCCAAAACCAATGTATCATCAAAAATAAATGGAAAACGCTGACAGATATAATAACCAAAATTTATCCATTTTATAACGAAAACTGAAATTTTGTTTCAATATTGGATATAAAGTGGTTTTATTGCGTTTGCGGTACCTATAATCCAACTTAGACGTTGGCGGCCTGCCCGATCAAAAATTATGATATATCAAGAAAAGGGCCGCGCTCTAAAAAATTTGGGGTATAATCCTATTTTTTATTAATTTTTATTCGTTTGATCAATGTGTAATTATGGCAACACTTAATAGTTGTCAACACAGAATACTTTTGTTATTGTGCATGTAATGAAATTTGTATAAAATATAAAATGTTTATTTTAAGCAAATGTGTAAATAATAAATAAATATGTAGAAACAATGTAATGAAGTGTAAGTGCATAAAAAGTGCATAATATAAAATAAATAATTACTAGAAATCGAGAAATTGCAAGATGAAATTTGCAAAATTTCAACTTTAAATGCAAATATCTCGAAAACTATAAGTTTGCGGCGGCAGCAGTTTTCTTAATCTGGAGCATCAGCCCTATCCAACCATACCAATTTTAACCCTGAAATAGTGGGATGGTATACTAAAGCAGACCCAAAAAATATAACCATTTTATCCACTTTATAACAAAAACTCAATATATTTTTTTACTTGTACTACGCGAAAGTACTTCAGTCACCTCGATATGATATAAATTTTACAATGTTATCATAGATTTTTACTTATTTGTGTCTATGGAACATATTACACATACTATATGTACATACATACATATAAGGAAAGTGTTCACAACTCAATATTATAATTTGAAAGTTGTTGGAAAGTAGTTTTTATTATAATTAATATAGAAACAAGAATCACGCAAAAAACAAACAAAGAAAAATCTTTAAGAATCCTACAAATTTGGTGTTTAAGATGTGGCAACGCTCGTTTTCTTCATAATTGTAAACAATCTAACCTTTGCAACGAAGAGTACGCTAAGTGATTTTTAAATTAATAAATTTACGGAAAAAATTACAAAATTAAGGTGAAATGTGAACTTATATCAATGTTTAGAATGTATATATAAATATACCAAGTGAAAACTGTAAAAAAAAATTCAGTGAAGCATTGAGAAATACCATGTGTTACTAGTGCAAATATTTGAACTTTTAAACGTGAATATTTTAAAAAATATTAGTTAGTTTTATATTATTTTTGGATATTCCTCTGGAGAAGCTTCCCTATCCGTACATACCCCATTTATACGGAAATTCGGTTTTTTACCCCTCCGCTAAAGTAATCGGAATCGTGCCCTAAGTTCTATAAATACAAATTTTTGGGCACGATGACGATTCTTTTGACGCCGCGATATGATGGTATGAACGGAAAGGGAGGTCCTCAAGATTAAAAAATATACCCTCTTCAATCTTATAGTTTTCGAGATATTAGTATTTAAAGTTTCGCCATTTTATATGCAATTCACTCTCATACTTGGTTTATGTCGCTACAAATACCAGTGTTACCACATATTGTGTTTTGGATAAATAATCCAAAAATTTTCTGTTGAATATATATAGAGACAATGGTATAAATGAATTTTGTATCTTATGTATTGTTTTATAATAACCCTGGTCATAATTCTTTTGTGACGAACTACTTTCTGCACTGGCCGTCTTGTTGCTGTTTTAACGGTTTCTCAATCCCCGTTAGGATGGTAAGGGTTATCTATGTTATCGTCGACGTCATCTAGCGGGATGTCCAGGAAATGTGCTGTTTCGACGGGGTCAGAGCAATTGCAAAAGGGTGTTAGATGGGTAGGGTTAGCAGGGTGATTAGGGTGGTGAGTGTCATGCGGAGACTGCAAAGCTGATTTCTACGAAAACATCTCAGCAGGAACTGCTGGAGAGGAGTTATAAGGAAAAAAAATTTTCCGGTTAAAGTTTGCTTTTGCAGAAATTAGAGCAACTTTTCGATATATTAAATATATTATGTATGTGGCAACACCATAAATAATGATTAGTTTTTAATTATCAATGCAATCATGCTTTTTGACATGTTGTCTATCCTTTATTCTATTCTAAATATTGTAATATGTCAATCAACTATGGCAACACTGTAAATATTTTGATATGTCATTAAATCTACCCTTTTCTAATAAAACTGTCAAAATGATAGCACGCGTCTACATTAGTGACCCCAGACAAAAAAAGAAATCATTATATATATATAGTTAAATTGTGCAAATGATAAAAACGAGATCATCGGCGGATACTAATAGCGACGTGTAACAGCCTCCACCGCAAAATACTCCACCACGAATTTCACTGCCGGCGATGTCGGAGGATAGCATTAAGGCTTACTTTTACTCGCTGGAGTTTTGGTTTGAAGCCTCACGTGTTTATTCTGATGCAGCCAAATTCAACATAGTACTTGTAAGCGTACCTCCGGCAAAATTACTAGAGATGCGTACCATTATGATACACCAGCAACGGACAAATTTAGCTACATTCGTCGTAGAATCATCAAAAATTTCGCCGAGAGTCAACAACGTCGTCTTCAACGTGTTTTGAAAGAGCTTCCACTGGGTAACTGAAGGCCTAGCGATTTGTACAATGAAATGCGACGAACAGCAGGTACCACGCTCAACGAGAGCATACTACACGATCTCTGGGTTAGCCGCTTGCCACTGAACGCACAAGCACCTATCATCGCCACCAGCGTTCCAATTAGCGACAAAATTAAAATCGTTGATTCTATCACAGAAAGACGGTGGACAATATTTTGAGGTTAGATCCGAATCGCAACCGCATGGTGAGTTAAGTGATATACGAAACGAAATTGCTTGCTCTTTCGAAAACCGTTGGACAGTTGATGCGGAACGTTAAATCTACCGGACGGCAGCGCAGTCACGTGGGAGACCGGTAATTCAACATACGAACAATTTTTGTTGGTATCATGCAAAATTTGTTGCAAATGCCACTAAATGTCGCCAACCATGCTCGTTCACTCCAGTTCAAGTCAATAGGCCAGCTCGGCTAATACCATATCAGAGCCCGGCAACCACTCTGATTATTCAACAGGCCTTTGCATTTACGACACTTCAGCGAAAATTAGTTTTTTAATAGATTCAGGAGCGGACATATCCCTCATACCGAGGTCGACAAAATTAGCTAGAGCACGTCCATCATCTTTGCCATTGTTTGCCGCAAATGGCTCTCCCGTACAAACATACGGTGAAGTCATGCTTAAATTAAATTTAAACCTACGCCGTGAATTTCTTTGGAAGTTCATAATCGCCGACATTTCGCAGGGTATACTTGGCGCGGATTTCTTAAGTCATTATGGCTTGATCGTCGATTTACAAGGTCAACGTCTCGTAGACCGAAACACCCTCGTCAAAAGTGCGTGTTTAGTAACACAACATAGACATCCAACAAATATATCAACTATAAATTTCACGCAAAAATTTTCGGGCATTTTAAAGGAATTCTCTGACATCACATGTCCGTCACGACTTGGTATATGTACAAACACGTCAGTAGTTCATCATATTTCAACTACTGGCTCCTGATCAAGCTCGGTATTTGTCGTCCTTCGAATAGCAGTTAGGCTAGTCCCTTGCATTTAGTTCGCAAAGCCGATGGTTTTTGGAGACCCTGTGGTGACTATAGGGGTTTGAATGCTAACACGATTCCTGACCGCTATCCGATACCATTCCTTCAAGACTTTTCAACAATCCTAGCAAATAAAATTGTATTTTCGAAAATAGATTTGCAGAAAGCGTTTAATCAGGTGCCGATTCACCCCGATGATATCTGTAAAACCGCCATTACGACGCCGTTTGGACTTTTTGAATTTACTCATATGACGTTCCAGCGTTTAATTAATGAAGTACTTCGAGGCTTGGATTTTACATTTGCGTATTTAGATGATGTTTGCATCGCATCAAAATCGATTGATGAACACAAACAACATCTTCGTATTGTATTTAACCGTTTCCGAGATATAATTTAACAAACATTGTTGCCAAATCGCAATTCGGAGTATCTCAACTCGATTTTTTAGGCCATACAATTACAAAAGACGATATTCGCCCATTGCCAAGCCTCGTCGAAACACTAACAAACATGAAACCGCCCAAGATTGCAAAAGAGCTTAAACGTTTTTTGGCAATGCTCAACTTTTATCGGAGATTTCTTCCAAACGCCTTAGAGTTACAAGGACCTCTATTCGACATGATTCCTGGAAATAAGAAAAACGACAGCACCATTTTAGATTGGAATGAAGATCCCAAACGTCATTTTGAACCTGCGAAAGCCCAACTAGCAAACTGTGTTATGTTAGCGCATCCACTACCTGATATAGAACTTTCATTGTGGGTAGATGCATCCGATTTTTCAGCTGGAGCAGTCTTAAATCAAATGGTAAATGACAAACTTCAGCCAGGATTTTCAGGATTTTTCTCAAGAAAGTTTTCATCAACTGAAATGCGATACAGTACGTATGACCGTGAGTTGACCGCGCCATACAGCGCCGTTCGTCATTTTCGTTACATGTTAGAAGGTCGTAACTGCCACATTTACACTGACCATAAGCCACTTATATTCGCATTCCGACAACTGCATAAGGCTTCAGAACGTCAAGTTAGGCAATTGGATTTCATATCGCAAATCACTACTGATATTCGACATGTTCAAGGTAAAAGAAACGTAGCTGCTGATCTATTATCGCGAATTTAATCACTTACGACCGCCATTATTGACTACGACGCCGTCGCCGTGAACCAAGAGAACGATGAAGACCTACTAGCACACCTAAATGGCAGCATTCGACACTCACTAAAATTAAAACCTTTTTTATTACCTCCAAGTACTAAAACGGTTTTTTGTGATATATCCACAGGACGAATTCGTCCCTTTGTAACACCAAAATTTCGACAAACTTTTCTTCGGGCTACACACAATCTGTCGCACCCCGGCTCGCGCGCTACTGTTAAGGTGATGGTCGACAGGTTCGTTTGGCCAGGCATTGCGAAAGATAGTAGAACCTTTGCTAGATGTTGCTTACAGTGCCAATGGTCTAAAGTCATTCGACACAACAAAAGCTTATTCCAACGCAGAATAAATCCCAGTAGCCGATTCGGTCATTGCATATTGACATTGTCGGTCCGTTTCCAATATCGGAGGGCAACCGATATTGCTTAACCGTAATGGATCGATTTACGCAATGGCCAGATGCCATTCTGATTCCCAACATGACAGCTCCAGTTGTAGCAAAGGCCTTGCTAACAGGCTGGATTTCCCGTTTTGGAGTACTAGTCGACATAACGTCGGACCTTGGTCGTCAATTCGAAAGCGCCATATTTAAACAACTTCTAAACTATTTGGGAGTGACCCATTTAAAAACAACGCCGTATAATCCACAATGTAATGGACTAATAGAACGATGGCATCGCACATTAAAGTCTGCCAATTTATGTCATAAAGTGGATCAGTGGACGGCCTATTTACCTCTTATATTACTTTGACTGCGTTCAACATTTAAAGACGACACCGGGTCCACTCCTTCTGAATTGGTATATGGAACATCATTGCGATTACCTTCAGAGCTTTTCATCGAACAACCCAGTAACTAGAGCCAAAGGGAAATCTTAGTGGAGCTCCGTCGTATCATGCGACAGCGGCGTTTTGTTAGGACAGCCAGGCTAGTGTGCCAAAAGTTTTCGTTCATGGCGATCTCAAGTCTTGTGATCATGTCTTCATCCGCGATGATTCAGTCAGACCGTCACTATCAGCACCTTTTATGGGACTCTACAAAGTTTTGAGCCGCTCACCTAAGTATTTCGAAGTGGAAATAAAGGAGAATAAAGTTAAAGTTTCCATCGATCGTCTAAAGCCAGTTTTCATCACACCACCTACGACTCTGTAGGAGGAGGGTACTGTGGCAACACCATAAATAATAATTAGTTTTTAATTATCAATGCAACCATGCGTTTTGACATGTTGTCTATCCTTTATGCTATTCTAAATATTGTAATATGTCATTAAATCTGCCCTTTTCTAATAAAACTGTCAAAGAGATAGCACGCGCCTACATATATATTAAAATATACTTATCGATGTAGATCAGCCCAAAGCAAACTTAAAGAACTAAAGATTAATATTTAAATGTTTTTCCATGTCTAGAATCAGAATTCAAGCATGAGAAGAGAAACCTCAAAAAACATTTTTTTTTGACCGGTGATACCATCCCAGGAAACCAATAGTTTACGTGATAGTTGCTTTTAAAGTTGAAAATTATCACTATTTGAGCTACATATTTTTGCGATTTAAAATTAATATTACACTTATGTATATTTTGTACTTTTATATACGCTAGCACTTCACCAATTCGAAATGTTGTTGATGATTAGTAAGTTTTATACAACATTTCAAATTGAAATATACTTCATAATAATAATTTTACCTAATTTAGGATGAATTTAACGATTACTTTGAATTTCCTTCAAGAAACAATTGTTGATTTCATGTTTCTTCGCAAAACCAGGTTTGCCATATTAGCATTTTATTGAAAAGAAATATTAAAAATTAGTACTATATTACTTTAGAGTTGCATACTAGCACAAGTAAATTCATTGCAGGAAAGTTTCTTGTCCGTTTCTTACGCGTTTTTTATATGAAGTTTTTACATTTATTGAGAGCTGGATACTAAGCTATATAGTGAACAAAAGTTTTAATACAATATTTAACTTATTGTTCAAATCTATTTACTTAACAATTACGAAAGAGCTACAAACTGTCAAATAGTCAGTGTTACCATAGATAGATAGATAGATAAATAGTTGAGGAATGCACGGCGACCTTAGGTCTTTTGTGCCCTCTCCTAACTCACAGGGACTCACTTAGCCCCAGCATAATGATAAAATCCAACATCCTGTTGGGAGCTAGTGAGGCGATGTGATCCTTATCCGGAAACATGGATCCAAGGGTCCAAGGGGTTTCAGGCTCCCTGTCGCACAACCGGCAATTAGCGCAAAAGGATCGGCCCATGTTAAATAAATGTCTATTCAACTTGCAGTGGCCGGTGTAAAATGCGACCAGTAGCCTGAGTTTATCTAGTGTTACCATACTACTATATTTGAACAAGCTAACAAAAAAAAAAAAAAAAAAAAAAAAAAAAAAAAAAAAAAAAAAAACAATATAAAGAAAGATTAACAAAACGGAATTTACCGCGAAAAAACTTGACAATCACCGGTGTTGGACCGACCAGGGTTATTTTTTTTAAGGCACGATTCGGATCACTTTGGCGGAGGGGTAAAAACCCGAATTGACGTATAAATGGTGTACGTGCGGATAGGGGCGCTTCTCCAGAGAAGAAATACCCAAAAATAATATAAAAATAATTTTTATTTGTTTAATTTTTACGATTAAAAGTTCAAAAATTAATAACACGTGGTATTTCGGTTACACTACATTTTTTCATGTTTTTCACTTTGTATATTTAAATATACACTCTAAACATTGAAAAAAGTTCACATATCACTTTTATTTTGCTAGGAAAAGCTTAGATTATTTGAAATTATGAGGAAAAAAAGCGTTGCCACATGTTAAACAGCAAATATGTAAAATTTTTTACGATTTTTCTTTGTTTTTCCGCGTGATTCTGACAGTTTTCTTCGATTGCAGGGGCGTGGTGCATCATGAGTTCTTGCCACAGAGAAGAACGGTCAATAAGGAATTACCTGCAAGTTATGCGCAATTTGCGCGAAGCAATCCGCCAGAAACGCCCGGATTTGTGGAAGAACAAAAATTGGCTTTTGCACCACGATAACGCCCCTGCTCACACACATCGTTGCTTGTGCGCGACTTTTTGGCCAAAAACAACACACTAATGATGCCGCAGCCACCGTATTCCCCAGATCTGGCCCCCTGTGACTTTCTTGTTCCCTAAGCTGAAGAGACCCATGAAGGGACGACGTTACGCTTCTCTTGGCGAAATAAAGACGGCATCGAAGGAGGAGCTGAAGAAGATAAAAAAAAAAAAATGATTTTTTGAAGTGCTTCGAAGATTGGAAAAACCGTTGGCACAAGTGTATAATATCTCGTGGGGATTACTTTCATGAATAAATAAATAATTTTTGAAAAAACACAAAATTCGCGATACGTGTATATGTGTAATATGTGATTGAAGCACTTTCGCGTAGTACTCCTTTCTACGTTTGAGGAATTTTTGGGAAAACAGGAATATAAGCGAATTTCCTTATTATCACATGGCAGCGCTCCATTTGTTCACTACGAGTGTAAAATGTAATTTTTAAAATAAAGATTTCTTAGGTAAAAAACTGCTAAAGGTGTAAAATGTGGATTTATTTATGGTTTATGGTTTAATTTAATTAATTTGAAGTGAAAAATGTGAGTAAAGTGTGTTTAATGTATTAAAATAGCTTGTTGAAATGTTCGAATTTTGCGAAATATCTCGTAAACTAAGCATTTGCGGTACCTATAACCCTTTATGTTTTTTAGTCAGGACCTCTTTCCTATGGTACCTTCAAATCGCGGCTCCAAAGAAATCGGAATTGTGCCCATTTCGAAATCGTAGGTAGCTATTTTAAATCTCAGCCGGCATTTTTAATAGTTACACTTTTGAACTTCAAATGCAAATATCTCAAAACCCATAAGTCAGCGGCAATTATATATACACTTGTGCTCTTATAATTAAGTCACGCCACTAATAGTATGAAATTTTTTCCAATCAACTTTTTTTGTACAGAAACTAAACTTAATTTTACAAAAAATATAAGAAATTTTAATTCAAGAATACATATATTTTATCTAACTTTTAGCATACAAAATATGGCGTATATTCGCTTATCCCATCCTAAATGTTGTCTTATATAATTAAGTCACCTGGTTATTCTCAATATACGACATTTTTTTTGAAATTATATTTTACCAAAAGCTAATATTTATTTACTTATTTATTTGTTTATTTATTTAATAAACCATACGCCAATCGGCTTTATACATCGAATAGTTAGTAAAATATACAATATTAAGGGGCTATACCAGTGTGAGGCATGAAAAATTAAGCAATTTTTCGTTTTATGGACGCATAAAGTATATTTTTAGCTATATTAAATTTTTTTTTTTTACAAAAATATTGAAAAATAACGGAGTTATGTGCTGTCTGCGGAAGTGCCGAAAAAAAGTGCCTCAACTGCTGACATGATTCCGATTAAGAAAATTTTGACAAAAAAAAAAAATTGTTTTTTTACGAAAAAATGGCCGTTTTTTTTTTATGCCAAATTGACATTTTTCAACCAATCAAAAAGATCGTAGTCCATTGTATAGCAAATGTATTGAACTATACCCAGTTGTAATGAAGTCGATCGGTCAATTTCTCGTTGAGTTATGATGTCAGCAATTTGGAAAAATGTCGTTTCGAGAAAAACGCGTTTAAAGTTTCACTTACATATATATGTTTGCACCTCTGAGCGGTCGCTGTTTAGAACGCTGCCATACAAAAACTATTCAAGATACGACCTTGCCGTTTTCACACGATATTTTCGAATATATAAACTATCGAAAAAGCAAAAAAAAAATTTTTTTTGAAAGTGTCACACTGGTATAGCCCCTTAAGTACCAAGCAAACAAAAAAAAAATGATATAGAGATAAGATTGTGGAAAGTGTCATGTATACACAATCGGTTGAATGTAAGTAACAAGTTAGTGGTAGATAAACAGTACATTTTTGGTGTGCGAGATGAAGGCTTGATATGTTCCTCCGTAAAAATCAATGCCTGCGTGTAGTGAGTTTACGAGATTAGCAATCCTATTATTTGGTCTGCAGTATACGTAGTTTCGAGTCTTCGTTGTTTTTAACAGTCTGTTATGCCTGAGCGAGAGCCTAGTAGGAGCAATCTCTGAACTGCTGAGTATTTCCGAAGAGTCAATCAGACCGTTGACAATTTTGTAGAAAAATGCCGCATCAGAAACCTTCCGACGCGCTGTTAAAGTGTTGAGTCTGAAACGGAAGCGGATATCCTCAGTGGAGAGTCCTTGCATCCTTAATGATTGATGGAACAACGATGTCTTGCAGAATTTTTTTTTTTGTATTTTCTCAACTCTGTTGATGAGTGTATCAGTATGTGGAGACCAGATTACACAGCCATACTCTAGTATTGACAGTACGAGTACAAGTGAGCGGTATAGACTGACCAGAGAATTTGAGTTGTTCCCTTCCTGTTCTGATGATGAGTCCTAGCATTTTAAAAGATTACACAGTTATTTTATCAATGTGCTTTCCAAATGTGAGTTTGTTATCTTCTATAATTCTTAGATCCTTGATTTCGATCAATTCCTGTGGATACTCGTTGTTGAGTTTGTAGTTGGTGAAAATGTTGTTATGAGAGCGTGAGAGGGATACGACGGCGCATTTTTTATCATTGAGATCGGGATTATTTTTAAGGCACCAGGTTGACAGGCAGTCGATATCTTGTTGTAGTTGTATGACATCGGAATCGTTAGAAATAATTCTGCATATTTTCAAATCATCGGCATATAGCAGACATTCTGACTGTATATTGTTTACAATGTCATTGATAAAAATATTAAAGGGTAGTGGTCCTAAATGCGATCCCTGAGGAACTCCAGATGTGACCTCATATTCTTTAGACAGATATCCGTCAACCCTGACTTGTAGAAACCTGTCAGTTAAATATGAGTTAAGCCACTTACTAAAGTCAGTGTAGATTGAATGTACCTTTGGTCTTTCATTCAGTGCGTTGAGTATATAGTTGACATACAGGTAGAGATTTGACACGGTTGATCTGCCACCCACAAATCCATGTTGTTTTGTACTGATGATATCTTTGAAGGTTAGAGATAGTTGAGCAAGAACCAACTTTTCGAAGAGCTTGGCTAATGCAGATTGTATGCAGATGGGCTTGTAGTTAATTACTTCAGATCTTGGGCCACTTTTATGTATTGGACTCACATATGACAGTTTCCAGGGACGAGGGTAACTAAACTAAAAATATGTGTGAGGGGCTCACAAGGTTTGATGGCGCAGTTTTTCAAGAAAACTTTTGGTTGCCCATCGGGTTCGGCACCTTTATTTGGATTTAATTTCAGTAGCTTTTTGAGAGCATCATTGTATTGGACCTCTGAGCTGTGTACGTTGGTTGGCGATCCATTTGAGTTAGTATCAACGAGCTTATTGCCCTTAATAAGTGTGAAAATGTAGTCTTGAAGTATGATGGGAAAAGATTGCTAATATCCAGGCCGGTGTCAGCTATTTAGTCCATCCAGGGCATTGAGGATGTTGTTTTTTATCCTTTATAAACTTCCAAAAAGACTGGACCATGTTCTCAACTTTGTATATGCATAAGAGTACTAAAACGGTTGTAACTAGTTGGTTTTCCTTTTTCTTGTATTGAGTGTGTGCTGCTTTTTGAGTTTAATCTTGTTTATGAGTCCATAGAAGAACCAGTAGGGATAGTTTTTTGTAAACAGGTACATATTGTGATATTCCTTCTTCAAGACTAGACCAATTGACTTTACTCTCAATGGTATCCAGTTCGTACAGTACCGTCCAATTGACTCAATGAAAGAAAGCGTTGAGGCTGACGTAATCAGCTTTCTTTAATGGATTCAAATGTTCTAAGTTGAGTTGAAATTTTAGATTTATGATGATAGCGGAATGATATTTGTCCTCATAAACGACAGGTAAAGTTTTATCGACGTAAGCCTCAACATTGCTGAAACAGAGGTCCAGACGATTGATCTGGAGGTTGTTTATGTTGTTCATTTGGATGCATTCCAGTAAAGCAAGTCCATCGTATACAAATTTGTCGCAATAGGCTCGAGGGATGCTGCTTGACAAGTTGAAGTCACCTAAGATGATTAGCTTTGCGTTATTGGAATTCACATTGATGTAGTTTAGAGTTGTAAGTAGTTTACGATAATTTTTTAGTGTTGTAAGAGGCGGCATGTATACACATCCAACAATAATATCTTGTACAGTACCTTTTTTACGAAGACCAATTCCAAATCTCTTTCATCTATGGTAATTATATCAGCATGGATATGACGTTTGACGGCGATGAAGACGCCATCACCATGCTCTAGGCCAGTGCATATAGGATCTCTATCTCTTCTAAAAATAGTATAAGTGCTATCAGTTATCTCGCCATCATTGGTTGACGAGTTTAACCACGGACTCAGTGATACAGAGTAGATCATAACCACTAGCCGCTGATACTGTCATAAATTTAGACAGCTTTGCCCGAAGGTCTCTGGTGTTTTGGTAATAAATCTGAAGAGTCTTCAGGTTTCTTTTTCTCACTGATCGAACGAAAATTCTTGTTCGCTATCTGCGGTACTCCACGAATGTATTTGATGGTTTTGCTTATGTCACCATTTTTGCCAATAGTATCGAGTTTGGATCGTAGCCCACAGAGATGAGACTGCTGTGCTGGAGTCTGATCAGATTTGAAAGTAACGTTTGTTAAGCTTGAAAATCTCCCTAGCATCAGTCGCTGAACGAGTCTCGATGAAAAGGCGACGTGTACGTCCGATTGACGGACGACCTAATCTTCGAATCTTGAATTGAGGTATCTTGGCAGAGATTTCGGGAGGTAAGACTGCCGAGAGCGAAATTTTGTCGGCTTCCAGTCCGTCATTACCAGCAGCATTAGTAGATTCAGTGATGCCAAGGGAAATGACATTACTCTCTCTCCTTTTTCGATCGTTCATTTCCTTTATGATGTCTTCCGGAGATGATACATTCCTGAGAGAGTTGAGCTTGTTTTCTACGCACTGCTTAAAAAGCTTGTGTACTTCTTTCTTGAGTCCAGCGATACTTTCCCCGATAGTTTGTTTAAAATTATCAAGTTACCATTTCTGACATAATGCACATCTTAGACCTTTTGTATTTTTTCGTACTGTTTCAGAGCAGCTACCGCATGCGCTAGCATCAACTTGCTTTTTGGGAGGCATTTTTAGTGTCATTGTATTCGCACAGACGTGAGTTGATCCCTATTGTTGTGCAACAAGGACTTCTGCCAAATTATACTTATAAGTTTACTTATTAATTTTAATTATAAATTAATACTTGTTTTCACTAATGTTTACTTATTATAACGGAACGTTCTTAACATTTAGTTGGATATCCTTTATTACGTAGCACTCCAGTACATCGCTTCGGCATTGTTTTGGCATATTGGGCGGGACTTATTTTCCCGTCTACATTAAAAACCAGGCCAACGTCTAAAGACGTGAAACAACCTTACACCATCACCGATGGCCCACCATATTTCACAGCTTTTTTTTTAGCAAACGCTTTTCGTTTTTTAATATTTTTTTCGAAACATTAGGCTTTTGTGTTGCTATCGGCTACTCAATGAATTTTCTTTCAGATGTCTCGTATAGTTTGCGCAGATATTTTGCACTATGGTGCTTCTCTAATTGAGCCCTTATTTCTGTGGAAGTGAAAAATAGATCCGATCCGATCCGTTCAAAATGAAAGCTCGCTCATCGTTTGACAAATATATACATATATGCTCTAGCTACCACTCTCACCTTGACGGGAACCATAGCACATCAATGTAAAAGTTTGTGCTCTGCTCTGCTCGGAGACTATATAGAGCTACACATGCGAGCGCTGTAGCATATGCAAATTTTAAATAGTTCTGCCCTCATACCGCTCCCAATTTTTTGCCAGATCAAAGCACAGCTCTTTATTTTTGGCTATTGCTACAGCTATAAATTTTTACATAACAAAACTCCGAGCAGAGCAGAGCACAAACTTTTACATTGATCTGCTATGGATCCCGTAAAAGTAAATTTCAAATAAAATGACTCACAATTCCCATGACAGCCGGTACAACGCACCGGAATTGACTCGGATTTCATCCGACCAAGGGCTGTTTTTTCGGCGATCTAACCACGTTTGGATCTGATGGTCCGAGAAGTTTTAAGGTTAAATAACGACTGAATTTATTCAATATGGATAAATGTGTCTTTAGATATTATAAAAGGATATAATAAAAGAAAATATAGAAAAGGAATACAGAGTTGCAAGAGGTACATAGTTGTAATATTAAGTACATATTCATTTAATACTATTTACTACGAACTACTTCGCCTCCGCAACACCTTCTCAAGCAGAGAGCTTATTCTTCTTCTTCTTGATTGCATTCGATAAGGCCCAAACTTGAACAATTACTATGCTTCAGTTCCCTAAGGCCCTTGGTGAATATGTCCGCTGGCATTATCTGTGTTGACATATACTCTAGTGTAATTGCCTTATCTCTTTACGCAGTCACGGATAAAATGATGACGTACATCAATTGTTTCGTCCGGGGTTGGAAATTCGAGGATACTGCTAACTTTTGTGAACTCTGGTTATCGTTAAATAACTACGCTGGCGCACTCAATTCCCACCTCTTCCAAAGCGCCTTTCAAATAAAGGGCTTCTTTAGCCGCCTCAGTTATGGCGATGTACTCTGACTCAGTACTGGAAAGCGATCGTCTGTCTGTTGAATTTGCTCCCCAATCAGCATCGGCTACACCACACAAATCTGCACCTGTCTTCTTATACAGTAAACCCTGCTGTACTGTGCCCTTGACGTAACGTAAAATTCTTTTTGCTTTTCAGTGTAGTTGCTGTTAAATTTACTCATTAAATTTACGGCATACGTAATATCTGGTCTTGTAGATACCGCTAAATACATCAAGGCGCCGATTAAGCTTTGGTATGGATATTTCGCCATAATCGCCTCATTTTTGTTGTAGGAATGATAAGTTTGCAATTCACTTCTATTGGTATTTTCGAAGGATTGCACCTAACATTTCGAATTGCTTTACTATTGATTCCGCAAATGTCTTCTGCGATACAAATATTTCGCCTTTCTCTAGATTTTGATGAAAATTTATACCCAAACAATGATTGACGTATCCTTCATATTGAGATCTTGCGAGAGGGTTTTCTTCATTGTTTTTAACCTACTTTCATTATTTGATGCTAACAACAAATCATCTACATACATAATGGCCAACATAATGTTACCACCTTCTCGCCGTACGTAGAAACATGGATCAAATTTCGTTGATTTTAATTCAATATTGTTAAGAGTTGCTGATAATTTATGATACCACATTATCCCTGGCTGTCGCAAACCATACAATCTGGAACATCCATGTAGATGTTTTCGTCTAGATCTCCATTCAAATATGTGGTGAACACATCCATCTGATATATTTCGAGGTCCAGCTCTGTACTCACTGCTGTAAAAAGCCGTACTGAAGTTGACCGTGCAACCGGATAGCAAACTTCGTGAAAATCTTCCCCCGGTCGTTGAGCATAACTCTTTGCAACCAGTCGAACTTTCTTTAAATGTTCATCTTTGGTACGGAACACAAACTTGTTACCTTACTATTCAAAATCTTTTCAACTATTTGCCAAGTTTTGTTTCTCATATGCGCCAGAAATTCGTCTTCAAGCGCCTTTACCCATAAAGACGCGTCCTCGCACTTCAATGCCTCTGCCAAAGTTTGCGGGTCTTAAATTATAAAACGTGCTTCGTTGCACTCGTAAAAATCGTCTGGATCAGTAACCTCCTCCTCTGAATCATTATTAGCGATTAAATGGCGATACACTTTTCGTGGTCGCCCCCTTTGCCCCGTACGTACATACGATGGTCCTCCTCTGCCACGTAGTTTATTACCTACACCTACCTCACAATTAGACGCGTCTACCGACTCTTCATTCCCACATTCGACCTCGCTATCTGTATTGCTATTTTCGATTTTATTTTCATATTCAACGTTTTTTTCATTTTCGCGCTCAAATGCTTCAAAAGTTCCATCAAAAGCAGATTTATCGGAGAACTTTAAATCACGACTTCTTATAATGCACTTTTTAGTCTTTGAATACAAACAGTACGCTTTTGATTCACATGAGTAGCCAACAAACTTACATGGTTCAGCGTGCGAATCGAATTTTCCTTTTGACCATCACAAGCTAATAGCTAAATCTTGGACAAATAAGACGCACTTTTCTTATTTTATATATTCGCTTAAAAATGAATTGTGTTGGCAATGCGGACAAGAACAATCAGCTAAAGTACAATTTAGTTTGAAATTACAAATTTGTAAACGGAATATTAATATATTATACAAATATACATATTTATTTCATTTATTTGAAGTCTAGACTACAAAAAACTGAAAACAAGTGTTCATATTCATCTTAATTTTAACTCAATTCGCATCCAAAAATTCTGTAATTTTGGTTTGTTTACATTCTCATCTGTCAAAATGAGGTTTCTCGCAATTGGCAACTACTTTTTATTTGGGAAAAATCATAGCTATTGCGAATGAAAAAAAGCGATGAACTGGCAATGCCTCTGGTTCAATATACAAGCTATGATAGCTTATGATAAGCCAACATAATTATGTTGGCTAAGTCTTTCATACAAAATAAGCTAAAAGCTTTATTTGCTGGTCAAATATAACACGCCTAATGTTCTTGAACTGAAGGACCTTAACTTTAAATGCTTCGGTTAGGTTAACTATGAAAATTTCGACAGGGTGTTCATTCACAATTGATTTCAAATCATCATGGTCAAAAATAGTGGGATTTATTATATCCGCCTTAGCTAGCGTAATTGTGAGAAAGGTGTTTTAGACACTCGGGACGCGATATGATCGCGAAAATGTGTGACCGATCGCTGTTGTTATCGAAAGTGTGAGGATTCTCCTCGTCGGTTCTCTTTGTTTCCTTTTGTGTGAGGAAACAGGTTGTGTGATTGTGGTTGGTGCACTTGTCTATGGGTGCCGATGTTTGGTACTCTCGTGAGTAGCATATGATGTGGACTGTAAGTGGTGATATGATGAAGAGTATCCGTGAGCTTTGAGACGATGTTGTATGCTAATGGGATTGTGGTCTAGGCGCTTCCTGTACGATGTTGTATTGCGATAACACCAGAAATAGGAGTCTTCCATAGCGAATGCTGGCCTTTGCGGGGCCGGTCGCTGGGCTCGTCTGATAACATTACTTTTGCGAGGGGCAAGATGACGCCTGATGTCTTGTCCGACCGTGCAGTGTAGAACCTAGACCTAGGGTAGACAATTTAGGCAATGGTCATGTGGCCATACTGGCGTTGCAGAGATGTCATTCACTTGATGATGAACCAGTGCGGCGACATAGAGCGCATTGTGTGCATGCCACTAGGCGAAGTCGTTCGCACTGCTCGAGGAGCTGCTGTAGCGATGATTGTTCGTGGCGCTACTACTGGTGTAGCTTTAGAGCGCGGAACCGTAATGGCAAACGAACTATATAGTGGGCGTTGGTGCATTTGGAAAATCCGCATCCATATTTATCTGTTGGAAAATGTTATGTTGTTTATTGGTGGCACGTAATGCGATACGAGTGAGTAGTCATGTGGATTGACCATTTTTGTTTGGTATTTATTGCTTGTGGGTTATTTAGTGTTTTTTGGTTTATAAGTTATGGTTTATTATTTATAGTTAACATTTCGGTTTTATCGAAGGGTTGGCAGAAAGCATAGTTTAGCGAACGGTCTGGTTAGTTTCCCGTTTGAGTACGGAGATCGACTACTCGAATATGAACCTCGGAGTCGTAGTAGAGCTTCTCTATGCGGCCAAACTCCCACTCGGTTGAGGAAAAGCCAATCGTTATTAGAATAGAATAATAGAATAGAATATTAATTAAGGTTCTGCACCGCGACCTAGGGTCTATTGTGCCCTCTCCTTTATCACATGACCTCTCAGAGCCCCAGCAGCCTGAACAGTTCCAGTAGTTTGCCGGGCTCTAGTGAGGTGATGTGATCCCTGCTAATATAAATGCAATTCAGGGCCTTAAACCTTTTTCCACAGATTGCTGTGCAATCTAGGAGGGCCAGCGGTGTGCTTTCCGGTAGAGCGTCCATCTGTCTAGAGGACATTATCTTCCCTCTTCCACAGCCTTCTGCTGACATTAGCAGCATTGTGTGCTTTGCTGCTAGCTTGATCACCTGATGCAGCGGTGTAAGCTCTAGTATGACTTCCAGTGCCGTCGTGGGGCATGTGCGTATTGCCCACGAAGCACAGACATATGCAAGTCTTTGCAGCTTTGACAGTCTCTGAATCGCAGAGGACTGCGCTGCTTTGGTGGCCCAGGCAACCGCTCCATAGGTGACTATGGGCCTTACTACCATGGTATATAATGATATTTGGCATATGCTGTGGCTGTCTCTCCCGGAAAGTATGCGGATGCGAGGACGAAGTCCGATCCTTCCTTGTCCTTCACCTGCACCGCCACTAGGTCTTGCGTTAGAAACTCTGAAATACAGAAAAAGTCTATATCGGCTTTAACGACTACACAAGAACGGGGTCTCTCGCTAAAGAGATCCCAGATTACCTTGCTATTTCTCGAGTTGAGGCCTCTTACCTATTCTCTGAACACCCAAGGTTCCTGGATTAGAAGGATGCCCAGGTTATCTGAAATGAACCTCTTCACGATGACCGCCGAGGCCGCCGATGCGTGATGTAGGTTCACCTGGGCCACTTCTATGCCGGCTCTGGAGCTTCAAGTATGGGTTCGATGAGAGACAGGTCCTCGTCCTCGATCTCCTCATCGACCTGCATCTCCAGCCCTTCCAGAAGCTCTTGGGTGGATGGCATGCCTTCCTGCTCATTAGGGGGCTTCCATCTACATCCGCGGCGGTGGTTGCAACCTGTCCAGCCAAGAAAGGTTCGTTGGGGGACTCGTCCTGCCCTCCCGAAACCAGAGCTGCAGTCGCCTCATACGCTGCTGGGCGGGTTACGGGTGGAGCCGGTGCTACGGTCATTCCCGTCGTTGTTCCTTGACTTGCAGACGTAGCCTTGGACCTCCATGGCCTCACAATGATCTTGCCAAAGCGGAAATTCATCCTGAATCCCTTCTGCCTGATGTACTTGTACGATTGGTCGTCCATCGTGATGTTGAGGTTCCACCTAGAACCCTCAACACTGATAGCTACGACCTTCCACGCCGAGGTACTTAAACCTTCGACTGAGCGCGAAGTCGTAGCCCTTGTCTGCACTTCTTGGGAATAACGCCACCATGCTATGCAGCTGCGGTATACCTTCGCCTCTCCTTACACACAGGGCCGGACCCTTCCAACCCTCTAGCCTTGGCGTGATCTCCTTCAACCAGATGGCCGACTTTTCATCCTGGCAGTCGGTAAAGGCGCCGGTGAAGCCGACGCCGATAGATAGGGCATTTACAAGGCAGTTCTGGAGAGCCGTCAGCTGTTCGGTCTCTAGGGCCTCCGCCGGGTAGTTGCGGCCTCCGAATATCTGCGGCCTGCAGTTTTCACCGGCTGCTGGTTGGGGTTGGAGCGCTTTCCACTGTCCTACTGTGGTTTATCCTCCCGTAATCTCTTGGGCCTTGGTGGCTCCTGAGGTGTTATTTGGCCACTCTTTCTTTTATCCATGCGATCTGGTGCTTCTTGGAGTGCCGGCCTTACCTCGCTCCGTGCCTCCGACGCGGCTGCTTGAGCTCGGCGACGCCTTCAATTTCTGCGTCTTGTTGCAGCCGATCCACCATTGGCACCTGTGCGTCGTGCACTATTGGGAGAGGGGTTGTTCCCACTGCATCTGCTGACTCCGGTGACATGCCGTCTTCCAGGAATCTCAAGTACCACTTAAGAGTGGCCTCACTCATTCCCACTCTACGTGGGTCGTCATGGCCTCCTGGCTCCGGGGTACAGGGGATGTTCCCTCGTTGTCGTCTTCTTCTGCGTTAACCCTTAAATTCCACTTTCGTGAAACCACCCTCCTCTCCGCAGTCGATCCTGCTCGAGGGGGTTGCGGGGACAGCATTTGCGCGACACTACGCTGAGTTCCGCTGCAGGAGGGCACATCGTCGTCGTCGCGAGCGTGCTCTTCAAAGAGTGCCCGTTCTTCCGGCGTCAGGGCGTCCATGAAGCTAAACTTACGTCTAGCCCCTGGGCCACTCTTGCTTGCGGTACTACTGCTGCTGCTGCTGTTGTCCGTTGTTGTTGCCTTGGTTGTTGCCCTTGTGTTTGTTGTTTTTGTTGGTTCATCTTGTCCGTACGACCGTTTGGCCCGTGTTGTGGGCCTCCCGGTCTAGTCTTCGCGAAGGGGAATCCAAGAAGTCCGTTGCGCCAGAGCCCCTTGACGCAGTAAGGCCACCGTTACTTCCCAAGGCGGCCCGGTGTTGGGAAGACTCCGTACGAATACAGCCGAATTTACCTCCTGGCTGCAAATCATCCAATGGGCACGGGTCGCATAACACCTTGGATTAGGAGGTGGTAGCTCTTGGTCACCGCGCACATGCAGCCCCCGCCAGCCCTCAGAAGAGATTCAATGCAGCGTCACCCCTGGTGGCTTGGAGATGCCGTGCTGTGCTGCGGCTTAAGCCCCTGCACCACGACAAGGTGCCTACCATTCGTCATTAATTAAGACACAATCTCCAAGCTAAGGGGACTTTTCTGGTGTTTTCTATCGATACCATCATTTAAATAATCTTCTTTCCTAAGGCATTTTCCATCCTGAAATCATGATGAAGAATTTAATTCTTTCCCAACGCTTTAATGGGGAGAGCGACCCCACGCCTGGATCAGGAGTGACCAGAATGGGCGTTCCTTTAAGAAAATGCTCGGCGAGAAAGCTGTAAAGTCTGGGGGATCTCGCGAGAGGTCTTAAGTTGAGAACAGGTTCAACTTTGGTTAACAATGTCGTGAATTCTTCATTTTTAAATTCTTGGTTGCCGGCTAACTTTTAGATATGAGCTTTTTAGAGCTGATTCCCATAACCCACCCATATAAGGAGCACTTGGGTGGGTAAACTACCAATTGATTCGATGGAGAGCGCATTTTTGGACAATGCCAGGTGAGCTTTGTTTTATGAAATCCATAAACTGTTTGTGTTCCGATAAATGTTTTACCGCGAGAAAAGCCCCCGTCATCAGATTACTATATAGCTCAAGTTGTACTGCTTTTGTCGTCAAAGACAAAGACAGTCACAAAGCCTTTCATGAGGGTGGGTGGTGAGCATAGACGCCTTTATCTGAAAAGGCCCAGCAAAGTCGATGCGTATAGTGGTGAAAAGCAGAGCAAAATTTCAGCGTTAAGGTGGAAGTGCTGCCATAATTAGCGTTCGCTTTTTCTGCACATGCATCTTGCACATGAAAATACACTTCTTTATTTGTGGCTCAAGACGGGGTATTTATAACCATTTGCGGACTACATAATTATATATTTCGGGAGGCGGTGTTCGGCGTGAATCATTAGTATATGGATATATGTGATGGATAAGGTGGCAAACGAACTCATCTCTAGTATGAATATAGGGTGGCGTTCATTATACATATGGTAGGCTAGAATAAGCAAGTGTTGGTGGCGAGTTGCAGTGGTTTGCACCTTTTTGTACCTAGATCTGAAGGCTTGTGAGCACTGGCTACGTGTCGCCAAGTGGCTTATCTTACTAGGTCAAGTTTTTGATACGTTCGAATAGAAATATATATATTTTTAAGAAGTCAGTATTCAACGAGTTATCTTTCAGTAAGTTTTTTAAGATACTAATCGTAATTGTCTTTAAGGGGAACCTTGCGGTGTTAAGAGCTTTTATGACATGTGATAAGAACTCGTATGTATTCTCACATCGTCTACATAAGTTTGTGTTTTTAATACTTGTGTTGCCAGAGGAAATTCTGACTTCGTGTCTTCTGCCTGTTTGTAGAGTGTACGAATGGCTAAGTTTGTGCGACTTTTTTTTTAATTTAAAGTCGCGTAGTGGGCTATTGGAGATTTTCGGAAAATAATTCGCTGGAAATCTTGATCATATATATGTGCGATTATTTGTCGATACATTTCTTCGACATCCACAAGTCAATTTAATATGAGGAGTATTAAATCTGGTTGAAGTGCTGGTCCCGTTAATAAAATATAATTTAGGGAGTTTCCCGAACTAGTGCATTTTGAGGCATTGATTTTTTGTTGTTTTTTGTCTGGCTTTACAACTGCATGATGTGCCAAGTAGAATGACTAGTATTTGACCTGATTGATATTTTTCGCATGAATCTACTTCCTATATGTGATCTAAGCAGAGGTTATCTTCTAAGTGACTATCATAATATTGTTTTGGATCACCTTTTCTAAGTGGGGTTTTTCCATGCTTAGAGACTGCTGTATTGCAGAGGTGCGACCATTATATGATCGAGTAGTTGTGGCTTTGAAAAAATTTTCTCAATACTGATATTGTAATGGGAATGGAGTAGAGTTCTTCTAACTCCCAAAATTTCCTTAGCCTAGTTGAATATCTATTAGAGCTTTAATTGAGATCTGATAGACTACTCTTTATTTTATAGCTTGGGAGCATATTTGTGAGTTGCGGTAAGATTGTAGCTTCTGCTTGAATGCGCTTATCCGCTTGGGAGGGGACAAGGGAAATGAGACAGATTTTATTCGAGTTTTGGACTAGTCTTCCGCCCTTTCACTATATTTCAAATATTGATTGCTTTATTCGCAGTTTTAGTTTAAGATGACTGCTATGGCTAATAACCTACTTTGAAATTCTCTGTGTAGCGTTGAGTTGTCTCTTGGAAAATTTTGTGTTTTGGGAGTCGCTGTTGCAAGTAGACCCGTGGTTCTGTTTGGATAAACGCTACTTTGGGAAACATGTTGTATTGTAACATAGACTAATGTCTTTTATGACAACATACGCAAGTGTATGCAATAATGTTTGTTCGTGGTTGACAAGGAACAAAGGGAAGTTTTAAAATTGCCAATTGGGAAATTCTAAGGAATGTACCGAAAAGAAACTATACACTTTCAATTCAATATTTTTCACGAACTAGCCGGTTGGTCGCAGTAATATACAAAACAAAAAGATGGTACTGTCGACCAGTCAGTGTCAACAATTCCAATATAAAAATTTGGCGAGAAAATACTCATCTGGCAGGCTATTTGCTCTATTTTTTATTTATAAGAAGGAGTGTCTAAACCGTCGCCTAATACCATTTTATAAAAAACACATCGTTTCAACAATATTTTGGCCTGATTTAGCCACAGTGCCCTATGCTCATTCTACTTTGGCTTTGTTAAAGGATAACAATGTCAAGTTTGTTAAAAAAGAGGAGAACCCTCCAAACGCTCCAGAATTTCGCCCGATACAGAAGTATTTGGCAATTGTCAAACGGAATTTGAAAAAGGATCATGGAGTTGTCGAAAACGTCAAGGAATTTAAAAAAAAACTGGTTTAAAGCAAGTCGAAACGTTACAAAAGAAGGTGTGCAGAATTTAATGAAGGGAATTAAAAGAAAAATTCGGCATAAATTAAGAGAATAATTGTTTTTTTTTTACTAGTTTTAAATAAAAGTGGATAAAAACTTTTCTATTTGTTATTAAAAAAAACTTACAAGTAAAAATTAACAAATCCGTTAAGTTACAAATAAAAAAATGTGTGCAGTTTCTTTTCGGTACAGTCCTTAAATATGTATGTGTACAATTATATACTGTATGTTTTTTCACAAAGTTATGTATATAAGTGAAAGATTTAATTTATTCTATAAATATTGTTTTTATTTACCGAACCGTTTATTTATTTTCTGAATTTTTATTATTTAACTAGTGCATCCGACCACGCGTTGCTGTGGTATACATTTTATACTAGTGGTATTCTATTTGACCATTACAAGCTAATAGCTAAATCTTGGACAAATAAAACGCACTTAGCTTATTCCATGTATTCGTTTAAACATGAATTGGGTTGGTAATGCGGACAAGAACATCCAGCTGATTCAGTTCAAAATTTCAAGTTTGTAAACGGAATTTTTATATGCTATACAAATATATTTATTTTAGTTATTTGAGGTCAAGAATATAAAAAACTAAAAACAAGTGTTCATATTTGTCTTAATTTTAACTTAATACTCATCCAAACAATCTGTAATTTTGGTTTATTTACATTTTCGTCTGTCAAAATGAGGTTTCTCGCAATTGCCAACTATTTTTTTTGGGGAAAAATCTTAGCTATTGTGAATAAAAAAAGACATGAACTGGCAATGCCTCTGGTCAATATACAAGCTATGATAGCTTATGATGAGCCAACATAATTATGTTGGTCAAATAAAACACGCCTAATACTATGTATGGACTATATTCTTGAACTGAAGTTCCTTAACTTTAAATGCTTCGGTTAGGTTAATTATGGGAATTTCGACAGAGTGTTCATTCATAATTGATTTCAAATCATCATGGTCAAAAATAGTGGGATTTATTATAACCGCCTTAGCTAGCGTAATTGTGAGTATCAAGTTCGATATTTCACCTATTAAAATTATATTTCTTGCTAATAGTGTTTCATACAAATGCGGTGTGTCAACCAATTCATTGTTTTTAGCTTTAACTATTTCGTTCACCATATCAGTAAGTTTATTAATTTGTATCTGTGTTTGTATATTGATAACTACCTGTCTATTGCTTGCATCAATTAAATTGGATTCGGACCACCTTACTTACCACTACCACTAGTACGGACAATAAATTTCTAATGTGTTCTGTATCCACGTCTTGCAGTTTTCGCATGTGCGACTGAGGGAAGAGTGTCTTAAATAATCATGTTGCTCCCATACCAATACCTTAGCGTCGATTACCGGGATATCGTTGGAGTGAGAGTGGTCGGTAAAACGACTATGTACTACTCCTAATACTAATAGGATTGCAAGTCGAATGCTGTAAACGTAAAAGAAGATAGATAGATATTTGTATATATCAGGGGCCTGCTGGGCGCTACTGAAGTGATTAAATCTCTGTCTTTGTAGATGGAACCTAGGGCATCAAGCCTTCTTCTGAAAATTGCTGGACAATCAAGAATTAGATGTGCTGGTGTTTCCTGGTCCAAGTCGCAGAACCGGCTATTAGCGCAAGAGACTATGCCCATGTTGGACAAGTACTTCCTTAGTCTGCAGTGCCCTGTGTTGAGCGCGAAGAGGAGGCGGAATTTGTCACGGGGGAGGTTAATTAGTTCCTTGAACCTAATGAGGTTATACCCTCTTAGAAGCAGCTTGACATGACGCATTCCTGCTACCAGTGCTGATCTCTCCTCACTCTCTCCTTCGTGCGGATCAGCTCCTTATGAGTGTGGGACCCCACCGCGATGCATGGTTCTGGTCCCATCATCTTGGACGCTGCCGCAGAGCGGGCTATTTCGTCATTTCCTGCTACCCCTTTATGCACCGGCACTCAGATTAGGTGTATCCGGTTGCAAAAAGATAGGCGGTTTAGCCTTCCTATACATTCTTCTACTAAAAGAGATTTGACCTACGTTGAAATTGCTTTTAGTGCCGCTTGATTATCGCTAAGAATGGCGATGCGCTGGTTGTGATAGTTGCGGTGGAGGTTGATATCTACACATTGACTTACAGCAAAATCTTCTGCCTGAAAGATACTTGGAAAGCTTTCCATTGGTATGGGTAGCTTAGTATGCGGCGGATAGTACTGTCTCTCAGCATTATGTCAAGCGCGGAGTCATTCCACTCTGTCTTATTACCTAGAGTAACTCTTAAGTTTTTTGTGAAATTAATCCTCTTTGTGAAGCCTTCCCTTGGGAGAAGGGCTAGTGGTACTAGTGGTATGCTTTCCGATAGCGCTTTCATCTGTTGAGACGACATAAACTTCCCTTTGCCGAAACCCTCTGCTGACATTAGAAGTATGGCATGTTTCGCTACCTGTTTAATCAACAGATGGAGGGGTGACTTCAAGCGCCGCAGTGGGGCAAGTACGCATTGCCCCTGAAGCACAGACACAGGCAAGCCTTTGCTACTTTAATGCCTACCGAAGACTGCATTGCCTTGGCAGCCCAAGCAACCCCTCTATAGGTGACAGTGGGCCTTATAATCATGGTATACAGTCATCTAATGATACCTGGCTCGCATCCCCAGGATCTGCCGGTCAGGCGTCTGCAGATCATGTCCTCCTTGGTAGCAGCGATAAGTCCAAATGCATACTCCACCGTAAGGATGAGTCTAATTTGAGGCCAAGGTATTTGACCTCTTCCTTCCCGGAAGAAATCTTTGCTTAGTAAAAGGGATCAACGTAGTTTCTGCCGGGTTGATACTTAGCCCTACCGTGTTACACCATCCCTTTGCTAGACTTAAGCTCATTTGAACAATGTCACAGAGAGTGTTCTCCCACTTGCCGCGCGCCATTTTGACAATGTCGTCCGCGTACCCCTGACAACGAATTCCATTGATAGTAAACAACTCATAGAGCTCATCTACTGCTAGGCTCCATAGCAGAGGGCGATAGTACTCCATCATGTGGGCAGCCCCTTGTAGTGCTAAGACGAATCTTGGTCTCCCCCACAGTTGTTTCTGCGACCCTAGTACGCAGTAAGGCTTCTATCTATCTGGCCACTGGAGCCGTAATGTTGCTTTTCTCTAGTGCCTTAATCACGCTAGCGTGAGAAGGATTATTAAAAGTACCCTCAAAGTCCAGGAAGGCGCAAATCGTAACCTCGCCATTATCCAGCGAATTCTGTAGTTCAGATGTGAGTTGGTACAGGTTAGTATTAGTAGATCTGCCTGCTCTGTACACTGAAGGCTTGTGAGCACTGGCTACGTGTCGCCAAGTGGCTTATCTTACTAGGTCAAGTTTTTGATACGTTCGAATAGAAATATATATATTTTTAAGAAGTCAGTATTCAACGAGTTATCTTTCAGTAAGTTTTTTAAGATACTAATCGTAATTGTCTTTAAGGGGAACCTTGCGGTGTTAAGAGCTTTTATGACATGTGATAAGAACTCGTATGTATTCTCACATCGTCTACATAAGTTTGTGTTTTTAATACTTGTGTTGCCAGAGGAAATTCTGACTTCGTGTCTTCTGCCTGTTTGTAGAGTGTACGAATGGCTAAGTTTGTGCGACTTTTTTTTTAATTTAAAGTCGCGTAGTGGGCTATTGGAGATTTTCGGAAAATAATTCGCTGGAAATCTTGATCATATATATGTGCGATTATTTGTCGATACATTTCTTCGACATCCACAAGTCAATTTAATATGAGGAGTATTAAATCTGGTTGAAGTGCTGGTCCCGTTAATAAAATATAATTTAGGGAGTTTCCCGAACTAGTGCATTTTGAGGCATTGATTTTTTGTTGTTTTTTGTCTGGCTTTACAACTGCATGATGTGCCAAGTAGAATGACTAGTATTTGACCTGATTGATATTTTTCGCATGAATCTACTTCCTATATGTGATCTAAGCAGAGGTTATCTTCTAAGTGACTATCATAATATTGTTTTGGATCACCTTTTCTAAGTGGGGTTTTTCCATGCTTAGAGACTGCTGTATTGCAGAGGTGCGACCATTATATGATCGAGTAGTTGTGGCTTTGAAAAAATTTTCTCAATACTGATATTGTAATGGTAATGGAGTAGAGTTCTTCTAACTCCCAAAATTTCCTTAGCCTAGTTGAATATCTATTAGAGCTTTAATTGAGATCTGATAGACTACTCTTTATTTTATAGCTTGGGAGCATATTTGTGAGTTGCGGTAAGATTGTAGCTTCTGCTTGAATGCGCTTATCCGCTTGGGAGGGGACAAGGGAAATGAGACAGATTTTATTCGAGTTTTGGACTAGTCTTCCGCCCTTTCACTATATTTCAAATATTGATTGCTTTATTCGCAGTTTTAGTTTAAGATGACTGCTATGGCTAATAACCTACTTTGAAATTCTCTGTGTAGCGTTGAGTTGTCTCTTGGAAAATTTTGTGTTTTGGGAGTCGCTGTTGCAAGTAGACCCGTGGTTCTGTTTGGATAAACGCTACTTTGGGAAACATGTTGTATTGTAACATAGACTAATGTCTTTTATGACAACATACGCAAGTGTATGCAATAATGTTTGTTCGTGGTTGACAAGGAACAAAGGGAAGTTTTAAAATTGCCAATTGGGAAATTCTAAGGAATGTACCGAAAAGAAACTATACACTTTCAATTCAATATTTTTCACGAACTAGCCGGTTGGTCGCAGTAATATACAAAACAAAAAGATGGTACTGTCGACCAGTCAGTGTCAACAATTCCAATATAAAAATTTGGCGAGAAAATACTCATCTGGCAGGCTATTTGCTCTATTTTTTATTTATAAGAAGGAGTGTCTAAACCGTCGCCTAATACCATTTTATAAAAAACACATCGTTTCAACAATATTTTGGCCTGATTTAGCCACAGTGCCCTATGCTCATTCTACTTTGGCTTTGTTAAAGGATAACAATGTCAAGTTTGTTAAAAAAGAGGAGAACCCTCCAAACGCTCCAGAATTTCGCCCGATACAGAAGTATTTGGCAATTGTCAAACGGAATTTGAAAAAGGATCATGGAGTTGTCGAAAACGTCAAGGAATTTAAAAAAAAACTGGTTTAAAGCAAGTCGAAACGTTACAAAAGAAGGTGTGCAGAATTTAATGAAGGGAATTAAAAGAAAAATTCGGCATAAATTAAGAGAATAATTGTTTTTTTTTACTAGTTTTAAATAAAAGTGGATAAAAACTTTTCTATTTGTTATTAAAAAAAACTTACAAGTAAAAATTAACAAATCCGTTAAGTTACAAATAAAAAAATGTGTGCAGTTTCTTTTCGGTACAGTCCTTAAATATGTATGTGTACAATTATATACTGTATGTTTTTTCACAAAGTTATGTATATAAGTGAAAGATTTAATTTATTCTATAAATATTGTTTTTATTTACCGAACCGTTTATTTATTTTCTGAATTTTTATTATTTAACTAGTGCATCCGACCACGCGTTGCTGTGGTATACATTTTATACTAGTGGTATTCTATTTGACCATTACAAGCTAATAGCTAAATCTTGGACAAATAAAACGCACTTAGCTTATTCCATGTATTCGTTTAAACATGAATTGGGTTGGTAATGCGGACAAGAACATCCAGCTGATTCAGTTCAAAATTTCAAGTTTGTAAACGGAATTTTTATATGCTATACAAATATATTTATTTTAGTTATTTGAGGTCAAGAATATAAAAAACTAAAAACAAGTGTTCATATTTGTCTTAATTTTAACTTAATACTCATCCAAACAATCTGTAATTTTGGTTTATTTACATTTTCGTCTGTCAAAATGAGGTTTCTCGCAATTGCCAACTATTTTTTTTGGGGAAAAATCTTAGCTATTGTGAATAAAAAAAGACATGAACTGGCAATGCCTCTGGTCAATATACAAGCTATGATAGCTTATGATGAGCCAACATAATTATGTTGGTCAAATAAAACACGCCTAATACTATGTATGGACTATATTCTTGAACTGAAGTTCCTTAACTTTAAATGCTTCGGTTAGGTTAATTATGGGAATTTCGACAGAGTGTTCATTCATAATTGATTTCAAATCATCATGGTCAAAAATAGTGGGATTTATTATAACCGCCTTAGCTAGCGTAATTGTGAGTATCAAGTTCGATATTTCACCTATTAAAATTATATTTCTTGCTAATAGTGTTTCATACAAATGCGGTGTGTCAACCAATTCATTGTTTTTAGCTTTAACTATTTCGTTCACCATATCAGTAAGTTTATTAATTTGTATCTGTGTTTGTATATTGATAACTACCTGTCTATTGCTTGCATCAATTAAATTGGATTCGGACCACCTTACTTACCACTACCACTAGTACGGACAATAAATTTCTAATGTGTTCTGTATCCACGTCTTGCAGTTTTCGCATGTGCGACTGAGGGAAGAGTGTCTTAAATAATCATGTTGCTCCCATACCAATACCTTAGCGTCGATTACCGGGATATCGTTGGAGTGAGAGTGGTCGGTAAAACGACTATGTACTACTCCTAATACTAATAGGATTGCAAGTCGAATGCTGTAAACGTAAAAGAAGATAGATAGATATTTGTATATATCAGGGGCCTGCTGGGCGCTACTGAAGTGATTAAATCTCTGTCTTTGTAGATGGAACCTAGGGCATCAAGCCTTCTTCTGAAAATTGCTGGACAATCAAGAATTAGATGTGCTGGTGTTTCCTGGTCCAAGTCGCAGAACCGGCTATTAGCGCAAGAGACTATGCCCATGTTGGACAAGTACTTCCTTAGTCTGCAGTGCCCTGTGTTGAGCGCGAAGAGGAGGCGGAATTTGTCACGGGGGAGGTTAATTAGTTCCTTGAACCTAATGAGGTTATACCCTCTTAGAAGCAGCTTGACATGACGCATTCCTGCTACCAGTGCTGATCTCTCCTCACTCTCTCCTTCGTGCGGATCAGCTCCTTATGAGTGTGGGACCCCACCGCGATGCATGGTTCTGGTCCCATCATCTTGGACGCTGCCGCAGAGCGGGCTATTTCGTCATTTCCTGCTACCCCTTTATGCACCGGCACTCAGATTAGGTGTATCCGGTTGCAAAAAGATAGGCGGTTTAGCCTTCCTATACATTCTTCTACTAAAAGAGATTTGACCTACGTTGAAATTGCTTTTAGTGCCGCTTGATTATCGCTAAGAATGGCGATGCGCTGGTTGTGATAGTTGCGGTGGAGGTTGATATCTACACATTGACTTACAGCAAAATCTTCTGCCTGAAAGATACTTGGAAAGCTTTCCATTGGTATGGGTAGCTTAGTATGCGGCGGATAGTACTGTCTCTCAGCATTATGTCAAGCGCGGAGTCATTCCACTCTGTCTTATTACCTAGAGTAACTCTTAAGTTTTTTGTGAAATTAATCCTCTTTGTGAAGCCTTCCCTTGGGAGAAGGGCTAGTGGTACTAGTGGTATGCTTTCCGATAGCGCTTTCATCTGTTGAGACGACATAAACTTCCCTTTGCCGAAACCCTCTGCTGACATTAGAAGTATGGCATGTTTCGCTACCTGTTTAATCAACAGATGGAGGGGTGACTTCAAGCGCCGCAGTGGGGCAAGTACGCATTGCCCCTGAAGCACAGACACAGGCAAGCCTTTGCTACTTTAATGCCTACCGAAGACTGCATTGCCTTGGCAGCCCAAGCAACCCCTCTATAGGTGACAGTGGGCCTTATAATCATGGTATACAGTCATCTAATGATACCTGGCTCGCATCCCCAGGATCTGCCGGTCAGGCGTCTGCAGATCATGTCCTCCTTGGTAGCAGCGATAAGTCCAAATGCATACTCCACCGTAAGGATGAGTCTAATTTGAGGCCAAGGTATTTGACCTCTTCCTTCCCGGAAGAAATCTTTGCTTAGTAAAAGGGATCAACGTAGTTTCTGCCGGGTTGATACTTAGCCCTACCGTGTTACACCATCCCTTTGCTAGACTTAAGCTCATTTGAACAATGTCACAGAGAGTGTTCTCCCACTTGCCGCGCGCCATTTTGACAATGTCGTCCGCGTACCCCTGACAACGAATTCCATTGATAGTAAACAACTCATAGAGCTCATCTACTGCTAGGCTCCATAGCAGAGGGCGATAGTACTCCATCATGTGGGCAGCCCCTTGTAGTGCTAAGACGAATCTTGGTCTCCCCCACAGTTGTTTCTGCGACCCTAGTACGCAGTAAGGCTTCTATCTATCTGGCCACTGGAGCCGTAATGTTGCTTTTCTCTAGTGCCTTAATCATGCTAGCGTGAGAAGGATTATTAAAAGCACCCTCAAAGTCCAGGAAGGCGCAAATCGTAACCTCGCCATTATCCAGCGAATTCTGTAGTTCAGATGTGAGTTGGTACAGGTTAGTATTAGTGGATCTGCCTGCTCTGTACACATGCTGTCTGGCATGTAGGCATGCGATTTTCAGCGCTTCCGATCTTATATTGTTGTCTACTATCTTTTTCAAATGATGAATGATTTAGCAAACATACCTACCTTGGGGATGAAGATTACCTTCGCAATTCTCAATTGCTCTGAGATATACGACATCGCCTGGCAATCTCTCATCGGCATACCTTGCTGCAAAAGAACCGGAAAGATGCCATCCGCTCCTGGTGACTTATAGTTCGAAAAGGAGGTAAGTGCCCACATGATTGAGTCTGCAGTGAACAGATTCCTTGCAGTCATCCAGTCCAGGCGATCTGGCCGACTTGCTACCAATGGCGGAGTTTGGTCAGCCTGAACCGTCTCCGAGAGTTTGTTAGACTCGGTGGTGACTTGTTGCATACCGAGGAGCCAACCTTTCGCTGCTGACCTTTTGCTGTTTTGGTGGTTTTGGTTAAAACCCAAATGCGGGAAGAAATTTCTTTGTCAGTTGAATGTGGTGTTGCATTGCAACCGGGTGCCGGACCTAAGTTTTAGATGGGCCTCGAACTCTACCAGGGTGGTTAGTGTGTCCATTGCCAATTGGTACTGAAAATGCTAAGCATTGTCAGAGCGCTGATCAACATATTCATTTGATCCGCTGTGCTTTTGAGCGCCGTGAGGTAAGGCTGTCGTCAGCAGGTAGCCACGTTAAACACACCGGATGTTTCCGACAAGGGCATTGGCTAGGCGACGCCTCCGATTCCTACGTTTGGTAGCAGACAAACCTGCGCGTCGTCCAGTCTATATAAGCGGGCCTACTGGTCTATTCTTTTAAAGGGGGAACGCAAAGGTCCGCCGCGCCAGAACACTTTGACGTGGTAAGGCCACCGTTCATTCCCAAGGCGGCCCGGTGTTGGGAAGGCTCCCTTCAAATACAGTCGAATTAACCTCCTGGCTGCAAATCATCCATTGGGCACGGGTCGCATAACACCCTAGATTAGGATGTGGTATCTCTTGGTTGCCGCACACATGCGGCTTCTGCCAATCGCCAGGAGAAATGCCATGCAGCACCGCTCAGTTGGGAGATGCCGTAAATGCATTGCTGTTTAAGCCCCTGCATCACGACAAGGTGCCTACCATTCGCAGAGAATTGTAAATCGTTGTGCGCTTAAACTATGAAAATGCTATTTTAGATTAGAAAGTTTATACTTGAGTTTATTACTATTTCATTGGCCAACTTCGTCATTTTTGGAAAATAATAATCGCGAAGAATTTGTTTAGTATTTTCCTGGGCGGCTCTGTGCGGGCGGTTATGTTCGGTGGTGACAATTTCCATTTGATCTTTTTTATCTGTAATGTCGACAACGATATTTTTGCAGTGCTGGAATTTGGTTGCCGGGTAAAGATCACAGTGTATTGCCTTTACTACATCTGTGTTAATGATTGGCCTTGTTGTTTCGAATAGGGTGTTTTTGTCTGCGAAATTTATAAGGGGACGTATTTTTTGGCCAAAGAGTATGATAACTCGTTTCAATGGGAATTTTAATTCTTCAAGAACGATTTGATTTTTGAAAAAGTTTAAAGGCTTTTGAGTCGTTTCGAACGTGTAGGTCAACGAATTTTCGCTGTAAATCGTTGCAGCGTCTGACTGTATCGCGCTTTGTAAGGTGTTTAAATTTTGCCGTGGTAGGACATCCGCCACATAGTTTTCTTTGCCTGGTTTGTAGAACACTTTTGCGTTGTGTTCATCAATGAAGGCCTTCCATCGTTTGATTTGTGCATTCGTGTTTCTATCTGAGACGGCAAAGGTAAGTGGCTGGTGATCAGTGATATTTTCTATTATATATATCTTTATTTATTTCTCTTGCTCCATAGCTCCATAAATTTTGCAATTTACCTAAAGCGCAGACAATAGCTAACAATTCTCGCTCATTCGTAGAATAGGACTACACCAATGCCATCTATGGAGGCGTCAGTAATTAGAAGATCAAAGGGCTGCTTGAAATCTGGGTACATGAGTAAGACATCTTCTAATTCCAGGAGACCTTTTTGGACATATACTTACTCACCGAACCATTCTCTCCTTTGAGAATGTTGGTTAAGAGTGTTGCTATTGCTGTGAATTTCTTGATAAAACCCCTATAGTAGCTAGCTTAACCAGGAAACTAGGCTGAACAGATTTTTCGGCTCACCATACCCTTGTATCGCTCTAACCTTTTCAGGGTCGGTTTCAGCCCCGTTTTGAAGCCCAAGAACTTGATGCTCTCTTTAAAGAACTGAGTTTTTTCTTGCGTTACTCTCATGTTTCCATCGGCCAAGCATTTTAAGACCGTATCAATATATTGCACATGGTCAGTTTCGTTTTTTGAAAAGATTATTACGTCATCTACTTAAACATAACATATCTTTCCTATGTGCTCCCTTAGGATGTCATCGATGGCTCTTTGAAAAATGCTTCCTGAATTTTTCAAGCCAAAAGGCAGACGGTAAAATTCATATTTCCCGCCGTTCACTCGCGGTCTTGTTCCGCTAGATAAATTTGGTGATAACCGGATTTTAAATCTGGAATCGTAAAAATTTCGCATTTCCTATCGGTCGGCTATAGTTCGTTCATTTAGCTTTCTAAAGTCGATTACTAACCGTTTATTTCGGTTTCCATTGCTGTCAAGAACTTTTTTGTCAACAACCCCGACTGGGCTGTGTATGGAGACTTTGATGGTCTAATGATACCATCTTTAACAACTTTAGGTAACTCCTTGATTTCGTTGTTTACAAAATCTGAAACTCCCATAGGGAAAATTTTCATAAGGCACTTACTAGATACTTTGCTCGAACCATGTATCGAGCTTACTGTGAAAGGACTTTCAACAGGAATTACTTCTCGTAGCTCCTTTATGTTCAATTGCTGCCGCTTTGGTTCTGTTGACCTATCTGACGTATTGTACCTTTTTTGACTAGTTTGGTTCTTTGGAGGAGTGGTAGCCTGGCTAAACTTAGAAGATGAGCCAACTTCGATTGGCTCTGGGGACCATGGTCTTCTTTTTTGTTCCTATCGTTATGGCTATTATTACCCTGCTGCCTTTTGACAAAATGGAGGTTCCTCTCTCTGCAATAGCTTTGGCTTAGGATGCCGAAACCATACTGCGCTCTATGCCCGACTCTGCTTTTCTGGCTAGCGCTAATATAGACACTAATTCTTTTGGCTTTGCCAGAAAAACAATAGCCTTAAGGGATTTTTTCAAGCCAGAAATGACGGCGTGGAGTGCATCGTATGCGTCTACGGCCGATTGCCTCCATGCCACGTACTCTTCAAAACCCAATAATTCAATACAAAGAATTATTTTTCACTTTTTAGTTTGATATGCTTTAAAAGCGCGTTTTTAAGTTTTTTTAAACTAAATTTATTTTAAATTTTTTAGTATGATGTCAGAAACGCCAAATTTGTTAAAATATGAGCTACGAGGTGTGTTCAAAAAGTATCGCGAATTTTGTGTTTTTTCAAAAATTATTTATTTATTCATGAATATCTATTTTGTCCCCTTCAAAGTTATCCCCATGAGATATTATACACTTGTGCCAACGGTTTTTCCAATCTTCGAAGCACCTCAAAAAATAATTTTTTTTATCTTCTTCAGCTCCTCCTTCGATGCCGTCTTTATTTCGTCAAGAGAAGCGTAACGTCGTCCTTTCATGGGCCTCTTCAGTTTAGGGAACAAGAAAAAGTCACAGGGGGCCAGATCTGGGGAATAAGTTGGCTCCGGCATCATTAGTGTCTTGTTTTTGGCCAAAAAGTCGTGCACAAGCAACGATGTGTGAGCAGGGGCGTTATCGTGGTGCAAAAGCCAATATTTGTTCTTCCACAAATCCGGGCGTTTCTGGCGGATTGCTTCGCGCAAATCGCGCATAACTTGCAGGTAATATTCCTTGTTGACCGTCCTTGCCTGTGACAAGAACTCATGATGCATCACGCCCCTGCAATCGAAGAAAACTGTCAGTTACGATTCGCGATACTTTTTGAACATACCTCGTATGACATGTAGTGTTGGTTAAGTAAATCGATAATTAAACGATAATGATATTTATGATGTCCCGCGGGGACTAAAAAAGTAACGGTACAAAGTTGGCTTAATCCATTTCCATTGTTCTTGACTAGCACTTAAAATTAAAGTTTTTTACCCGGAAAGTAGGTAAACTAGGCAGGTGGGTTGTCTCATTTTCCATTTTTTCAGGTAGAGGGGTTAAAATGTTAGGTAGGTACAATATTTTTTGTGTATTTTAAATTTTTACGAATTTTAATTTTATAGTGAAAGAATCTATTTTTTCTCTTATGAGATTTACCAATATTGTAAAATATAAACGAATATAGCTTAAATAATATTCTCCGCCATTAGATTCGGTGACAATTTTTGAAAAGCTCACATTGCCCTAACAGCCAAAGTTTAAAAAAAGGAGTTTTCTATTGCAGTTGCTTTTCGGAGGCGTTTTGAAAACTATTATCTGACTTTTTTTACTACAAAAATTCTATTATAAATATTTTTTTTATTACCTAAAAGTCCCATGTTTTGCATTATTTGATATTATTTCTTCCGGTGCGCGGTTATATACAGTATGTAAGACAATTGAGCAAATAAGATCAAATATTCCTGATTTCAAAATTTTTTTACACTACGCAACTTATTAAGAAAAAAATATATATTTATTCGAAAAGGTACACTTGCTGTGTTTTTTCGCAGAAATATTATATAACGGTACAATTTCTCAATATTTTTCTGGCGGCGTCTGGTTTGCGTCACGTGCACATTTGTTCAATTGTGTTGGAACATTGGTTGCGTTCAGGCGTGTGAGCATAGCTAAGACCGAGTATTTCGAGTATTTTAAATACCAGTAGCTCTATTTATCAATTAAATAACGTTTTCAGAAGTATTTTTAATTCTATAGACGGTAAGTAGAATTAGAAAGATTGTTTTTTGTGAAGCTGTTTAACTTCGTGTTCTTTTTTTTTTTTAGAAAAATGAAGAAAATTTCTGATTCTATTAAAAAATATGTGCTTCAATGGTTGAATGAAGGGCTCTCATATCGGCAAGTTGCAAATTTAGCTGAAATTTCATTTGGGTCAGTGAAAAATATTGCTAATTGTCATGAAATATCAGTACCAAAATATCGATCTGGTCGGCGATCCGTTTTAAATAACCCAAGCACAAAGCTAAGAAGACTGGAGTTCCTAAGAAGTCAACGAACTGAAACTTTGAAATGAAGCCCAAAAGTCCCGATATTAATCCTATCGAGAACCTGAGGTTTATTTAAAAAAAAGGGTATATAATTATGCCAGCCCACCGAAAACATAGGCGGAATTATTTACTAGATGTGTAGAAGTATGGAACTCCATCACTAAAAAAGAATGTGAAGATTTAGTCAATAGCGTTTCCAAGCGGATTGAAGCGGTGATTGAGGCTATACTAAATATTAAAGCGGTAAAAATTACATTGTATCAAAATTGAGCAAATGCCATACAAGAGAATTTCTATTTTCTTATAAAACCTGAATAAATTTGTTACTCTTTTGTTGTTATATTATAGACGGACTGAAGATTGTATTTGAAAAAACTGTAATTCAATTTGCCCAAATTAATTAATAATTCCTACAGTGTCGCTCAAACATTCTAGGTTTCAATACCACTTAAAAAAATATACAAACATACATATGTACATACAAGTGAAGCTAATAAAAGCATATTAAAAAATTGTAATGAACTTACATATTGCGAAACATTCCTATGTTCTGAGTGTAGATTCTCAATTATGTTGTGTCCTCTGACGATTATGTTGTATTTTGTAACGGAATTATATTGTGTCGTCCGACGATTATGTTATTATTCTTTCAGAGTCAAATAAGAAGGCAATGCTATAACGACGAGGCCGGAGGAAGTACGTTTATTATAGATGAAATACAAAATACAAACTGAACTTAATATTGAACTCCAAAAATATAATTGAACCTAAAATCATAAGTGTGCGTTACTATATCCGGCAAGTCGAATCTGCACACGCCAACACAGTCGCTTGCGAAATAGGCAAGTGTCGGGTTACCGCTGCTAACCGCAGTGGTTGGGCAACAAATTTATACGTCAGCAGAATGTTGCAGTGTAAACAAAGAGCAAAACCATAAACTGAACTGTCAGTGAAGGTGTAATTGGCTCCACTGTGAATCGCGGTCAGTGCTTGTCGGAAGATAATTGCTTGCGAAGTCTTGTCGGCGTATTATTTGATGTTCTCGACGTAGTTGAAAGACCTCTTGATGCCCTTAGGAGGGGGTTCGTGATTTCTGCGAAAGCAACCCAGCAGAAATTTCTTTGAGAGGAGTCCACTATGCATGTGTTTGATGAGAGACATCTAGAGGCATCTTGTCGTAGTCCAGAGGGCAGCGCTATGACAAGTTTGGAGCTGCGTTTCACTGTATCCTGGCGACCATATTGGTGCGGCGTAATTAAGGACCGGCCGCCGATTGAGTCGTATGCTGCTTAAGCCATGAGTAAAATGATCGCTTTTGGTCATTTCCAAGTGAATGGCGCTCAGAGAACTTTCCTTATTTACGTGAGCTTCCATACATGACTCGATCCTCCATTATATATACACAAATGTATAAATGTACCCACATATTTCTTTTAGCTTAGTTCTTATTGTAGACGCGTTTTAGATCAGCATTCTGCGATTTCGGGGTTAAAGTCAGAGAAGGTTCGCCGAATTAAAAAAAAAAAAATATTTGCATATATTTAGTTGCCGCAGACTTATGGTATTTAAGATATTTGAATTTAAAGTTCAAAAATTAAACTTTGACTTTGATGTGAATGTTTTTCGGATTTATATTGAATTTTACACGTACTTATGTATGTTAACTTTTATACCCACTATTTATTTTAAATTAAATATTAAACTTTAGTTCAATTCTTTTTATTCACACAATAACAAAAGATTGCATTCAAATAAATAATCAGTGTTACTTTATCTACATATTTTACAAAGGATGTAAATTAAATAAAGAAACAAATAATAGCCTACTGGCAGAAAATAAATAACCATTATTAGTTTTTCGCGTAGAATTCCTTTTTGCATTGTCTGGTCTGTCAAACAAACGGATGTCTTGAGTTGTTTCGCATAGAACATCCATTTGCCTTAACGGCCCTGATCCGACCAACATCGAGGCGTTTTCAGTTTTTTCGCGTTGTAAGACGTTTTTTCCGTAGACATACAAACCCGCAATAAATGGAGCGATACATGCCTCCAGGATTTCGAAAAAAAATATACGAAAAATTTCTTATATTCATTTCATTACTTAATATTTTAAGTGGTAGAATGTCTAAAAATAAAAAGATCTATTTTTATTTAATATATTTATCTATTCAAGAATATGTGTACTAGAGGATTTTTTAAAATTATTTTCGGAGATATACATACGTATTTGGCTGACCTGGCATTCAAACTGCTTCGGGCAGAACTTATGCTTTAAAGGCGTTTTTCTCGAAACAGCCTTTTAAAAACGATTCCCACGATTTTTCAGGATTTACTGGACCGATTTACCTGAATTTAGTTGTAATTTTTGTTATTTGTAACAGTCAAAAAGAAGCAACACCAAAGTGTTTTTTTTTAGACCGCCCACAGCTGCTAATTTTTGAAATTTTTATATTTTGATTTTTCCTGTATTCTAATATCAATAATTAGTTATTTTTTAAAAGAACGGATAGGTAAAAAATATGAATTGCTACAATTGCCTGTAACTCATGCTTTCGACTTCAATACCCCCTTAAGTAGTTTTGCCAGAATCGTTTGAAGAGCTTTTGTAAACAAAATTTTATCTAGTTTTCTTATTTTATTTTTAGCAGTTTGTTTTTAAATACTACAATATATTGTTCGTATTGCAAAGTGATGATATTTACTGACACAAATTTGTTATTTGTTCATAGCATATTACTGTTGTCTGTCACATGATCATATCAAAAAAAGTTTTACGTATTTCTGTCTGTAATTACATGTAAATAAATTAAAAATTGCTTAACAATCTAAATTATTATAAAAATAAACTTTCATTTTCAATATGGTAGAACTCGAAGTACGAATGTCTGAAATACAACAAAATCATCAAAACACATTTTTTTTTTTAATTTTCGGTTATAAACTTGGGATCAACTTAAAAAAATCACCTACCCAAACCATTTGACTATTAAGTAGATAGTTTATGTGAAGTTTACACAAAATTGTTCTCACCGTTTTTCATTTATCATATTTTTCGTAACAAATGAATTCAATATAGATGCTATCTGTATACATATGTATATAAAGAAGGGTCGTGTAAGTTATACTGTTTATAACTCGATTTGGCTGAAAATTGATGAGGACACATACTTAGTACATATATGGATTATACTGATTAACTTAAAAAAATAGCGGAATAACTGCAGTGTTGGGTAGTCAGGTCTATTATAATTTGAGATATACAGAAATATTTTGTAAGCATTGCCCAGAACAGTGCAATATTTAAACGGAAACAGTGAAGTATATGCGTACCATTTCACACTGATCGTTCCTCAAAAATATTACAATTGCTAAATATTGGGAATGGTAGAATAGAGCTGCAACCGAATACGCAGTGCAATGAATTATAGCTAGCTCAGTAATCGATGAGTAGTGCATCCCAAAAGATTGATATCTGCAAGTTTCAAGAGTATTAGCCCTTTCTTCCTTGTTAAGGAATCCAGTGTAAAAAAACATTCTCAAATTTTGAAATCGAATCTGAAATTATTACGGTCGCTACAGCTTTTCTTGTAGAATGGGAAAAGAGTGGGAACAGAGAGAGACTATTTTTGAGCGCGTTTCTCTCAGAATAGTGTTTTTCAAAACGGTTTCTGCTCTCACAGGAAGAGTTTTGAAGATATCTACGAGGTATAACAATTAAATAATGAGACTGATTCCATAAAAACCGTATATTTGAAAATTATACCACAACTCTGCGTTCCAGCGCGTTTTCCATGCTTCGTAACAATACTGGAACGCTTCGACTGGGATGTCCGCGAGTACCCTCGTCACCGCCTGGATGTCCGTAATCGACTTAAAATGGGTTACTTTGACCACCGATTTTGTTTTAGGAAACAAAAAAGTCACAGGGTGACATATCGGGCGAATAATGCGGCTATTGCAACACGGCGATCCCTTTAGAGGCCAAATACTGGTACACGCTGAGGGCGGTGTGGCACTGCGCGTTGTCGTGATGAAGGATCCAGTTACGAGCGATGTCTGGGCGCAACCTGTTGACTCGTTTTCGCAATCATTCGAGTACTTGGCAATAGTAGACTTGATTCACAGTTTTCCCCGGTGGAACGAATTCTTTGTGGACGATTCCACGGCTATCAAAAAAGGCAATAATCATCGTTTTCACCTTCGACTTGCTCATGCGAGCTTTTTTCGGGCGGGGGCGCGCGGAGACAACCATTCTGAGCTTTGGCGTTTGGTTTCCACGGCTAAGAGCACTATCACCATACACTCTTACAATTTTAGCGTACATTTCCAAAGCTGTTTCGCCCAATCTGGCCCAAAATTTTATCGCGACGCGTTGCTCTTGATTTCGTTTTTCGATTTTCGTGACGAGCACTACAAACTCACGTCTACTCAACTTGGAGCAGCAGGCGAACTAAACAAGCTAGAGCGATGGTACATATATAGATGGATAGGGGAGGGATGCCGGAAAAAAAGAAAGGGAATTACAAGGTCACAGGTTTACCACAAGAGCAGCAATAAAATCAGTCTCATTACTTAATTGTCAAACCTTGTAAAAGAAAAGATACGTTACAAGTGTCGTTGTTGAATCCCCGGAACATTTAACTGTGAATACCGTGAACGATCTGATGCCCGCGGATCTGAATTAATGTACAGGGTTCACACCGAGAGTAATAGGACTGAGTCGATTTCAAAAGATGTATTGAACCAATCGTTACAATTCTTTAAAAACTTTCGAAATAGGCTTCTTCTGCGTCGAAACAGCGCTGCGATTTCCCAGCATTGAGGGCGTTGCGAAAGGCATTCTCCAAAGTAGTCTTTAGAACTGAGATGCATGTTGCTTTAATCCGCTCTGTCGTCTTAAAATGGAACAAACAGATTGCCTCTTTGTCTGGGGATCATACTCAAAGATCCATGACTCTACACCTGTGATTACGTTATTCAAAAATTTTGGGAGACTTTCACACATGTTCAAATTTTCTTGGCACACTTTCACTCGTCCCAATTTCTAGTTCATCACAATGTCATAAACCACAGATTTTGATAAATTTAACATCTGGGCAATCAAACGAATACTTAGTCGACGGTGTGAGTTCAAAACTGTGCGCACACGAGACATATTGCCGGTGTTTGTTGAAGTCGCATGTCTCCCAGCACGGTCTTCATCAACGTCTTTTTCCCGGCCCTCTAAAAAGGCCTGGTGCCACCGAAACACATTACTTCTTGCTAAAGCAACATCTGGTTAAGCCCCCTTGTTTATAGCAAACGTCTCTGTTCTAGCTTTGCCGAGTTTCACACAGAATTTAATTGCGTACCTATGCTCTAACGAATGCTGCATTATCGGCTTGCACTCCTCACAGAAACACGTCCTGCGAAAATGTTTGTCCTGACTTTCCAGTTTCTCGGATACAACTGACCAGCCGCTCGTTCATTACCTAGGAACACCCTCTACCGAATCCAGTCGGTGCTCGCTCCGAAGTACAATGATGGCGAAAGAAAATCAGTCCGATTATTTTCCGGACAAAATCTGTGCACGATCTTTCGCGTTATACAAAAAGCTCTAGCCGAAATTGATAAGTTTGACACCATCAATATGAGTGGTAAAATCAAATAAAATTCAACTATTATATTGACCAGTTCAAAAAAGTTAATTGATAGTAGCTTACTTCTCTTACAGTATTAATATTACAATATTACGCACATCGCCGAATAATAAAACGCACATACATACATATCACTTTGACATATTGACAACACTGCCAATCTACAGCAAGAATTTAGGGGAATTCCCTAGGCATAACTTCTGAATTTTTCTCAACTGATTTGTCATGATTAAAGTGAATATACGACGTGTCATTTTTATTTTGAAAATGGAAAAAAATTTTCAAAACTTCAGTTCGATCGGAATGGAATACCACACTTCCATAAGTCTAGCCAAAAGATCATTCGAACTTTGATTTTATTGGCCCGCTCTTATTTTTTTCATCATTCTATGGCAATACTTCATTGCTTGCGATGGAAAACCAATTTTTCACTTACATGTCTCTGATCATTATTATCATTTGAAATTAGCATCATTGATGCGTTGATGTGTATAGTTTATGTACAATGCCTTCAATACCGATTTTTTTATTATTTACATATGCAAATTAAAATAGCACACTAAAAAGGATAACAGATAAGGAGATGCCCGACTCTTCTGTCATTAAAAATGAGAGAGCAACTTCCCTATCCGATTTTGATAGCTGACTAGATTGAGTAGGTTTTATTGTTTCGCAATAGGAACGTTTGGAACGACCAGATTGAAATTCAACAAACCGAAGAGTGGAAGTTTAAACCATGAACATGGAAAATGTGAAATTCAAATCAATTTGTAGAAATTTATTAAATTTCAATTGAAAATGTTTAAAAAAATTTATAAACATATATATAATTTGTAAACAGAAAAGCAAGCTCTGTACTCAGTGGAAAACTTAATCTGGCATCGTTACAATGGATTGGCCGTCGCAGTAAACAAACCCTATTGAAGATGTGTGGGCATATATTAAACAGAAGCTTCGTGAAAGACGTACATACACTTTAAAGCAGTCGGATCTGGAGGTCATTGCCATTAGAATACGCCATCAAATTAGTAGAAAGCATGCCTCGGAGATACCAGGCAATTATCGACGCCGGTGGTGACTGGACATATTATTGACCAAATTGCATCATTGTTTGTAATATGTACAATATACTCGTATATATAAATATGAAACTTTCATAAAATAATGTTTTTTATAAATTAACACGACCACGCTCTTACTTGACAGACTTAAATAATGCAATATATTCAAATGAAACAAGTAAGGAAGGGCTAAGTTCGGGTGCAATCGAGCATTTTATATTGAATTTATTTGAGTAGGGTTTAGTATCGACCAGATTTTATCTATTTTCTGGTTATCCCACATACTACTTATAGGCCACATACTCAAAATGGGATTCATTAAGGTACCTTACATAATATACAGTCACCAATCATATGGAGCAAGGCCAAGTGGATGTTCGAAAATCTTGGTAATAGTTATATAGAGGGACGGTCAAGTTTTCGCCCAATTGTATCTATTTTAGCTGCAAAGATACACTGTTTTGAATAACATATGTTCTAAAATTTTTATTGAGATGACTCAAATATTGGCGGATATATCCAGCATAAAGTGACCTAGAAGTTCGAAAATATTAACTCATTTTTGATACAAAGAAATACTATTGTCAGGAAAAGATTCTGCGTGAATTTCAATTTCATATCCCACATATTGAACGACATTTTCAGTCAAAAGTTAACTACAGTAACTTTAACAGTTTTGGTTGGCTGTGGACAATTTTTTGTAAAAAGGTGGCATACTTTAAGGTAATTATTGCCGCAAAATTTTATACCGTTATATTAATTACTTTATTTGTGTAGTAGAAAATGAAAGAATCAAATGGAATTTTAAATTGTGCTACATGGGAACCAGGCGTGATTGTAGTCCGACTTCACTCATTTTCACACTGTAACATATAAATATTTAAATAATATCACATTCTAAATTTAGTCTAAATCGGTCTTTCGGGTCCCGAGATATGGGATTTCACAAAAAAGTGGATGGAGCCACGCCTATTGTCCAATTTTTAGACTGGTTCCGATAGATTATATATTTATATACCACCCGTCTAGAATAATTTAGCAGGGTTTCCAGTATTTAATTAAAATAAATAAATAAATAAAAGCAGTACTCATTTTACGCAAGTGACAACTAATTCAACGTGTTTTTTTAAGCAAGAAAAAGTTTAAGCTAATATGATAAGTAGAAACCCTGTAGCTTAGTAAAAGAAATTATTTATTACTCGACCTCTTCCCACACTATAACAAAAACGCTAATTAAAAAAATAAATAAAAAATAGTTTTTCTTTTTTTTAGATATTTCATTGTTTTACCAAAAAAAAAAATTAAGAAATACATTAACTAAATTTATATTATATCATGAAAATTAAATACATACTGTCGGCGTATGTCCACATAAGGGGCCGATTGTGTTAAATGAAAAAGTAGTTCGTTTTAGTTTCAACGTTATAAATTTTGAATTTAATATTTCGTTGGGTTTATACAAATATGAGTGTGTGTGTTTCCAATATTGATTAATTGTGCTTAATTTCGTATTACCTAGTAGTATTATCTAGTGTCTCTCCAAACATGAGTTCTTAATTGTAATGGGTCCTCCTACATACAGTTTTCTATTTCTTCTTATTATCAGATAGAAAAATGTATATATCGCTTCCAACTACATGAAAACATATCTTGTTCCTTAGGTTTTGTACGAAATCGAATGCTCTACAAAAAAGGTCTTTTATGATTTTTTTGTAAACCCAACCATTTAAAAGATATTAACAGTTAAAGTTTGATTATTTTTGGGAAATTTTTGTTATCTTATGAATTTTATAACTTAATAAAAAAAAATTATTATGAAAAATGCTCTTGTTGCTAAATTAAGTGAAATTGTAGGTACTAAGATGAAACAAAAATTCCATCCTACACTGAAAAAAGTTTTATGAAAATTTTTAATAAAAACAAGAACTATTATTCTTATCAACTGAAGAGTTCTAAGATCCTGATTGCTGTAATTATGGATATGGAGTCCGATGTAGACTCTAGCGAAGATAAAGAAGTATTGAAAGAATGCGGTTTTGGTATTAAAATTGTTGTAAATATATTTAATATTAACAAAGTACCACAACCAATGTTTAAAATTTAATTTTTGCCGAACTCAATCAACGTAAATAAAAAAATTAAACTTAATTCTTAATTGGCGTAGACACCGCTTACGCGATTATAGCCGAGTTAACAACCGCGCGCCATTCGTTTCTTATTTTCCCTACGTGGCGCCAATTGGATATTCCAAGCGAAGCAAGGTCCTTCTCCACTTGGTCCTTCCAACGGAGTGGAGGTCCTCCTCTTCCTCTGCTTCCCCCGGCGGGTACTATGTCGAATACTTTCAAAGTTGGAGTATTTTCGTCCATCCGGACAACATGACCTAGCCTGCGTAGCCGCTGTCTTTTAATTCGCTGAACTACATATGTCAATGTCGTCGTATATCTCGTACAGCTCCTGTTCCATCGAATGCGATTTTCGCCGTGGCCAACGCGCAAAGGACCATAAATCTTTCGCAGAACTTTTCTCTCGAAAACTCGCAACGTCGACTCTTCCGTTGTTGACAACGTCAAAGCATCTGCACCATAAAGCAGGATGGGAATTATGAGCGACTTATAGAGTTTTGTTTTTGTTTGTCGAGAGAGGACTGTGCTTCTCAATTGCCTACTCAGTCCGAAGTAGCTCCTGTTGGCTAGAGTTATCCTGCGTTGGATTTCTAGGCTGACATTGTTGGTGGTGTTTACACTGGTTCCAAGATAGACGAAATTATCTACAAATTCAAAGTTACGACTGTTAACAGTGACGTGGGAGCCAAGTCGCGAGTGCGACGACTGTTTGTTTGATGACAGGAGATATTTCGTTTTGCCCTCGTTCACTGCCAGACTTATTTGTTTCCTTGTCCGGTCTTGTCAATATCATCGCAATACGCCAGCAGTTGTACACTCTTATAGAAGATGGTACCTTCTCTAATTAGTTCTGCAGCTCGAACTATTTTCTCCAGAAGCAGGTTGCAAAGGTTGGAAAGTCGCACGATAGGGAATTGCCTTGTCTGAAACCTCGTTTTGTATCGAACGGCTCGGAGAGGTCCTTCCCTCCTTTTTTATGGATTGGGCATAGCACACTTAAATTCCAATCGTTGGGCATGCTTTCGTTCGGCCATATTTTACAAAGAAGCTGATGTATGCTCTTTATCAGTTTTTTGCCGCCGTGTTCGAATAGCTTGGCCGGTAATAAAAAAAAAAAAAAAATGAAACGCATCCTATAAATAATCTGAAATATTTGCTGCATCGTAGAGTAACTATTGAGGAATCACATAAACGAAACGTTCCCGTACAATGTACTAATTGCCAAGAATATGGACATACCAAATCATATTGCATTCTTCGCAGTGTTTGTGTGGTATGTGGTGATTTACATCATACATAAAAAAATGCAGAAATTATGGAGAGAATCACACTGCTGACTACAGGGGTTATCCTCTAAATAAAGATTTGAAATCGAAGTTGTCACGTCGTCACCAAATGATACAAACACTCCGTAATGAAATTATAGCAACCTCTGATAAAAGTTCAAATCCTATTACTTTTAGTAATAATACTATGCAAGGAAGCTGTGCAATTGTAGTGAAAGGCAACACTGTACAAATGCAACTGCCGCAAAATCTTCCAAGTGGATAATGATTTTAAATCTTACACAGTGTATGACACAATTGATGTGTGATTTTATGTCTACAATGCAAAACATGATTTAAAATTTAATAAAATCACAAAATCAGATGTTGTAAAATTTATTAAGTAAGAAATGGGTGTACTAAATATCTTTATATGGAATGCTAATGGTGTTAACCAACATAAATTTGTGATTATTAGATTTCCGTCTGACAAAATATATATTTAATGCTTATATCAGAAACTCATGCAACAAATAAACATAATTTCAATATACCGCGACTTAGACTATATGTTACAAACCAGCCGGATGAAAAACTTCAAATAGAATCGGTTAAACCACTATACTTTAGATTCTCATGCTACAGTACAGTTACATGCTATAACAATATCCCTAAAAAATCGGGGTTGTGACTTAAACCTTACAGCTGTATACTCTTCACTTCGATTAAAAATTACATATAGCGAATTTAAAAACTTTTCTGGAACGCTTGGTCAAAGATTTCTAGCAGGTGTCTTATTAATCCTAAAGGACGACGGCTTTAATACACTGTTATCAACTTAATACCCTGGATATAATATCTCCTGGTAAGCCGATATACTGGTCCAGTGCAAAAAAAATACCAGACTTAATAGATTTTCTGTAGTCAAAAATTTAGAAGGATTGCTAATGGGAGCTAATACATGCACAGATTTGCCATCTGATCATTCTTCTGTACTAATAAAGTTTTACGAGCAGCCTATGATATTTGTGACAAAAGCTTCTCTAACATTTCAAAAAACTACCTGATTGAAGTATAGAAAATATATCAGCAGCCACATCAATATTGATTTGAATTGGCTTTTAAACAAAAATTCTAAACTAAGCCTAGAAAACAGTCCTGTTATAGAGTGATATGATAAAATCGATTTAGATGTATGGCATTCTACTGTGGGGTACGACCTGGGCAACCGATTCCCAAGACAGCCGGTTCTACGCACCGGAATTGACTCGGATTTCATCCGACCAAGGGCTGTTATTTCGGCGATCTGACCCCGTTTGGATCGGTGAGTATTAATTTGTCTTTGTCGTCACTGGAGCAACGCCTTGCAGCAGGGTTGCTCCGTATACTCCTGACTCGTGCTCCAACCCGGGCCCGGAGGAATTTTTCTGCTGCGTCTGCGAAAAAGGCTCCATCCAAATTCCACCTCGGTCAGGTGTAACACATGCAATGGATGGAGCCATCTTAAGACCTGCTCAGGCCTTAAAACTCACAGGGAGTGGACCACGCGTTACGAGGCCCCATGTTGCCTGCGCAATACTGCGACTCAAGCCTCTACGGCTGTGCAATCTGCACATAGTTCGCACGCCGCGCCGCCACTCAACTAGAGTGGCCAACTGAGGACCTCAACGGTCAGGAGCTCAAACAGCCAATATAGCTCCCACTCTGATGAATGACGAAGCTCCCACCAGAGTTATGGGCACCTGTAATAGTTCGCCAGATATTACCATTGCTAGCGGTGGTCTGATTAATAGCATAACCTGGCGACCTATGCTAACTCTCGCTTCAGACCATCTGCCCATAATTATCTCGATCGAGAAGACTTCCGATTTCGTTTCCGTGGATAACCGTACCTTCTTTAACTTTAAAAAAGCTAATTGGGTCGGCTTCACGGAATTTACCGAGAGCACCTTCAACGCTCTACCCATTCCTGCGGACGTATGCGTTGGCGAGCGTCAATTCCGCAAGGTGATCGCAGCAGCTACCGCTCGCTTCATCCCGGCTGGAGGATTAGCGGAAATCCGCCCCAATTTCCCAGCCGAAGCAGCGGTTCTAGCTAATGAGCGCGACACCTTACGCCATGCCGATCCCGGGGATCCCCGAATAAGGGATCTCAATTTGGAGATTCGGCGTATGGTAAATCAACATAAGCGGACGAAATGGATAGAGCACCTCAGGTCCTGCAACCTCTCCACCGGTGTGAGTAAGCTTTGGGCTACTGTCAAAGCTCTGTCTAATCCGAGGAGACATGACGACCGAGTTGAAGTTCAATTCAATGGTCATGCCTCTTCGGACCCGAAGAAGTGCGCGAGCTACTTCAGCCGTAAGTTTACACTGCACCCTTCGGTAGACAAAGCTAAGAGATGTGTTATCCGACGGCTGCGCAAAATGCCAAACAACTGCGCGCCACTTACTTTCACCGATGAAGAGGTTCAGGGTGTCATCAACAAGGCAAAATCATCCAAATCCATCGGCCCTGACGGAATCAATATGCTAATGTTAAAGCATCTAGGCTCAACGGGAGTAAAATATCTCACCATGGTCTTCAACCTGTCGCTCATCACTCTTCAAATACCCGATGTGTGGAAAGTCGGAAGAGTGGTCCCACTACTGAAACCTGGGAAACCCGCCAACAAAGGGGAATCTTATCGTCCGATAACTCTCCTCTTCCCAGTAGTGAAGACACTTGAAGCCTTGTTACTCCCGACCTTCACTCACCACCTGAGCCTAGCCAGCCACCAGCATGGATTCCGTAAAGTGCACAGCACCACCACAGCACTTAGCGTCATAAACGCCCAGATAGTTCGTGGCCTCAACCAGAAACCACCCTGCGAAAGAACGATCCTCGTAGCGTTGGACCTGTCAAAAGCTTTTGACACGGTCAATCACACAACGCCACTGCAGGACATCGAAAAAACCACTCTCCCTCCAGGGCTAAAGAGGTGAACCATGAACTATCTGAACGGTCGTCAGTCATCCGTACTATTTCGAGGTGAAACATCTAAACTGAGAAGAATTAAACAGGGGGTTCCGCAGAGTGGTGTCCTCTCCCAGTTACTGTTTAACTTCTATATCTCGAAACTTCCTCAACCACCAGAGGGGGTTTCCATAACCTCGTACGCAGATGACTGCACGATAATGACGTCGGGCAATGGAATCGATGACATGTGTTCGAAAGTAAACAGCTACCTCTCCGACCTTTCTCGTTTCCTCACTGCACGAAACCTCCAACTTTCACCCACCAAATCCACAGCAACCATATTTACAAACTGGACGAAGGAGTATAGACTTGAGCTTAATATTGCGGTCGATGTCGTCAAAATCCAGACTGTCAATAACCCTAAGATTTTAGGCGTAACTTTCGATAGTCTATGCTAATTCTCTCCACATACGACCGCGATTATCGCCAAGGTACAGAGCCGCAACAAAATCCTCAAGTCGCTAGCCGGCAGCACATGGGGAAAAGACAAAGAAACGTTGCTGGCAACTTACAAGGCAATCGGCCGGCCGGTCCTCAACTACGCAGCGCCTATATGGTCGCCTGGATGCAGTGGTACGCAGATGAGGAAACTCCAGACCTGCCAAAATACATCACTCCGGACCACGACGGGATGCCTCTTGATGTCTCCCATCGAACACCTCCACAGTGAGACGCGTATGCTACCTGTAAAGGAGCATAACCAACTCCTCTCCAGACAGTTCCTGCTGGGTTGTTTCCGTAGGAATCACCCCTGCAGCCACCTGCTTGGAGCGGAACCGCCTCCCAGGAGCATCAAGAGGTCATTCCTCGACTATGTCGACGAAATCAAGTACGCCGACCAGACTTCGGACGCAATGAACTATCGACAGGCACTGGCCGCCATTCACAGTGGAGCCATCAACACCTTCATCGACTCCCTCCCCGTGAATGGCGTTCTTGGAGTCAAACCACCACCTATTGCAGACGAAGAGCTCCAGTTGCCTCGAGTAACGCGAGTGACCCTAGCGCAACTTCGTTCTGGATACCGTAGCAGGTTAAACTCCTACTTATCCAGAATCGACCCCGACATACCCAATGTACGTCCTGCATGCAACGAGTCTCCGCATGACACTGACCACCTCTTTGCATGCCCTACAAACCCTACCCATCTAACACCTTCCTCTCTTTGGTCCGACCCCGTCGAAACAGGACGTTTCCTGGGCCTACCGTTAGATGACCTCGACGACAACACAAGTAACCCTTACCATCCTAACGGGGATTAGATAACCGTTAACAACAACAACAACCTGAGCAACCAACATTGATATAATACATGCGAAATGAAAACATACACAAAGACCTTGATATGCCACTTTTTTCAATTTTCAAATAAATGTCGAATTTTAACTTGTTTTTGGAATTTTCTTAGTTTAACTAGAAGTTAAGTTATTAACAAATATGAACCTCTGTGCATTTTTTGTTTCAGATAGAAATTGCGACCTGCATCCTGCCACCCGTTTGGAAAATGCACATATGAAAGAATATAAAAGATTTTGTATCCAAAAAATTTGCGGTTGATGTTTGAATATATAAATATAAACCCTAGAAACTTCGCTTTAATCAATTATTTCTTTCCCTCCCAAACAAATCCCCAGAAAAATCGATTTTTTTAAGCTTGGTTGCCTTAGGATAAGTGAAGAATGGCAACCCCAGACAGTGTTAAGATTGCACCAAAAAAAACCTGATAGTTGCCGTTTAAATCTAGCATTTTACTGCATTCATTTCAAATTATAATTGAACTTTTTTTTATCAACCCTGCAGATATATAGATTTATTATGAATGCTTGTGCGTCGTTCGCCCATAATCTAGGCAGGTAACTGCAATTCCGGTTCAATTGTCAATGCAATTTTCTGTTGTGATATTTAAATGTCTTACTGATATATTGTTATAAGTAATTTTTTTAAGTAAAAAAAAAACACTTAAATGATTCCTACAAACATGAATTTTGAATAAATGCTTATGATTTGAAATATAAATTTTGTATTTATGAATCGTAATGTAACATCAAGAGATAAAAAGTATCCTATGTCTAAGCTACAATTTTCAGCCGTTTTTGAGTTATAAATAGTGTAACTAACACGACTTTCTTTTATATACGTACTAAAGAACCCGCCCACGCTTTACTGTGGCTGATACATATATGGTACTACTAATACCATCTATGTATATGATTTCTGGTCAGCCCCTACCTTTAAAAGATACGTATACAAATTTGGCAACTGAGGAACTATTAGTTACTGAGATACAGCATTTTGGATGAAGCAAGTTGTGTTAGTTTACAAAAAAGTATTTAGTGTTTTAATAAATCATTGCTTTTCGAGGGAAAAATGCTGTAAAATTTGGACTCTGCCCAGGGAAATCAACCTTTGAAAAGAAAGTGCAATGAAGGCAGAGGACTCTGAAAAGAGACGAAAACTCCATGCAAAGTGGGTGCCGCGCAAGTTCATAATCCAACAAAATTAACGATTTTCTGATTCTGAGGACTGCTTTAGTACTTTTTAATCGAAATAAAATTATATTTTGCGTCGATGTGTTTTTTTTTTCAAAATTATTTTATTTATTGGATCTGCTTTTTCTGAAAGCCTAACCAAAAATTATAAAATCTAATTAAAAACTATACAGGCTCAAGTAAGTGATTGAGCTGTTTTGGTGATACGTCGCTCTTTAATACGCAGGCATATCTCTTCTTTTAAGTCGTGTTTAATCGCAGGAATGTACCAAAGCATTAGCCAAAGGGTTTGGGTGATCTCGGAGTTTAGATATATATTTAATTCTGCTGTCTTCTACTTCTTTCTTTAACATAGGGATACCAAGGTCTTTATGGATGTTTTCGCTACGCATGTACCATGGTGAACACGTGATTGTTCCAAGCATTTTTGATTGAAACCTTTGTAATATATCAATATTAGTTGCACAGGTCGTACCCCACAGTTGAATGCCATACATCCCAATCGGCTTTATGACCGCATTATATAAAAGTACTTTGTTGTTTAAGCTAAGTTTGGAGGTTTTATTTAAAAGCCAATTTACATTTGCAGCTCTAATCTTCATACATGTTATTTTACTTGAGATGTATTTTCTCCACGTGAGCCTTCTATGTATCTAGGTGAATACTAAGATATGTTACTTCGTTCACTTGGGGTACTAAAATATTGTTTACTTTTACTGCCGGGCACATCTTTGGTCTTAGCGAAAATTTAATAGGCTAACACTTCTGTTCATTCACGTTTATACGCCTGTTCGTTAGCCACTCTTGGACAGAACTTAAATGCTTCGCTAATATTCGTGATGCGTGACGAATGTGGCATTTGTTACGCCTCACTATAGCTGTGTCATCCGTAAAAGTTGAAGTTAATACATTATTAGATGTTGGAAGATCTGGTGTATATATGATGTATAGTGTTGGGCCTAAAACACTGCCCTGGGGATACACCAGCCCTTATCTGTCGTTCGTCAGATATGAAATCTCCCACTTTTACCATAAATTTTCTATTTTTTAAATAAGACTCAAATGTTTTATACAATTCTAAAGGCAGAATTTTTTAAATCTTGTATAAAAGACCTTCGTGCCACACCTTATCAAACGCCTGAGCTAACGGGTGATTTTTTAAGAGCTTGATAACTTTTTTAAAAAAAAAAACGCATAAAATTTGCAAAATCTCATCGGTTCTTTATTTGAAACGTTAGATTGGTTCATGACATTTACTTTTTGAAGATAATTTCATTTAAATGTTGACCGCGGCTGCGTCTTAGGTGGTCCATTCGGAAAGTCCAATTTTGGGCAACTTTTTCGAGCATTTCGGCCGGAATAGCCCGAATTTCTTCGGAAATGTTGTCTTCCAAAGCTGGAATAGTTGCTGGCTTATTTCTGTAGACTTTAGACTTGACGTAGCCCCACAAAAAATAGTCTAAAGGCGTTAAATCGCATGATCTTGGTGGCCAACTTACGGGTCCATTTCTTGAGATGAATTGTTGTCCGAAGTTTTCCCTCAAAATGGCCATAGAATCGCGAGCTGTGTGGCATGTAGCGCCATCTTGTTGAAACCACATGTCAACCAAGTTCAGTTCTTCCATTTTTGGCAACAAAAAGTTTGTTAGCATCGAACGATAGCGATCGCCATTCACCGTAACGTTGCGTCCAACAGCATCTTTGAAAAAATACGGTCCAATGATTCCACCAGCGTACAAACCACACCAAACAGTGCATTTTTCGGGATGCATGGGCAGTTCTTGAACGGCTTCTGGTTGCTCTTCACCCCAAATGCGGCAATTTTGCTTATTTACGTAGCCATTCAACCAGAAATGAGCCTCATCGCTCATCGGACACGGACGCGAAACACATTTCGAACCGAACACTGATTTTGGTAATAAAATTCAATGATTTGCAAGCGTTGCTCGTTAGTAAGTCTATTCATGATGAAATGTCAAAGCATACTGAGCATCTTTCTCTTTGACACCATGTCTGACATCCCACGTGATCTGTCAAATACTACTGCATGAAAATCCTAACCTCAAAAAAATCACCCGTTACATCTAGAAATATGGCTGAACAGTACTCCCTGTGCTCAAATGCTTTCCTTATCTCGCACGAAAACCGAATTGATGAACTGGTATTGTATTATTTTCATGGAGGAAAGGAGACATCTTTGATAGTAATACTTTTTCAAATACTTTTGAAAGACAAGATTGGTCTGTATGAAGACTTCTGTGTTAAGTCTTTCCCAGGTTTATCTATCAAGATAATCTGCGACTTTTTCCATAAAATTGGATAGTATCCGAAACTAAGAATTGCATTGAAGAGCAAAGAAAGCATTTTTGGGGAAATATTATCATGTCCCGGCGCCTTTTTTTTTGATAAAGTTCTTTGATGATACCAATTATTTCAGGAGGTGAAGTCTTAAGAGACTCGAGCGACTCTTTAGCTGTGGTGGGTAAGATTGACAGCTTAAAGTTGTTCTTTGGCACATTGGGTTGAAATACCTTTTCTAGGTTATTTGCAAAACAATTAGCCTTTTCCTCGTCACTTCGATCCCAATTTCCACCCAAGTCTCGTATTGGCATGTTGGAGTCAGTTGGTGGCTTCATAAACTTTTGGGCTTCCCAAAGGGAATTTTGCTTGTTTGAATTTGGACACAGCTTCTTTATATAAGTACATTTCGGTGTTCAATTCTTCCTCACGTTTAAGCGCTTTTTTTTTAATTTACGTACAGCAGATTTCAATTGAAGCTGAGTGGAAGGGGAAAGATTTATCTGATATTCACGTCTTGCACGCCTTTTTTCATTTACAAGCATTTTTGAAACCAAGCGAATTATAGCTTTTGTTTGGTGTTGCTAAGACAGCTGCGCTGGTTATTATATCATTGACTTCTCTTATGCTTTCGTCAATATCTCTTCCTGTATTTATTTTGTACTCAATTTTAATGTGGCTACTGATGCATTTTTTATATTTTAGCCAATTCGTTTTATAAGAGGTTAGACCCACTTTTGGATTAACGAATATGGGGTGTTCACATAACTTTATTAGTACAGGAGAGTGATCAGAAGATAGATCAGCACATGTATCAGCTGTTATATGCGATTTATCTATATTTTTGATTACAGCAAAACCAATTAAATCTGGTGTTTTCTTACGATCTTTAGGCCAATATGTCGGCTTACCAGGAGATATTATTTCAAGGTTATTATGCCTATTTATAACAACGCAACGATTAATCATTTGATTAAATTAATCGATTATTTTCATTCAATTTACGATTTAATTGCATCGTAACACCTTTTCTAATTACTCGACTATTACTTGAGTAATTGCAAAATAATCGCAAACAGCATTTTGAAAATTAATACATTTTATGTTTATCTAAGTTAGCGTACGAGGGTCGAAATTGGTCGCATCAGTCATTAATGAGTGGAAACGGTGTAAATGTAGCTAAATTGTAATATGTCAACGTAGTTTAATATCAACAAATGACTGTCTGGTGACACTGCATTTACAGTTAAATCAAACTCATTTTACCTTCAGTTTTTTGAAGAGCAATGGCGCCAGTTAAAAGCGAAGTGTGGAAATTTTTTAATAAAATAAGCAATAACTACGTTAAATGTCAACGTTGTTGCAAAAATTTAAAATTAAAACATGCGGTAACCTGCAAATTGGTGGTAAGTTGGAGCAATCTGTATTACATTTTAAATTTCTTCTAGTTATATATATATAAATATATATATAGATATATGTACATATATATGTGTACAAATTAGACTCTGCAATCTAGGAGTAAAGACAATGTGATGATGACACTTACACCATGAATGAAATGCCGAGTTGCAGCAGCAAAGTGAGTGAGGGGCCAAGCTTCAGCAGCAAGAAACCGAATGAAAGAAGCATAAGAGAGCTACCCAGCTGTAGCAGTAAAAATCCTCAACCCCTAATTTCTAAAGTCTTCCAAAATATTGAAAACTTTTCGCTTCATGGCTCGAAAGAACCAAAAGCTACAGCATGGAATAGTGGAAATGGTTATCAAAGATAATCTACATTTTGACTCTGTTGAAGTTGTATTAAAATACATTACAAAACAAATTGATAATTAATGACGCTTTTGGTTCATTTATTTTTTAAAAGGTAAAGGCTTCTTAAGTTTCATGAAGCAACATTTTCCTCTTTACAAAGTCCCAACAAGAAATACCATCAAGGCTCACATTGATAAAAAATGTACGATGAAGAAAAAGAAAAATGTGTAGCGATGCTAAAAACTTTTTCATATTTGAGTTTAACGACAGAGATCTGGACTGATGTAGAAATGAATAGCATGCTTGGTGTGACCATTCTTGGTGTAAATGGGACGAAGCAATTTAATGGAACAATTGGCGTTTATAAATTAACGGAAGCACATACTGCATCACATCTTTCCGAAGTTCTCATTGCTGCTTTGAAATACTTTTCTATTGACGAAAAACAAGTAATGGCTGTAGTGACCGACAATTGTGCAAACATCGTAAAAGCAGAACATGATCCATTTGGCAAAAAACGCCATATTCTTTGTTTTGCACACACCCTCAATTTGGTATGTGAAAACTTACTGAACAATCCTGAAGTTAATGCAGTTGTTATAAAATGCAAAGAAATAGTTAGGTGGCTAAAAAGAAGTGTTAAAGCTAATGATGATCTTCGAAATATGCAAGCTGCTGCCGGAGTACCTGAAGGCAAAATGCTAAAGCCAATTTTGGACGTGAAAACACGTTGGAATTCGACCTACTACATGCTTGAATGGTTCATTAAACTATGTTCATATATTAACCAAATACTCCTCAACTATTCTGACGCACCGGTTATGATAACATCTAAGGAAAAAGATGATATGGAAATAATCAGTATATTGAGACCATAGAGGCAATGACTGTCCAACTAAGTGGTGAACAACGAGCAACAAGTCAAGTGATTCCATTAATTCACTGTGGTCGGGTACAAATAGTAGGAATATCAACTAAACAGCCAAGCGCTTAAAAACTAAAAGATGTTGTGTTAAATCAGTTTGATCGTAGATCTGGCTACATCGAACATTCCTTTTTGCTAGCTGCATCAACATTACTCGACCCGAGATTCAAAATAATTAGTTTCAAAGACCCATTATCGTTGTCCCCAGTTATAAAGTACTAGAATAACAATTGCAGATGATACTATGGAAACGGGCAGCGAGTCGTCTGTGGAATCAGTAGAGAATGAGTTTGGCCTCTGGGCTCCTCACAAAACTCTAGTGCACAAAAGAAGAAGGAAGCGCAACGATTTTACATCTCCACAAGATGAATTGAGCTTTTATTTGAATTGTCAGGTATAAGAACTGAGTCGAAACACTATTGATGCTTGGGAAGAAATGAAAACCGTTTACCCAAAACTGTACGGACTTTCAAAAAAGTATTGTCATCTACATGATACCTCAGTACCAACTTAGCGGCTTTTCTCAAAAGCAGGGGCAACTGCGACCGAAAAACGCAATCGTTTGACAACTAAACGTTTATCGAAATTGCTTTTTCTTCAAACTTGGTTGAACAGAGAATAAATTTTCTTGACTTCTATAACTATATTTTCATTTATGCTAATACTATGTTCGGATTGACATTGAAAACAGGTTTTCGTGGGAAAAACTGGTTTTCGCACGAAAACTTGTGTTTTCGTCCATGTAAAATCTGTCAAACGAAAACACAGTTTTCGCTGAAAACCACTTGAAAACTTGCATTCCACTCATTATAATCGGTGCTGTTCTAGTTTAATCGATTTTTTTGGAGGACATATTTTGCCGACCCTAAATTGTTATTTGATATTTGTTTACATTCCATATACAAATACAGCAGTCACTTGATATTCTCTTGTTCATGCAACAACGGTGCAGAAATTGCAGAATTTTCCTCTTGGTACAACGACATAACAACAAACACACGCAGAAAATTATTTGCAATGACTGTAAAATATGTCAGAACAAAACCAATGTTTTTGTTTGTGCCGTCATATATCTCTAGATTCTGCAATGGGTGCTCTCTTGGCGTTGCCTATTTCGGTATAGGATTTTTGCATTTTGTGTAATCGTGCAATCTTGCAAAAGCAAGAGAATGCCGCTATTGATAGTTGTCAGTGAAAACTCATCGAAAACACAAAATGTCCGTCCGAACGACTTAGATTCCACAACATATAAATGTGTTTTAAATGTCGGTCCGAACATAGTACAAGGCAAATGAATTTTTATTATGATATTTTAATTTTATTTCCGTTTTTGTATTTGTGTATATACTAACATAATTTGAATGTCTGAAATAAGAATATAGTCTCCTGTATTTTATTGGTTTTGTTTTAACGCAAAGTTGCAAAACATAGCCTTTCAAGCAAGAGGCAATTCTTTTATTTTAAAATTGCTGTACATATTTTGGAAAATTTAATGTCATGGTGCTACTTAACTTCTAATATAGGCCATTTTCTCTTTCAGGATATGTCTGGGACCCTGTGATAGAACATTATAATACAAGATTCGGCGCTGAAACTTGGTGGTGGTCTTAATGCAATTTAGTATTATTTGAAAACATTTAAATTAATCGATTAATCGATTTTTTTAAATTAATTGCAATTAATTACAATTATTTTTTTATATCTTGCAATTAATCATTTGATTATTTAATCGACTAAAAAAAATTTTTTGCCATCCCTAGTAATATTATGTTCGGACCGACATTGAAAACATGTTTTCGTTGGAGAAACTGGTTTTCGCACGAAAACTTGTGTTTTCGTCCATGTAAAATGTGTCAAACGAAAACACAGTTTTCGCGGAAAACTACTTGAAAACTTACATTGCACTCATTATAATCGTTGCCTGCTCCAGTTTAATCGATTTTTTTGGAAGACATATTTTGCCGGCCCTAACTGTGTTGATATTTGTTTACATTCCATAGACAAATACAGCTGCTCACTGTTAAGGGGATACTCTTGTTCTTGCAAAACCCTTGCACGATGCACCAAATGCAGAATTTTCTTCTTGGTGCAACGGCACAACAAACACACCCAAAAATTTATTTGCAATGGCTGTAAAATATTGCTATGTTTGGACCGACAGCGAAAACATGTTTTCGTGGGATAAAGTGTTTTTCGCACGAAAACTTGTGTTTTCGTCCATGTAAAATCTGTCAAAGGAAAACACAGTTTTCGCTGAAAACTTACATTCCACTCATAATAATGCCTGCTCTAGTTTAATCGATTTTTTTTGAAGACATATTTTGCCGGCCCTTAATTGTCACTCGATATTTGTTTACATTCCATATACAAATACAGCAGCTCACTGTTAAGGGGATTATCTTATTCTTGCAAAACCCTTGCACGGTGCACCAATTGCAGAATTTTCTTCTTGGTGCAACGGCACAACAAACACACGCAAAAATTTATTTGCAATGGCTGTAAAATATGTCAGACCAAAACCCATGTTTATTTTCGTGCCGTCATATATCACTAGATTCGCAATGGATGCTGTCTTGGCCTTGCATATTTCGGTACAGGATTTTTGCAATTTGTGTCATCTTGAAAGAGTAAGAGAATCCCCGTATTGATAGTTGTCAGTGAAAACTCAGCGAAAACACAAATTGTCGGTCCGAACGACTTACGATTCACAATATACAAATGTGTTTTCAAAATGTTTTCAATGTCGGTCCGAACATAGTATATGTCAGACCAAAACCCATGTTTATTTTCGTGCCGTCATATATCACTAGATTCGCAATGGGTGCTGTCTTGGCCTTGCATATTTCGGTATAGGATTTTTGCATTTTTTGTCATCTTGAAAGAGTAAGAGAATCCCCGTATTGATAGTTGTCAGTGAAAACTCAGCGAAAACACAAGTTGTCGGTCCGAACGACTTCCGTTCCACAACATACAAATGTGTTTTCAAAATGTTTTCAATGTCGGTCCGAACATAGTATAACATATAGTCTAAATCCCGGTATATTGAAATTATTATTATTTGTTAGATGAGTTTCTGAAATAAGTATTATATCTATGTATATTCTTTTCAGAAAGAAATCTGATGATCTCTAATTTATGTTGGTTAACACCGTTAGCATTCCATATACAGATATTTAGTAAGCTCATTTTTTACTTAATAAATTTTGCAGCATTTGATTTTGTGATTTTATTAAATCTTGGATCATGTTTTGCATGGTCGACATGAATTGTGTCATACACTGCGTAAGATTTATAATCAAAGTTTCAATACCTCCATTTGGAGGATTTTGCGGTAGTTGCATTTGAACAGTGCTGCCTTTCAATACATTTGCATAGTTTCCCTGCATATTATTATTGTTAGAAGTAATAGGATTAGACTTTTTTTCTGAGATTGCTGTAATTTCATTACGCGGTGTTTGTAATATTTGGTTACGACGTGCTTGAATACCCTGTGATAACTTTGATTTCAAATCTTGATATACAGGGCAACCTCTGTAGTTAGCAGTCTGATTTCCTCCGCAATTGCTGCATTTTTTATTTAGTTCTTCTTTCTTAAGGGTGCATTTAGCCGTGGGATGTAAATCACCACATACCACACAAACACTGCGTAGTGTAAAAAATGATTTAGTATGCCAATATTCTTGACAGTTAGTACATTGTACCGGACCGTTTCTTTTATGTGGTTCCTCCACAGTTACTCTACGATGCAGAAAATATTTCAAATTATATATTGGATGTGTTTCATTTTTTTAAGTTGATTTGAGTTCTTCAAGAATTTAGTTTTAAACATTGGCTGAGGTACTTTGTTTCTATTAAATATATTTACAACTGTTTTAATTCCAAAACTGCATTCTTCCAATGCTTCTTTGACTTCATTAGTGTCTACGGCGGACTCTATACCCTAGATTACAACAACTAGGCCCTTAGAGCTCTTCAGTTGATACGACAAAATGTTAACTATTTCCATGAAACTTTTTTCAGTGTACGGCTGAATTTTTGTTTCGTCTATACTGCCTTTTTTCCAAGGCACTATATGAAAATTGTTAGTGCCAACAATTTCACTTAATTTCGCAACAAGAGTATTACTGCTACGTTCGTGTAAATACATATGTATATTGGAGGTGGTTTAGCATTAACGACTGTGGTGGTACCCTTCGCATCGTCGTCTAAACCATTGCTTAGTATGGCAAATCTGTTGCCATTTAAAACTTCCGTTTTATTTTTGTTTGGTGTGCCGCCTTGCAATTTTTTAGGACTGACCGCTGCCTTTGAAAGACTTAATTTCCTTTTTATATTGACGTAGCGGTCAGTACCTGTTTGTACAGACGGGCCGTTTTTTTATTACGTTCTCACCTTGCGTTGTGATTTTCTTCGTTGCCTGTGCGCTTGCTGGTATCTGCAGACTGGTTGCTGTCAGGGCATTTGTTGTTGCCCGATTGTTGCTTTCTGCTGACTGCGTTCTTTGCTGCGTTCCCTTTTCTGCTGATCGCCGCGATGACTCATCACCGTTACCCATTTTATTGTGCGTAGTTGTTTTTGTTGTTGGGTCGACAAAGCTGAAGTAGGCATTTAAGGAATGCCTACGGCCTTGCTGCTGAGGCTGCGAAGCACTCATTATTGTTTTTATTATTTTTTTGTGTTTTTTGTTTTTTTTTTGTTTTATTTATTTCGTGCACTATTTGCTTATTTTTATAAATAATAATTTATGAGCACTGATTTTTATTTGATTGTTTGTTTTTATCTTATTTTTAATTGTTTACTTTTGCAAAATTTGAATACACGGAGCGAATTACAAAACACGTCTGTACACCTTGAACACAGAATTTTGTACACATCGATTTGTGGCAATAAAAGCATTGCGCCATCATTTCACACTGGAGTCCAATTGACAGTCAGCACAAAAAAATCAAATTCAAATAACTCATTAAATTAACTTTTTATTTCTGTTCCACATGAGGTACATAATGAGAACATCATTTAATTTCAAATAATTTGACTTACCGTGATAAATTTAATACATTTAACACAATATTTTTTATTTATTGGTGAAAATTGTGGAACCAATTGTTTTCTTTATTTCGGCAAAGCTCCCCTTTGCTCTTTCGCAACTGATAAAGGTTTTTCTCTTACAACCTGGGTTTTTGCAGCGCTGCCGCTTTTGACCTCAAATAGGAAAATATTCGAATTCAAAGCATATAATATCACGAGAAGGTAAGGTTGCTGCATTTGGATTTTTTCTTTTGACTTCAATCTCATCCTGCAATGATGATTGTCTACCTCTCTGCTTTGCAATTGATCGACCACACATGCAAAGGCTTTTAGCGACTGACAGTTTGAAGTTCTTCAGTTTTAGTGGGGTTTCCGTTTTTTTTTGTTGTTCGACTCTCCTGTACCGCAACCAGTTATTTATATTAATAATATCAGGAAGATGATGAAATATTCTTAGATATCATCTAACTACCCTTTTGTCCTAATTTTTAATTTATGTTTCCCTAGGAACAAGTCCAGCAAGTCGACTCCTGTACACTGTACATACAGTTAGTTTTGATCTGTACGCTGAGAGTAAAGCCTTTTTATCTTTTGATTTTCGCGGCTATGTATAAAGCGCTACAGAGCTCGTATCTGGCAATACTATACATATTTGAAAGTTCTTGACATAACCAACAAAACGACGCTATGCATAATTAGTTTGGATATTGCGTTCAGCAGTTATAGACGTGTAAACATGGAGTTCACTAACGCCGAAATTCGCGCTATTTTAAAGTTTTCCTTCGTTAAAGGCAAATCAGCTAGAGAAACGTTTCGTGAGATTAATGGTGTTTTGGAGGATGGTACTCTATCACTTCGAACTGCGGAGGAATGGTTTCGAAGATACAAAGTGGGAAGATACAGTACCGATTAAATCATATAAACCACGAGTTAGACCGGCATGCGGCATCTCGTGACATCCCCCAGAAGATGGGAGTAAGTCACTTAACCATATTAAACCATCTGCAGAAGGCTGGATGTTATAGTTGTTGTTGTTAACGGTTATCTAATCCCCGTTAGGATGGTAAGGGTTACTTGTGTTGTCGTCGAGGTCATCTAACGGTAGGCCCAGGAAACGTGCTGTTTCGACGGGGTCGGACCAAAGGGAGGAAGGTGTTAGATGGGTAGGGTTTGTAGGGCATGCAAAGAGGTTGTCAGTGTCATGCGGAGACTCGTTGCATGCAGGACATACATTGGGTATGTCGGGGTCGATTCTGGATAAGTAGGAGTTTAACCTGCTACAGTATCCAGAACGAAGTTGCGCTAGGGTCACTCGCGTTTCTCGAGGCAACTGGAGCTCTTCGTCTGCAATAGGTGGTGGTTTGACTCCAAGAACGCCATTTACGGGGAGGTAGTCGATGAAGGTGTTGATGGCTCCACTGTGAATGGCGGCCAGTGCCTGTCGATAGTTCGTTGCGTCCGAAGTCTGGTCGGCGTACTGTTTGATGTCGTCGACATAGTCGAGGAATGACCTCTTCATGCTCCTGGGAGGCGGTTCCGCTCCAAGTAGGTGGCTGCAGGGGTGATTCCTACGGAAACAACCCAGCAGGAATTGACTGGAGGGGAGTTGGTTATGCTCCTTTACAGGTAGCATACGCGTCTCACTGTGGAGGTGTTCGATGGGAGACATCAAGAGGCATCCCGTCGTGGTCCGGAGTGATGTATTTTGGCAGGTCTGGAGTTTCCTCATCTGCGTACCACTGCATCCAGGCGACCATATAGGCGCTGCGTAGTTGAGGACCGGCCGGCCGATTGCCTTGTAAGTTGCCAGCAACGTTTCTTTGTCTTTTCCCCATGTGCTGCCGGCTAGCGACTTGAGGATTTTGTTGCGGCTCTGTACCTTGGCGATAATCGCGGTCGTATGTGGAGAGAAGGAGCATAGACTATCGAAAGTTACGCCTAAAATCTTAGGGTTATTGACAGTCTGGATTTTGACGTCATCGACCGCAATATTAAGCTCAAGTCTATACTCCTTCGTCCAGTTTGTAAATATGGTTGCTGTGGATTTGGTGGGTGAAAGTTGGAGGTTTCGTGCAGTGAGGAAACGAGAAAGGTCGGAGAGGTAGCTGTTTACTTTCGAACACATGTCATCGATTCCATTGCCCGACGTCATTATCGTGCAGTCATCTGCGTACGAGGTTATGGAAACCCCCTCTGGTGGTTGAGGAAGTTTCGAGATATAGAAGTTAAACAGTAACTGGGAGAGGACACCACTCTGCGGAACCCCCTGTTTAATTCTTCTCAGTTTAGATGTTTCACCTCGAAATAGTACGGATGACTGACGACCGTTCAGATAGTTCATGGTTCACCTCTTTAGCCCTGGAGGGAGAGTGGTTTTTTCGATGTCCTGCAGTGGCGTTGTGTGATTGACAGTGTCAAAAGCTTTTGACAGGTCCAACGCTACGAGGATCGTTCTTTCGCAGGGTGGTTTCTGGTTGAGGCCACGAACTATCTGGGCGTTTATGATGCTAAGTGCTGTGGTGGTGCTGTGCACTTTACGGAATCCATGCTGGTGGCTGGCTAGGCTCAGGTGGTGAGTGAAGGTCGGGAGTAACAAGGCTTCAAGTGTCTTCACTACTGGGGAGAGGAGAGTTATCGGACGATAAGATTCCCCTTTGTTGGCGGGTTTCCCAGGTTTCAGTAGTGGGACCACTCTTCCGACTTTCCACACATCGGGTATTTGAAGAGTGGTGAGCGACAGGTTGAAGACCTTGGTGAGATATTTTACTCCCGTTGAGCCTAGATGCTTTAACATTAGCATATTGATTCCGTCAGGGCCGATGGATTTGGATGATTTTGCCTTGTTGATGACACCCTGAACCTCTTCATCGGTGAAAGTAAGTGGCGCGCAGTTGTTTGGCATTTTGCGCAGCCGTCGGTTAACACATCTCTTAGCTTTGTCTACCGAAGGGTGCAGTGTAAACTGCCGGCTGAAGTAGCTCGCGCACTTCTTCGGGTCCGAAGAGGCATGACCATTGAATTGAACTTCAACTCGGTCGTCATGTCTCCTCGGATTAGACAGAGCTTTGACAGTAGCCCAAAGCTTACTCACACCGGTGGAGAGGTTGCAGGACCTCAGGTGCTCTATCCATTTCGTCCGCTTATGTTGATTTACCATACGCCGAATCTCCAAATTGAGATCCGTTATTCGGGGATCCCCGGGATCGGCATGGCGTAAGGTGTCGCGCTCATTAGCTAGAACCGCTGTTTGGATACACAAAAAAGCTTGATGTTTGGGTGCCGCATTATTTGACGCAAAAAAAACTTCTGGACTAAATCAACTCCTGTGAAATGCTGCCAAAGCGAAACGAACTCGACCCATTTTTGAATCGGATGGTGACTGGCGATGAAAAATGGATCACATACGACAATATCAAACCAAAACGGTCGTGGTCGAAAGCCGGTGAATCGTCCCAAACAATGGCCAAGCCGGGATTGACGACCAGGAAGGTTTTGCCGTGTGTTTGATGGGATTAGAAGGGAATCATCTACTATGAGCTGCTCTCATATAGCCAGACGCTTAATTCTACTATCTACTGCGAACAACTGGACCACTTGAAGATGGCGATAGACCACAAACGTCCAGAATTGGCCAACAGGAAGGGTGTAGTGTTCCACTAAGACAACGCCAGACCACACACTTCGTTGATGGCACGTCAGAAGATGCGGGAGCTCGGATGGGAGGTTTTATCGCATCCACCATATAGCCCAGACATAGCGCCAAGTGATTACCTGTTCCTGTCTATGGCGAACGCCCTTGTTGGTATAAAGTTAAACTTAAAAGAGGCTTGTGAAAACAGGTTGTCCCAGTGCTTCGCAAATACGGAGGGGGGCTTCTGTAAGGGGGGTATTCTGAAGTTGCCGTCTAGATGGAAACAGAATAACAAACGAAACGGCATATATTTGCCCTAAATCCGATCACTGTAACACTTTTTATAAAACATTGAATAAAGAGCAAAACGGCGGAAGGGAGATATTTGAGAACCTGATATATTTTTATTGTATGCTTCAGATACTAACGCATTGATATTGTACAACTCTTTAGATTAGTGCATATATAGCACTTATACACATATGTACACACGCTTGATAGTTTTTTATCGGTTGCTGCTTGTGTGCATTAACATTTGGAGTATGTATGTGTTGTATACTAATATTAGTTGTAAGTATGTGTACTCTAATTTATGAGTTTTCTTTGATAGGCACTGATTTTTAGATTTTTATAAGCAAGCTTCATATTACAATTTTGTTGCTTACCATTGTACTTGACATTTAGTTTTTAGTTTACATGGTTATTTTTATGTAATGTACTTGAGTCAAAATATAATGTTCTATATATGTATAATTTAATCTTAATGTAATAAAACTTTCATGTGCATATATTTATGAGTTACGTGCATATATATTTTTTTTCTTTCTTGCAATACCTCCTTACTAAATGAACTGGTTCTTGTCCCACAAAAGAAGACGACAAAATGACTAGTTTGTTGTCATACCATATTTCAAACACAATATCCTTATCGTTAGCTACCCATTCCTCAGAAAACCCTCTTTCTACCTTAGACCTTTTTTTTAGATCCTTTAGTGATGGTATTTGCACATCCTTCCCTATACGTGCTTTACTCAGAGTTCCTAACGATTATATTCCTTCTTTGGCAAAAAATCAAAAATTTATGATTGGTGTCGGCAAGTTTCTATATCCGGTAAACGTAAAAACTACTAGTTGAAAAGCTGTTTTTTTCTTGATGACAGGCACAGAAAAATGTGTTTTTTTTTTCAGATAAATCTTTGTTTCCCTCTTGATGACAGGCACATATTTTTTAGATCTGTTAGCACGGTCAATATTCATGGAAATGGATGGTAGTCTACTATTAGACACTAGATTCGCACCCGAAGTACTAGGCAAATGAGTGGTTGATATTTTTGATGACGAATCTCAGTGTCTATGATACAAACTGGTTAGAGAGACAAACAATGTGTCTCCGGTGATAATGTACATTCCGTGTCGACAAGTGATTTAGATACTTATAAAGCTGAAAGCACTCGAATTTTTTCAATAACTTCATCAGTTTCGGCAACAGAAAAGTCTTCGTCATCTTCATTTTCTGATGGTACAGCCAAGAAATCTTCAATATCTTGATCTTTCAAACGTTTTTTCGGCATAACCTAAAAAAAATCAAAGAATTTATAAGTATTGATATCATAGTATTTAGTCATAAAAAGGACCGCTATGCACGAAGTACCATATCGGGAACGTTTGAAAAAAATATATATGTACATGAATAGAATATTTAAATTACACTAGTACAAAAATAAACTTACCTTTGCAAAATAAACAATTTATATTTTTTCCAACCTCAAAGAACGCAAATGACAATAACAAGCCATTCAAACTTATTTGACAATAAAGCGTTCATTGTCACCCCCTACAAAAAATTGCTTGTATTTTTTCATTAGCTATATTTGTGAAGCTTCCTTAAAAAATATTAGATGTCTGTAGCTGTTCCACATATGTCACAATGTGCCCCGTAGGGTTAAATATGGCACTGTTCTGTGCAATGCTTCGAAAATATTCCTGTATATCTCAAATTATAATAGACCTTTTTATCAATACTGCAGTTATTCCGCTATTTTAGATGTTAGATGTCGCATTTGTGTCCTTCGAACATAGCCTAGCAAAGTAGCCGCAATGTCTTGACTTCGAAAATGTCAATGCCATTTTTTGTTGTGATATTAAAAATATCTTAAGGGTTCGTTTAAAACAAAAAAAAAACTGCCTTGTTCAGTAGTAAAAAGCTGTATAATCTAATCCACATACTAAGTATGTATGCATTCTTTCTTTTTTTTTTTTTTTTGAAGTAAAAAAATTTCAAATGATTCATACATAAATTTTGAAGGCATGCTTATGATTAAATATACATATAAGGTTGTCAAAAAAGTCTTGCGGTAATTTCGCTAATTGGCCCTGGAAGTGCGTAGTTCTAGTTTTATTCGTCGCATCGGGTCATGCTATACCTTTTCGGAAAGCTCATTTCACGTGTTTGATTGATTGTCGTTTCTTTTAAGTCGTTCGTGAGTTATAGCGTCGCAAACATGGAGCAAAATATAAAGAAAATACGGCATATTTTACAGTACTACTACGATAAAGGCAAAAATGCATCTCAAGCCGCATTTGTGCAGTTTATGGACCCGATACAGTTTCCATTTCCACCGCACAACGATGGTTTCAACGGTTTCGTTCTGGTGTAGAGGTGATCGAAAATGCGCTCCGGAAGGCCTGTCGTCGAAAATTGCGATAAAATCGCTGAATCGGTCGAAAGAGACCGGCATAGTAGCAGCCGTAGCATCGGCCAAGAGCTGGGCATGAGTCATCAAACCGTTATAAACCATTTCAATAAATCATTCAATAAAAATACCGCAAGACTTTTTGACAACCTAATATAATTTTGGAATTTATGAATTATATTGACTTTTAACATAAATAGATAAAAAGAATACGGTTGAGCCGTTCTTGAGTTATAAATAGTGTAACTACTACGACTTTCTCTTATATATGTATACCTTCGTAACCTTCGTAAAAGAATTATATGTGAAATACAATAACTTAAATTTAAAGTATCAAAAACACAAAATATATGTATTTTGATGGCTTATGCTATGTTCGGACCGACAGCGAAAACATGTTTTCGTGGGATAAAGTGTTTTTCGCACGAAAACTTGTGTTTTCGTCCATGTAAAATCTGTCAAACGAAAACACAGTTTTCGCTGAAAACTGCTTGAAAACTTACATTCCACTTATTATAATCGGTGCCTGCTCTAGTTTAATCGAGTTTTTTGGAAGACATATTTTGGCGGCCCTAAATTGTCACATGATATTTGTTTACATTCCATATAAATTACAAGACCGGTTGTTTAATTTATGATTTTCTTTATTTCCCTTGCTTGGAGCAAGGGCAGCCGTAAAGGCTGAGCGAGTAAATACAACTGAACCGTCTTAAAGTTATTGTAGCGGCGACTACGCCTAAATACCTGTCTGAATAACACACGCTCTGCCACGTGACTTGCCAGCGCAGTAGCAGCGATAGGTGTTTGTTGTTGTCACGCGCAACTCGTTGAGCGCTTCGTCAGCAATATCGTTGGAAAAATAATTTTCGCACGCTCAGCCCCAGACGCATCGTCAGCGATTTCGGTGGAATTGAAATGTTGTCCGGAAGCGTGTTGTTACTCTTGTTCCTTTGTTGTTGGCTACTATGGTGTGTTAACTACTCCCCCGCTAGAAGAGGGGACGTCCACGGATCCCTTAAGAACGCTGCTCAATATTGCAATATTAGCACTGCGCTTCCGTACTTTGTAGATTATGTAGGCTGATATGCAAACATTAAAAAATACTATTGTTAAGGTGTAGGCTATAAGCCACTGAGACGACTGTGCTTCGACAAGCCCCCTCAATGATGCAATGTGTCGCAGATTTTTTTGGTTAATGTTGTGCAGGTAAGGAAGTGACAAGAGTGTGGTATGATTTGTCAGGTTCACAAATTGTGCGGGTGCGGCCTCGGGATGCGCGCGCACAATCTTCCTCCAGTTGGTGTACGTAGTGCCATTGATGGTAGCATTCTCTGTGAACTTTATCATGAATGTCCCATTCAAAATTACTGGCGGAGAGTTTCCCTCGCGAACTTCAACCAATTTATCATTTATAATAATTAAACCGTCGTCAATTTCTTCCACCGCTTCGATATGATCAGCTGTAATAGTCTGGCAGGACGCTAGGCGCTGGCTTAACAAATTCAACACGCAAGAGCTATTCATGTTTGACATTTGATAAAATATTGTTGATAAAGAATTTTTACAATTCGCTAGTTGTTGATATGTATTGTTGCATTTAGATACTACACTGGTCTCTATCATAATTGACTTAAAATTTTTTACAACTGGTTTAATCCTAATTTTCTTACAATTTTGTTCTACCACTGGGTATTTAATTACGAAATATATGTTATTATAATTTTGCAAAATTTTTAATTTTGAGACTGTTAGTAAATCGCTTATTGTAATACCTGTAGAGTGCTCGTTAGTTAGTAAATTTTTAACCTCATCACTATTTAACAATATTGGGTTAATTAATTGTATCTTACCCAAAGTTACGGAATAAAGAGCTGATTCTATTTCGTCTATTAACGCTCTGTTTCTTGCTGATATCAAGTCAAAAAGGTGTCCAGTGTCAATCTCATGCTGTTTGGTCGAGCTAATCAATTTGTTTACGGTGTCGGTTAACTGGTTAATTTTAACTTGGAGCTGGCTATTAATGTAAATCTGTTGTTCGTTTGCTTCAATCAGGGATTCTGCCCGTGTTTGAAGTTGGTTAAAGTCATCGAAATCGGGAGTTCCAGCTACGTATTTGAGAGCGGTGCCAAGAAAGCTTATGCTACGGGATTGTCGGTGATGAATTCTTAATGAATCTATTAATCGTAATATGCGGTCTATGTCCAGTTGAACGGTTTTCCTAATGTGAGACTGCGGGAAGTTCTCAAGAAGATTATGCGTTTCTTCGGCTATGTTCTCGTAAATGGTCAAATTCAGGTGGTGAATGATGTGTTTGTACTGGCGGTAAATTGCATGATTGCATGCCATTGGCTGGGAATTTAGTGTCTGAAAACCTCTGAGCAAATAAAGAGCGTGTCTGGTTGGATTCCAGTTCTTGTGCGAGTGCCAAGGCCGATGCCATGTCAGCTGGCCTTGAAGAAAATAGAATATCGCACAGCGGGTGGTTAAGACCCGATATGAACACCCTTAATGCGTCCTGACGATACTTGGTATTAAGTGATTCCAAGACGTCCTTCTTGTTTTCGTAGGTCATCAAATTTTTGTTGATAATAGCCGTTAGTTTCTTTCCCACCTCATCGTAAAATGCTGTAATAGATAGTCTTCCCTGCCGGAGGGTGGACATTTCTTGTTCCAATATGTAGACGGGTTTTTTGTCCGAGTAGGTAAAATCGAGCCTTGCTATTATGGCTTTGAAATTGAGAATTGTATTAAACGACGATAGTGTCGCATCCTCAGATCCAACTACTTTGTTCCTAATAATAGCCACTGCCTGGTAATGTTTCGAGCTGCCCTGCGCGTTTTCAAAAATTTTATACGCGGTATGAGCCGCCTGGCGCCACGACACGTATCGTGAATGGTCACCATTGAACTCTGGCAACGACTTTACAACATCCAGCGACTCATCGCACCTAACAGTGGGGTCAATTGCAATCTCCCTATACTCCTCTACCTGAACTGGTCTTTCGATTAGTGTTATCCTAGCGGTAAGTTCGTCAATAGTCGTTTGGAAGTCTCGTCTCGTCTGCTCCGTTGCTGTCCGCACAGCGGCACCCAGCACGGCGCGAAGAATATTTTCGTCCATGTTCCTTGATATTCCTTTTATTCTTTATTCACTTTAAAATTTTTTATTTTCAAATTAAAACCATTTTTACTTAAATTAATATTTATATTAATATTTTTTAAGCTGATGCTTCAATTTCAACGAATATGTCAATATCTCGAGCACTCTACTTACATAGATTCTTTCATATTGTAGTAATAGTAATAGTTTTAGTCCCTCGATGGTTGTTAGTTTAGTCCCTCGATGGTTGTTAGTTTAGTCCCTCGATGGCTGTTAGTTTAGTCCCTCGATGGTTGTTAGTTTAGTCCCTCGATGGCTACGCCTCGGCTTGGCGTGCGTCCGAGCACCGTGGCCACGAAATTATCCTTTACAAGGATTTTGTTGTGGCCCCACGTTGGGCGCCAATTACAAGACCGGTTGTTTAATTTATGATTTTCTTTATTTCCCTTGCTTGGAGCAAGGGCAGCCGTAAAGGCTGAGCGAGTAAATACAACTGAACCGTCTTAAAGTTATTGTAGCGGCGACTACGCCTAAATACCTGTCTGAATAATACACGCTCTGCCACGTGACTTGCCAGCGCAGTAGCAGCGATAGGTGTTTGTTGTTGTCACGCGCAACTCGTTGAGCGCTTCGTCAGCAATATCGTTGGAAAAATAATTTTCGCACGCTCAGCCCCAGACGCATCGTCAGCGATTTCGGTGGACTTGAAATGTTGTCCGGAAGCGTGTTGTTACTCTTGTTCCTTTGTTGTTGGCTACTATGGTGTGTTAACTTATACAAATACAGCTGCTCACTGTTAAGGGGATTCTCTTGTTCTTGCAAAACCCTTGCACGATGCACCAATTGCAGAATTTTCTTCTTGGTGCAACGGCACAACAAACATACCCAAAAATTTATTTGCAATGGCTCTAAAATATGTCAGACCAAAACCCATGTTTATTTTCGTGCCGTCATATATCACTAGATTCGCAATGGATGCTGTCTTGGCCTTGCATATTTCTGTATAGGATTTTTGCATTTTGTGTCGTCTTGAAAGAGTAAGAGAATCCCCGTATTGATAGTTGTCAGCGAAAACACAAGTTGTCGGTCCGAACGACTTACGTTCCACAACATACAAATGTGTTTTCAAAATGTTTTCAATGTCGGTCCGAACATAGCATTACAGTTTTCTTTATGGTTTTATAAGATGTATTAAACAAAAACAAAATCCTAATTATATATTAATATTTTAAATAAAACAAATTATTTTACTTTAATTCGATAGAAAATAATTATATGTACAAAATAGAAAACTTCTTAAAATTCATATCCAATGTTATTTTAACACGTAATTACTCTTTTGCAGTTTTACCTTCAAGGAAGCGGCAATAAACTATAACTTATGGCAAGCTTTAAGTAGAATTAGACAGCACTGCTTGACATGTGCATATATAATACTTTAGCAGTGTGTATATCCCAAAGGTCCTCTATGGGGTTAAGATCAGGACTCAAAGCTGGCCAATGCAATAATTGGATATTCCGGCACTGAGAAAATACTTTCGTAGCGCGACACACATGGATGGGGGCGTTGTCTTGCTGAAATATCCAATTTTCGTCCTGGAAATTTTTAGCAAAAGGAATTGACTCACTATTCAGTAGATCAATGAATACTTCGGAATTCACTTAGTAGGTAAAAAAACATATATGAGATTTGCCTTTAGAACTAATGGCAGCCCATACCATTAAATATCCCCCACCAACCAGGACCAGCCAAATTAAACTTCTTTTCGTCACTAAAAATCACATTTTCAAACTCCTCCCAAAACCGATATTTGTCGCAAAATAAAATACGAGCATCTTTATGTTGCATTTTCATTCACAGCTGAGCTAGTTTTGATTCAAACTTAAGGCCCAATTCATGCTTAATAGAGATGGCAAATATTTCAGTACCTGTGGTTTTGTCGCTGCTACTTAAAAGTCACTGGTCACAGTTGTGACAAGTTTCCTAAAGTAGCAGTGACATGAGAAACTTCTACAAAGTAGCAGTCACACTATCAGATGAAAAATTGCGATTGTGACAAAGTAGCATTCGCAGTGGAACATAAAAAATTGCAACTGTGACAAAATTCACGGTATAACATAAGAAATTGCGGCTGTATTGAATTCATATTCATTAAAGCTATGAATTCTCTTCAACTTTAGATAAGTAAATATAGATTGACATATAAAGTAAGTTAATTTAGTTTTAAACGGGTAATACTTATGTACAAATTAAATTGATTACAGAAACCTTAATGCAACAGTAAAGCTAGTTTTAAAACTTTTAATCTTAAAATTGAATCAATTTTATGTACATATATATTGGTACTGTAATTATAAGTAACGAAATATTTGTAAAAGTATGTTTTCGTTTACTTTAATTAGTTTCTATTGGGTATCCTTGTATTGAAAAAAACCTTCAGAGATTATATTTATTGTGACTTAAAACAGAACAGAAGAAAATGTAGAAAAATCAGTACTTTCGATAAATACGTAAATGAACATAAACCACATAGTAGCGTAGAGGCAAAAGCCATTATTAAAATTCAGTGCTATTTGGAAGATGGGTTGGTTTCCCGCAGTTGCGACCCATTTCGTTGATGGTTAAATTGATACCCTAAAATGGCATTGATACCCTAAAATGGCAGAATTAGCAAAAAAGTATTTATGCGTTTTGGCCTCCTCCGTTCCCTGCGAGAGAATTTTTTCCAAAGCCGGGCAAATTGTAAATGATCGTCGGTCAACGATAAGCTAAAGGAATACCGAAATATTGTTCTTTTTGAATACAAATGAAAAATATTGATAAACATAATATTTTGGCTTCCTTTTCCATTTAATGTAAATATTTTTAACACTATTTAATTTCATCTATTATGTACAATATATTTTATATTTGCTGATTTTCTAAAAATGAATTTACTATTTTAATTTCTGTTTATTCTAATAAATATGTACATTGTACTTAAATAAAGAAAGGAAATAATTTTTTCTACTTTATTGGCCTTTGTCTGTTACAATTTTTAAAACAGTCACAGTCACAGTTTAAGATCACTGCTACTACAAAGTCACAGTCACAAGTAGCAGTGTTCCTTAAAAGTCACAACATCGCCCATCACTAAATGCTTAATAATTGGCTGAACACGCTGTCTAGTGATTGGTAGGCCTATTTCTACATTTATCTGCCTGCAACTCATACCATCGCTAATTGCTAAGTCTGTTATTACACGCGTCAACTTTTGTCTCTGGCGATTCTCTTTTGCTGTCGCCCATTACATTCACACGAGCAATTTGTGTTGCGCAACCCTGTTCGAGTTTTTTCTCATTATCTTGCACTTTACTTTAACCTATTGACGTTTCTTTTTTCCTTATAGGTATTTGGGCCAATCTATCACCTAAACAATCAGTTCTGTCAGTTAAGATTAAAACAAAGATTATATAGAAGACCTTCACATATATCACTCTTTTCACTATCGTCTAAATCAATTTGTATGACTTCCTCCATACATTTCACAATATCTTTAATTAATTCGATTTTTTCGTCATACTCCATTTTCTAAAATATTTTTTATTATATTACTCGTACTAGCTGACCCCGCAGCCGTTGTCCTGCGTGAAATTGTGTTTTGAAATAAGAAGACAAAAATTCGTATTGTATTGATTATCATTTATTTGCGATTTTTCTACATTTTTTTTTCATGTAAGTAAATTTTCTGGCTTCTGTTCCGGTACGTAAACGTACAGAGAAGATGGTTTTTCAACTTGTGAAAAACGTAGTATTTCCAAATTTATGCCATCCACTATACGACTATCCTATTGATCATCATCTAAAATTCAATTTTCACTGGAAATAGAATACGTTTGAACTGAAATGGCAAATCGTTAGAGCTCAAAAGAAGTCCGTAGAATCTAGCATTCTGCCCCTTATATTTGATAAATACGTCACAATCAGATTGCGAAACATCATAATGACAAATTTAACTTTGAGACGCAAATGATGCGGTGGCATGCCAAGCCTCTTCAAAGAATTTAGAAATTTCCTGGATAATTCACGGTGTCGTCTTCATTGTCAAGACGATCGATCGATTTGTATGACCGCAAGTCTCCCGGAATTTGACTGAATCTTTAAGTCAACAACATAGGTATTTGTGGCAGCTAACATTGCGCGTGCACTCAAGGAATCGTACTTACGTCCATCTTTGGTGAATTGATAAATGGCATATGGAATTGATATCAAACCACCGCAAGTATCAACTGGAATTGACCCATTTCCAAAATCTCTTCGGCAATGTAATTTTTGTTCGCATCCCATAATTGACGAGGATTTGAAGGCTGATCATCGCGAAAAGTGTGCGAACTTCAGTGGCACTCGAAGTAGCTATCGCATCGTCCATCGTTTCATTCCAGTGATTATCACGTTCCAGCAATAGTAATTGCTGGCATGATACTCAAAAAGTTGCACACACCGTATCATTCACAGTACGCAATGACTCAAATGAAATTGAACCGCGCGTACATTTATCAATAGCAACCGAAGGTAGAAGCAATCGTCGTTTTTCGGGTGGATTGTGTAAATTCGTCCTAATGCATTAGTTGATAACACACCTGGATGTCCATCTACTGGTTGGCCTTGCTTTTTGCGTAACTATTTCTTCGACGATGCATTCTATGTATAATATCGAGGCATTTCCAAATAGAGCAAGTTCTCGCAAACGGTTTACTGACGAAAGTTGAGAAAAAACTCGTAAATATTAATTTTGTTGGTCCAGTGTTTCCACTGGATATATTGTATTCTCTGGGTAGAAATAGACTCTTTGGTCATTCTCCAAATTAACTGCGAGATGCACAACAAAGGTTCATGAATTGCAAAAGTAAATATCTTACAAAACGCTTCATTGCAGTTAACGCAGCGAATAACCGCCATGTTGCCTCCTTTGGTGACGTATTTACAAACGTATTTTATCGATTAAAACAAACTGCAATACGCAACATTGGCATGAATTAGACAACGTGGCGAATATGGTACAATCCATTTGTTGTCAACTTCGATGTGTTGTTTGATATTCACGCCTATAAATTGAATGCTAAATGTTCTGCCATTGTCGTCTGGTCAGCGACGCCGATACAGTGGATATCCATCACTCCTAGTTTGCGTTTTCGAAAGAAAAGCACGAGGATAGTGTTTCGTGTATTTATTGTCAGACATAGAAACCGAAGTGTGCCCCCAAGGTCCATGAACCATATTGGTTTTCATCACTTCGTGTAATACTGGATCTTTCTCTGCATCATGAATTTCCGCAGAAATGAGTTCATCAATTTGATCTGGTGTAATAACCATCCACCATACAAAAAAGAATATGTGTGTGCGGTAAACCTCTCTTTTGCCACTCAACAGAGTATATCTAGCAGCTAACAGCACCACATATACATTGCTTAAAGATAAAGTCCATCAAACATCTTGTTTGAAAGTCGTGATGTGACATCGCGGCGATCGCTTGCTGATCGACCGCGATCCATAATTCCGCGCGTATGTCATCGCAAGCTGAGAGTACTTCTTGCAAAAAGAACGCCGACAGATATACTGGCTTCGTAACAAATTTCAATCTGCAATTGACCACTTTGTGTGAAACACACATAAAGTTTTCACTAAATAATTTTTAAAAATTTTTCTCTTCCAATAGCCGGAATAAAAAAGCAAGCGACCGAAATTGAACGATTCAAATAATTTAAAAATCAAAGTATTGAAAAACAAAACAAAAAAAAGTTAAAAAGAAAAAATTGTATGGAAAAGGTTACTTTTTGGAATTGTCCGATTTTCCGACTTTTCCTCACGAAAAGCATACGGTTTTTTTTTTTTATTTCCAAACCTTCCCTAATCCACAGAGAACAACCTCTGAAATTTCATCAATATTGGTGCAGCCGTTCTCTTAGCGTTATTAACCAACAAACATTTATTCGTTTGTATGGGAAGAAGAAAAGGGCTGTTTTTAGGGATTTTTCCGACAATTATTTGAAACTTTCTTGCCGTAAAAGCCATCCTTGAACCTGAACGAACATATAGAAAAAATAATGGAACAGGCGTTGTTGAGTTATGCGCTTACCAACACTTTTTGCGAGTCGTTTTTATAAATAAGATGTATATTTGTATACATATTTGCAAATTACTTACCAAAAGATGAAATTAAATTTTTTAAATATATTCAATATATTAATTAAAAAAAAAATGTACGCAAATGCAACTATGTACTACGAAAGAAAGAACACGAATGCCGAAAACGTCGCAGCGAACTGTCACGAATGAGAACACAAAGCGTGTTTCTGAGCACTGGAAACTCGGCGCGATTCTCCTCTCCTCGTCGCCCCCTCGCCTATAAACCAAGAATTGGCGCAACTAAAGTTCACGCGTGTAATAACAGACTAAGTGCTGAATACGTCTCTTGGTCCTTGGCGCTTTTTGACACCATAATTTTGAGGATTTTAAAATAATTTGAAACTGTATTAGGATGTCGATTCACTGACGCAGCAATTCGTTCAATGCTTATGCCGGCTCGTGCACTACCCCGCTCTTCATCCGATAGTTCTGTACGACGTGGAATTTAAACTATATAACTATTCCAAAATAATAGATTATTTTTTTACGCACTATGTTTAATACCTGTAACTTACTTATTTTCCAATTTTTCACTTTAGTTAAAAAAACAACTTTATATGTTGTCTGTTCAGTGTCTGAACACAAATTGATGAATTTGCATCTATGAAAAATACAAATCGCAATCACATTTTCAATTAATGGTAGGGAGCCTGGAGTGCTAAATTTGCAGTTACTGGAGCGTCATGGAGACTTACTAAATTGTCAAGATAACGTTAAAAAAAAAAGAAAGTCTAGGTCAAGTTTTCCGATTTAGTGGGAGGAAGAGCGGGTGATTATTTTCAAACATGTACAAAAAAAAAAAAACAGTCACATAATACTCAAGCGCGTCAGTCATTTATGGTATATACGCGCATTGTATTTCTGATAGTCGATATATATTAATCTGACACTCAATTCAAAGGGGAGGGCCGTAATGAGAGGTTAAAAAAAAAATTATTCGAGCGTGTCAGATTTTCAACGCGAATGTTAATAAACCTCTAAAAAGTGTGTCATTTAAATTTCTGACAATTTCGACGTGACCAAAAGCCATGACTGATTTTAAAACTTGTAAAAAAAGGTGACCTTGAGATACTCGAGCGCGTCAGATTTTTATGCAGGGGGATGAACTTGAGATCAGACTCTTCCCAAAAGATAATCTGACAATTATATAGAGGAAATGTTTGGTTCTTGTTTTTGTTACAGGATGTAATAAAAATAGAAAAAGCAGCTGGGCAAGCCCACTCCACCTCGTTCGGAAAGCTGACGGATCATGGAGACCCTGCGGCGACTATAGGGCATTAAACGCTATCACCATTCCAGACCGCTATCCGCTACTATTTCTGCAAGATTTCTCAACGGTTTTAGCAGGTAAGACAATCTTTTCTAAGATTGATCTGCAAAAAGCCTTCCACCAGGTGCCAATACACCCTGGTGACATCTGTAAAACAGCAATTACGTCACCCTTCGGGTTATTTGAATTTACCCATATGACCTTCGGTTTGCGGAACGCCGCACAAACCTTTCAGCGACTAATCAATGAGGTGTTTAGAGGATTGGACTTCGCATTTACGTATTTAGACGAGGTTTGTATCGCATCCAAATCAACTGAAGAGCACCAGGAACATCTCCGAATGGCGTTTCGTCGATTGCAAAATTACAAATTAAAGATTAATGTTTCTAAATCACAGTATCACAGTTTGGCGTTACGGAATTTGAGTTCATTGGTCATTCGATCACCAAGGATGGTATAAGCCCGCTCCGCAGCCGCGTCGAAGCGATAACACACTTTAAGCTACCTACTGTAGCAAAGGAGCTTAAACGCTTTCTCGCCACACTTAACTTCTACCGCAGATTTTTGCCCAATGCGTTACAGCATCAAAGCTCTCTTTTTGCGATGGTGCCCGGCAACAAGAAAAACGATAATCGCAAACTCATTTGGACAGAAGACGCCGTACGCCATTTTGAGGCCTGCAAAAACTAACTTGCGAACTGCGCTGTTCTAGCACACCCTCTACCCAACGCAGAGCTGTCGCTTTGGGTAGACGCATACGACTTCGCAGCTGGGGCAGTTTTAAATCAAGTAGTCAACGGGGACCTCCAACTTCCTGGGTTTTTTTTCGCGAAATTCTCTCCAGCAAAAACACGTTACAGTACCTACGATCGCGAACTCACCGCACTCTACTTGGCTATGCGCCACTTTCGTTACATAGTGGAAGGTCGACTCTGCCATGTGTATACCGACCACAAGCCGCTTACTTTCGCGTTTCGTCAGCAGTTACACAAAGCATCAGATCGCCAAGTCAGACAGTTGGACTTTATTTCTCAAATCACAACTGATATTTGGCATGTTAAAGGGGAAGAGAATGTCGCAGCCGATCTACTTTCGCGGATACAGTCAATCACGGCTGCTACTATCAATTACGATGTACTTGCGGATGATCAACAAAAAGATAACGCATTGCAGTCATACTTATCCGGTAAAGGTCATCATTCACTAAAACTTAAAAGTTTTCCATTACCTTTCAGCACCAAGAAAGTGGTTTGTGATGTGACTACAGACGATTTCGTCCCTTTGTAACATCGAAATTTCGTCAAGTATTTCTGCAATCTACACACAACCTATCACACCCTGGCACACGAGCCACCGTCAGGCTCATGGTGGAGCGATTTGTGTGGCCAGTAATTCAACGTGACAGCAGGGCATATGCAAAAACTTGCTTACAATGCCAGCGAAACAAGGTCATCCGACACAATTCGCGTATTCTGCAACGTCGAAGCATGCCCAACCAACGTTTTGGACACTTGCACATTGACATCGTTGGACCGTTTCCACTGTCGGAGGGCAACAGGCACTGCCTAGTTTACCCGATGGCCAGAGGCATTCCCTGTTCCGAACATGACAGCACCGATCGTGGCTAGGGCTTTGCTAAACGGTTGGATCGCACGCTTTGGAGTGCCTTCGGATATTAGGTCGGACCTCGGCCGACAATTGAGAGCGCCCTGTTTCAACAGCTACTCCAATGGCTCGGCGTGTCGCACTTGAGGACAACACCGTACCACCCACAAGGTAACGGACTTGTAGAACGGTGGCATCGAACACTTAAATCTGCCATACTCTGCCACAAGGTAGACCAATGGACAACATATCTGCCGCTTATCCTACTAGGTCTTCGTTCTGCCTTCAAATTCGACATTGGCTGTACGCCCGCAGAGCTGGTGTATGGTACACCGCTACGACTTCCTTCGGACTTCTTCATCGAGCAGCGTGGACCAGCCAACGAATCAGAAACCGTGCGAGAGTTACGGCGCATTATGCAGGATATTCGCCCTGTAGATACAGCCTGGCACACTTCAAAGACACCATTTGTTCACAGTGGCCTCAAGACATGCGAGCACGTTTTCATTCGAGAGTATTCTGTTAAACCATCGTTGTCACCACCGTACCGAGGTCCATACAAGGTCGTCCAGCGCACACCGAAATATTTCATAGTTGAGGTTAACGCAAGAAAAACCAAAGTTTCTGTTGACCGCTTGAAGCCAGCTTTCATCACACCTCCAACGACTCACTAGGAGGGGAGTACTGTGGCAACACCATGATCTATTACTTTTAAAATGCAACCGTATGCTATTCTAATGTTGTCTTTAATCGTATTGTCGCTTTACACTCACATTCGTTTTTGAAAAGGCAAGGCATCAAACACTGCAACTTTGAGTTAATGCCTTCTTCTGTAAAAACCCGTCAACGAGTAAGGATCACAACGTTGTAAAAGCCTTTATACATATATATGTATAGAAAATTGAATCGTTTATTAATATAAAAATAGATATAAATATTAAAAAAAAACATGTAAATTTTCGTCATTCGAGTTATACACTTATTCAGAGTTTGTGGAGTAAACTTTTTGATTTTTTCATACGTTTCTTCGCCACAGAAAACACATTTGTCACTAAGGTCACTAATTTTTACAATGGATATAGAATTGATCGCTGTAAACACAAAGAAAAAATAGAAAACACCACAAACAAACAAAAGTGTAAAGCGTCTACTAACAAGCACCACGCTATGGTGATCAGCTGAGATGGCATCATGGCGGCAGACGCTAATATGAGGACGGTGTGAGAGAGTGAGAAAGAAAATGAGGAGTGGGGGATACACACCTCTTAGCATCAGTACGCTTGACCTTTTGTCGACGATTTTACCTGTATCGCCCCATGAAAACTGTCAGATTAGAGGATTTTCATGATTCTGACAGAATTACCTTTAAAATGAAAGAAAAAAAATCTATGGCGTTCGAGTATTTTATTTATTTATTTAGTAAAGTCTATGAACTTTAATTCTTACAGACTAATGAAAACTAGGATACATATTAGAAATCTATTAGAAATCTAATATGTATGAGTAATTAAATTATAATAACATGAATAGATAACTTAAACTAAAAAAAAGAATTGAGGGTATTAATGAAGGATTCCCTAGTGTGAGAGAAATCAACTAGAACTTTCTCGGAAATCGAGTTAAACTCACGCATAGCCCTCTTGAGGGGAGCATATTCAGCAAAATTAGTACTTTCCTTTTTGTAATAAAATGGGGAAATGGACCTGAGACAACGCTGGGGAGTATTGAAGTTAAGTTTCCCTAATAAATAGGGACAGTCAATACCACCGTTAATTACATTGAAGACAAATGAAAGGGAGAGAACGGACCTTCGATTTTCCAGTAATTTAAGATGTAAAAGCAATAAACGTGATGTATACGATGGTATTGGGTCAACAAACTTTAGGGAGCGGAGAGCGTATTTAAGAAAGATCTTTTGAACACGCTCGATCCTGTTAATTGACGATATGCAATATGGTCTCCAAATAAACACTGCATACTCCAAAATGGACCGCACCAAACATGTGTACAGTAATTTTAACGTGTAGGGGTCGGAAAAATTTGTAGAATTTCGACGGACAAAGCCGGGTACAGAAAATGATTTTGAAGTGATATAGTTGATGTGATTACTGAAAGAAAATCTGTTGTCAAAGATTACCCCTAGATCTTCGATTTCAGTAACGCATTTTAGGACGCTATTAGAAATATTGTAGCTAGAAGATAAGATGTTGCGGACTCTACCACAAGAGATCTGTGAGCATTTATCTAGATTCAGAAAAAGCTTCGAATTCAAGCACCAATTATGAAAAGTATCAATATCACATTGAAGTTTGTGTACATTTTGTGAGTTTTTGATTAATGCGAAAATTTTTAAGTCATCTGCATATAAAAGAAAGTTGGCGAAAGAGAAGCAGCAGGAAATGTCATTGATAAACAGCACAAAGAGAAGTGGACCCAAGACGCTTCCTTGTGGGACTCCCGAAGACGCAATGAATGAATCAGATGACACTCCATCGAGACTGACAACGCATCGTCTGTTTTGTAGATTTGATTTAATCCACTACAAGAAGACCGAGTGAAACCCTAGAGATGATAATTTTTTAATTAGAATATTGTGTGAAACTTTATCAAAGGCTTTAGAGAAATCTGTGTAGACACAATCTACCTGAAATCCAGCGGAGAATGCAGACATACAATAATCGCTAAAAACTGCTAAGTTTGACACAGTGGAGCGCCCAGAGACAAACCCATGGTGATTGACATTAATTATTGATATTACTGCAAAAAATAATTTATTTTTAACAGAACACTCAAAAACTTTCGAAATAGTAGAAAGTTTAGAAATAGGCCTGTAATTGGAGACAACATCTTTTCTACCACCTTTATGAACAGGGGTAATGCATGTCAATTTTCAGTCAGAAATAAAATTCTGGGGCGAGAGACTTAATGAAGATAAGCATGAGAGGATATACTAAGGCAGTAGAATTATTTATAAGTACAGGCGGAAGCCCATCAAAATCCAATTTGGAAGAAGACTTAATGTCACAAATAGCCTTGGCAATATTGTTCTGTGAAAGACACAGTGAGCCAAAATTTATGGATGGGAAGTTATTAGCTGAAAAAGTGGAACTAGTACCATCATCTTGAACATAGTTCGATTTGAAAAATTCAGCGAACAAAGTGGAGATTTCGACCGGAGTGCATGCCAACTTATCACCCCAGCGTAAAGCAGAGGGAATGGCCGAACACGCTCTGTTGTAGACTCCGTATTATTAATAAACCTTTTATAGAGAAACTTATCCAATTCATTAAACAGTTTTGTGTAGTGCTGATATTGAACAAAGGCAACATAAGATTTAGTTGAAGAGAATTTTCTATAGTATTTATTTCTGAGATTTTTTAGACGTTAAAGGTCCTTAGTGTACCAAAGCAACTTATATGGTTGTATGTGTTTGAGCGGGATATTATAATGACAGAATTCTTGAATTGATTTCTTACAAATGGAGAAACTATTAGGTGTATCTAGCCCCGAAAGTAAATCATCCCATTCAATTGCTGATTGGCTGATTGTTGAGTCGTTCAAATCACAAAATGCGAAATTAAAACAAAGCCCATCAATAGGTTTAACAGGAGCAAAAAGTATCCACCTCAAACGCTAGTGGGGAATGATGGATGGTGGCTGGAGTATTGAAGAGAATCCATCTAGAAACCTAAATTTTAAATTATCATTGAGAAAGACTAAGTCAAGAAATCGATCGAGACTATTTGAATATGAGTTGATTTGAATCAGATTCAGACTAACCAAGCTATCAATAAGAAAAAGGTCCTGAGAAGACGAAAAATTTGAAGGAATAAGAGCAGGACTATAGAAACAGCCAGACCAGACGATATTGCTTAAATTAAAATCACCCAGAACACAGATATTATTCTCTTTCACCTTGTTCAATACCAGCGAGGAAATATTATTTGCGGGCAACTTATACAACTCTAGAGGACTATTAGGAGGGATATATGAGACTGCAATGAACAGAGCATCATTGACACAGATACATAGGTGGTCCAGAATAGAATCTTCATTATCAAGCATAATTAAGCGAGGACGATATTTGCGATGAACTGCCAAGAGAACTCCACCCCCTCTTAGACAGCCAGTTTTTTCGTGATCTCTGTTCTTGCGGAAGACATAATAGAGATTTGAGTCAAAATATTCACTATTAAAATAACTCCCTCCCTTTGGAAAAAACTTAAAGGGGCGCAACTTGATGCCAGAAGGCCACACTGAAGAGGAGAAAACAGCATTAAAAAAAGATGGGGACACACCTTACTTAAAGTTTATCCTCTTAAGATTATTAATATCGGTATCTTTCTTAATTAGTTTATAACATAGAAGATGCTCTCTATCAACATTAACATGTTTAACAACAAAAGATATAATATCTTCCTCAGTGACAGAGTTCTTAAATGCAGATAAGCGAATCCATTTCTTTGGTATGACGACATCAAGATCACGATTGGCATTAACACCAACAACAGTTGAAGTGGCTGGGGATTTTTTGTTCCTAGCACTCACTTTTAACTTCAAATTTGTATTAGCAGTAATTGAAGTAGAATATTTCAGGTTAGCAGAATCATCAACGGCGACAGATTGAGCAGCATTGACAGCGACAGGGGGGCGAGCTGGTTTAGCAGCAACTGTTGGATCGTTATTGGCTTTCGAGTGAGTGTTGATATTCCTACCAACAGCGTCAGCATATGTACTGGCATTGTTATTATCAGCAGCAATAGAGAGAGTGGAGCAAGCAGCAGACGGAGCAGCAGTGAGTGCATTCGATGCGGCAGAATTCTGCCGCTACAACAACAACAGAGTGCATTCGAAGTAGCGTTAGCGAGATAATCCATACTCACACTATCGGTGGGAGCAGAAACAATAACGTTAGGTGACAGAGCATTTGTGCCCACAATAGTCGTAGAGGTGAAGATAGGGTTAGCAGTAGTTGAAGCTGCAGAGAGTGCCTTCGGTGTAGCAGGAGCGAGATAATTCCCACGCACATTATCAGCAGAAACAGCATCGTTAGACGGAGCAGCGATTGTAGAGTCACTTGTACCAACCGCAGTCGCAGTGAGAGACGGGTTGGCAGCAGAGATAACACGCGAAATTAGTGCAGAGAACTTGCCATTATCGGATAATTTCTTATACACAGAGCAGATCTCTGATTTCAGTTCGTTAAGCTTAGCGATTCACGAATTACGATCATCAGATAATTGCTGTATTAACGCGAGCGCCTTCGCTTGTTCACTTCTCAGTGAACATAATTCCAACACAAGAGAATTAAGCACTGCATTTTCTTTATTATGATTGTTATGCTCTATCAAAGGTTCAGTTACTTCCTTGTTCGATTGTTCAGCAATTTGTTGTTGCAAACTTAAAGTATGAGAGCACTGAGCATTACGCGCTGACACTGATGATAACACTGATGGCGACGCAGGCGGCGAACGAATGGAATTTCTCCGAACTACCGCGCACACTTCACAGTAAAAAGCATTTTTAGATTTCTGCAAAAAATCCACATCAGCCTGTGCTAAATTCACACATGGCAAGTGGAAGAATTGATTGCATTTATTGCAATTTATCTTGGGCTGAGCACGGTCAACTCTATGCCCGCAAACACACGGCATTAATAAAGATGAAATAATAAAACGCGGAGCAGTAAAAAATTGGTCAGTACACGGTGACGTATTGTTTTTTACAAATTTGTCACCCTGCTATTTCTCTAAGTCACCCTCAAACTGTCAGAATATTGAAATAAACACTCGTCTTCATGTATTTAATTTACCATCTTTTAATCTGACGCGCTCGAGTTTCCCGAAGGGTCGATTGTTTTCTCTAATCTGACAAACTCCCTCCAATGCACCCCTCCATATTAAGGGCTCATATTTGATAGGGGTACATAAAAAGGTGCAATGTTTCTCCCCATAAAATTTTCTGACACTCTTTAGTATCTTCGAAAATCCCCCCTTGGGCTCTCCTACTATAATTCAAATGAAACAATGAATGTTAAACATTATATACAAACAAAATAGGTCAACGACTAATACTGCATACTAAAAAAAAATTACCGTTATTAATTCACGAAATACACTAAAAAAATTGCACATATAATTCTTTTACGAAGGTATTTATACATAGATTTAACAATCCGTAAAAATCTAAAATCAAATATGAAACAGAAGAAACGAATAAACCTCAGCAATTTTATCTAAATTCCTTGCTTTCCAAACCCCAACGGGCTAGGCCAAACCAGTTCATATGCCAAGAAGTTATCAGTCATTACTGTCGAACTTCGTCTTGTGTATTTGTTCTAATACTATGTTCGGACCGACAGCGAAAACATGTTTTCGTGGGATAAAGTGTTTTTCGCACGAAAACTTGTGTTTTCGTCCATGTAAAATCTGTCAAACGAAAACACATTTTTCGCCGAAAACTAGTTGAAAACTTACATTCCACTTATTATAATCGGTGCCTGCTCTAGTTTAATCGATTTTTTTGGGAGACATATTTTGCCGACCCTAAATTATCACTTGATATTTGTTTACATTCCATATACAAAAACAACTCTTGCAAAACCCTCGCACGGTGCACCAATTGCTGAAATTTCTTCTTGGTGCAACGGCACAACAAACACACGCAAAAACTTATTTGCATTGGCTGTAAAATATGTCAGACCAAAACCCATGCCATCATATATCCCTAGATTCTGCAATGGGTGCTCTCTTGTCCTTGCATATTTCGGTATAGAACTTTTGCATTGTGTGTCATCTTCGTCTCTCAAAAAATCAATGTTCGCTTAAGTCTTTTTAAAATTTATCAATAATATGTTCCCAAAGTTATAGATGGTAATTCGAAATATTGCCGAAGCTAGAAACAAAATAGTGACCGAGCGTTTTGGCAGAAAGAGAAAACTTAGACGCGCGATTTCTCGGTATTTCATTATTACAATTTTTCTGAATGGGCGGGCACGATAAAAAGCACTAAATTTCGTATGGAATTGGGGCAAAGTTTATTATCTTTGGCAACAAATTATCTTCAATTTAAACTGAAGAAAAGTTAAGTTTGAACAACAACATAAAGTAAAATTTTTTTTGTCAAAAACCACTTTTTTGCTTTAATCAATTATTTCTTTCCCTCCCAAAAAAAATTCAAAAAAATCGATTTTTTAGAGCCTTTAAAGCAGGCTCCCCCTTAGATATCCGCACGCAATAATTAAAACATTTCGTGTTTTATTCTTATGTTTTCTCCCATAGACATAAAGATAAATTAATTCATAAAAATAAAATAACTTGAATTCTTAACTTACATTTCAGATCTGTCGGTGACAATCTTCTTGCTTTGTTTCTGATTGCAAAGCCGATAAAATTGGTTTCCGTGACAACCAAAACCGATACGTATTCTGTTTCGAACATAAAACCAATAATATCTGAATTCATGACACCTATTACTTTTCTTATCGGTTTCAATTCTGATTCCGATATCAGATTCAACAACACTTCTGATTATAATTTAAATTTGCAAAAATGTGATCAGCGCGTGAAAACAGTGTCCAAAATTTTAAAAGAAAAATTAATTCATTTAATGTGGAATGGGAAGAATAGGTATTCTCAATGTCTGCTATGTAAGAAACATGTTCAGATGGAGAAATACAATATTCAAAGACATTATGAAACGCAATACGAAGAATATGATCAGTATACAGGTGAATCCCGTACCCATTTTTGTATGAACTTAAGACAATATTAAAGAAGAGGTCTTTAAGATATTAAGTTGTTCCAAATATGGTATTTTCTGGAATATTGTACTTTTAGGAGTGTTTTATTGATAATAACGGTGCAATCCATGTTAAGTATGCGATTGCACTTAAAATGGTTTTAGGTAACCACTCATATTTGATGGAGATTTCATTAAAGAATGCATTTTGGGAGCAGCTCGAACTTTAACCAAAGAACATCATTCGAAATATTTATTATATTTTTATTATTTGTTTTACATTTTATAAATTTGTGGTAGTTATAAAGAAGCTTAAAATTGTTAGTCAATTTTACAATTGTTACCCACAATGCAACTACCCATATACATATACACGCGCTCTCATTTGGAAACAAAATACACTGCTCTCAATTCTATCTTTATGTTTGCCCGCGATGATCCCCTCTAGCCCTCAAAATGTGCACGCGTGCCCGAACGGTGCAAAATGCCACTGAGGACTAATATGTTCACCTCTGATGTAAAGGACAGTATAGCTTCGATGCAAGAGTTAAGAGGCTAATACAATTAGAATTTTCAAAACAGTCATTCGTTTTAATTTTAGTTTCTTAATGCACCTACATATACAGTAGCTAGAAAAAGTAAGTTATCAAAACATCCAGCGCTATTTAAATGCTCTTTACTTTTTTGCGTTATCGAATATATTATATTTTTTTGCATATGTTCGGAAAGTACCGTTATCAAAGTACCGCAATTGATGATTTTAGTGGCGATCGTGTGTCTGGAAAAAAATTTGCGTCGCGTTCTATAAAAATACTCAGTGACAAAGCGTGGAAAAAGTTAGTTATCAAGTGCAGTAATTGGTGTTTTTCATATTAAAACTTAAAAATAAATTACAAAAAAGCATTAAAGGTGAAAGAATTAATTATTTCATAAATTTTGAAATTGAATTGGTAAGTAAAACATTGGTTTTGTTTTTAATTAATTTTTTGAAATATTGAGGCAATTTATTTACAGTGAATTAAAAAAATAATAATTGAAAATGGTGAATTTTAAACAATTATCGAATGAGGAGCGTTCAGCCATAATTAGTTTCCATAGAGATGGTCACACAGCGTTATATTGCTGAAAACTTTAACAAAAGCCAAGTCGCAATATGGAAGGTTGTTGCAGGCTACGCCAAAGAAAATCGAGTCATCAGGAAGAAGATGTCTTAATGTCGCCCAAAAATTACAGCAGAGAGAGTTGATAAACGAATTTTGGATATTACCAATTCTGATCCCTTCAAATCAGTTCCAAAAATTCGCACACAGCTTATAAAAGAAGGCCCCCTCAGTGCACACTGTCCGTAATAGATTGCGCCAAGCTAATATTCACGGCCGCGTTGCAAGAAAGTTACACTACCTAAATGAGCCGAATAGGAAAAAACGACAAACATTTTATGAAGAGCACATATTGAAATCTCAAAATTTTTGGCATAAAGTGCTTTGGACTGATGAATCGATGATTAGACTTCGTTACTCTCACGGTATGGTTTACGTTTGGCGCTCACCTGAACAAGAGCTAACATACAGGTGCACTCTACCCACAGTTAAGTCGGTGGAAAAAGGCTTATTGGTTTGGGGGTGCTTATCTGCGAATGGCCCTGGCAATATTGTAGTCCTGGAAGGAAAAGATACTGCTACAGTTTATTTAAATATTTTAAAGGAGGGTCACCGCCTAAGTGGCCATGATTGAATTCATACTGCAAAAGTCATCACAGAACATCTACAAAATGAAAATGTGAGTGTATTAAAATGGCCTCCATAAACCCCTGACTTTTCACCAATTGAAAATGCAATTGCAATGCAGGATTGCCCAATCCTTAAGATGCGTATAGCTGAAGAGAGACCCCGAAACCTGACTGATTTAAAGGACTGCATCTATAACATTTATAATAATTTTCCTCAAAATGAGTGTTTGAAGCTTGTCAACTCCATGCAACAACGATTGGGTCAACTAGCTACACGAAATTAAAGACATTGTGGATATTAAAAAATTTGATAACTTATTTTTTCTACATGCAATTTACTGTATGTGTTTATGTTTTCCTTTTATAAAAGCAAAAAACTAATGTTTTGTTTTAAAATTACTTTCATTAAATACTTTGAAATATGGTTTCAATAAAAAAAATATTTTGTTTGAAAAATGTAAACTTTAAATTTTTATTCACTTCGCTGATTTATATTTCACTTTGATAACTTACTTTTTCTAGCTACTGTACATATTAAAGAATGCACACAGAAACTTTCATATCCAGTGAATATTTTCGAAGTTACTTTCACATTTCAAAAGGCATTTCTCAAAATGATGTTTTCAAACATTTCTGCTTATTCCTCCGATTAATTATTAGTTTAACATTACTTCAACGAAATTTCAGAGGATCCTGTTCAGATATATTGTGGAGATCAGCTGTAATTCCTTTCCAGATAAATATTTTTACCAATACTAAGCTTAAAATACGGTTAAAAGATGCCATAATGTGTACAAATTTTTGGGTCCATAAATTTAAAAGTTTTCTCAGAAATACTCTGGAAAATTCGCTTTTTTGGGTCTGCTAACTGTAAATTACCCCTTAACGTTTTTTCAGTTGTTCTTTTTACTACGTGTTATAATATATAGTTACTTACATAGGTTTCTACTTGTTTTGGATATAATTTATTTTTTTTAACGAAAAATAATGATTTTATTCATGTTTCTATTTGCAGAAAATTATCGTAACTCTATTCATGTACCATTTAAGTGGAACAAGCTTCGCGATAACATTTTTCATTGCAATAGGACTATCGAACAACATTTATTTATTATGCATGGAGACCAGAGATTAAGCTGACTTGCCAGAAGTCTGTAATTGTCTGAACAGCTAATCTTACAATAGAAAAGTATAAATAGCCAGACAGACTAAAATGAACATGGGTATCGTGGGTAAAGCTGGTCCTGTTAAGAGCAACGGCAAAAGGCATGCGTTGAAATCATTGCACGAAATAAATGATATTTTTCCTACAGAAGATTTCTTTTCGAAAACATCTTGTCATAAATGTATCAATAACGCTGATCCATTGCACACCACATATATTAATCCCAGCACCAACAAAAGTCGAGAAGAGAAGATTTTCACGAATTTCAGAAGTAGTACGATCACTGGAAACAACACGATTTTGAGGATCAAAAAGGCGAACAAATCTATACCGCGAAGGAAGTTAGCATCGAGTATCGCGATAACCAGTAAACTAGGTAGTGGTAATGGTTTTAAAAAATCCTTACAGAGGCAAAGCAAGAAAAAAGTAACGAAGTTCGCAACTTCAACGTTACTAACTACAAATCTCATTGTTGACAGCATTCGTGATGTTGGAGCTGGGAAGGCAGACGATATAGCATCATCGAAGCTGCATGTTAACAAAACTTTACAAAAAGGCAGTCATCATAAGGTTAAATGTCGTACTGGTAAATTACATCGTATCCAATCTAGAGTCATTCAGACGACAGCGGGCGATATGGAAACTGTGCCAGCAAATGCAGAAGCGTCAATAAAGTTTCCAAATAAACCATTTATATGCGGTAAAATATCATTAAGGTCGGTGCTCGTATCTGAGAAAGCAATAGGGCAAATTTCGGGGTCTTTAACGAAGACAGCGTTAACACCCACGTCGACATGGACGGCAGCATTTGCATTATCGACATTAGCACAAACTTTATTAGACTTGTCTGTTATTCCTCAAGCTTGGCAACAATTTGTAAAACTTCTGCAGAATTCTGTTTTAGGATTAAATACTTCATCCAGAGTGGTAACGACAAGCCTTAGCATAGCAAAGAAAAGTACTAGAGTCGTGAGTCAACTAGAAAAGTCAAGTACAGCACCCGGAGCATTCGGAACTGCGACGGCAGCGGCACGCTGTAAAGCAGCTGCAACATTTATCTCGTCTTTGCACCCATCGGGAAGCTCATTGCGTACGAAATTCCGGTTGCTCCCCAGTGTGGGTGCAACATCGTTTTTTACATTACTGACGCTCATTTGCCTCGAGACTGTACTACTCTCTACCGTCTCCAATTGCGCAAAAACGTTTTATATGCATTGGAATACATCCAACAGTATGTAAGTATCTCATGTAGTGTAAGAATATTTAAGGTACAGCTGTCCATAAAGTAATAGGAGTGAGAATATTATATGTTTTTACGTTTTTTTGTACGATATTTTTTTTAATTTGAGCAATAGTACTAAACTCTTTGAAAAAAATTTAAACTTAGGGTTGTTATCTGCATTGTCAAGTATACCGACTTTTTCAACCTTGCACAAATCATATAAGGACAACTATGATCAACTTATTCATTTTTACTGGCTTAGACACCGCTTACGCGATTATAGCCGAGTTTCTTCTTTTCGAAAGGTGGTGCCGATTGGAGATTCTAAGCGAAACCAGGTCCTTCACCACGTGGTTTTTCCAACGGAATGGAGGTGTTCTTCTTTCTCTGCTTCCTCCAGTGGGTACTGCGTCGAATATTTTCAGAGCTGGAGTGCTTTCGTCCATTTGGACAACATGATCTAGCTGTAGGCGCTGTCTTTTAATTCGCTGAACTATGTCAATGTCGTTGTGTATTTCATACAGCTTATCGTTCCATCGAATGCTATTTTCGCCATGCCCAACGCGCAAAGGACCATGAGTCGACTCTTCAGATGTTAGCATTGTCCATGCCTCTCCACCATATAGCAGGATGGGAATAATGAGTGACTTTTTTTTGTGTTTTGTTTTTGTTCGTCGACTGAGTAGAAAGTAGCACCTGCTGGCAAGAGTTGTTGGTGTTGCTATTAGTTCCAAGATTATCTACGACTTCAAAGTTATGACTGTATTTCTTCTGTATATCGTCTTGTCTTCGTTCACCACCAGACACCATTCTGGAGAAACAAAACTAACAGTTCGGGTGTTGGCATCAATATCATTGGCATTCGCTAGCAGCAGCTGTACACCCTTATAGAAGATTGTACCTGCTCGATTAAGTTCTGCAGCTCGAATTATTTTCTCCAGCAAAAGATTGAAGAAGTCATACGTTAAGGAGTCACCTTGTCTGAAACCGAACCTGACGGAGCTTTTGGTATTTGTCAGCGTCAACTTACACAGCTGTATTAGTTAAGCGGGGATACCAAATTCAGACATCGTGGCATAAAGGTAGCTTCTTTTCGTGCTGTCAAAGTCAGCTTTGAAATCGGTGGTGTGTGTCGATTATCTTTTCACGGGTCTTTTCCACGATTTGGCGCAGCCGCTTTGTTCTTCAGACGGGTAATTGCTATTCGAACTTCTTCATGGTGGGGCAATAGAACGTCTTCTCCATCGTCAATAATCATTACATTCACCTAAATTGACAGTTTGGTGTTGTTTTTTTTTTTGGTTTTTTATTTATAAAAAAAAATCGGAAAATCCTTACTGCCTCCACTTCATATTAAACTCTGTATGATGAAGCAGTTTCGTAAGGCTTCATGCTACTTTTAAACATTTTTAATTTTTAAATTTTTGATGGCTGGTAAAAAATTTTATGCAATAGTCATTGCCCTTACTTTTAAAATTGCAAACTTATTAGATAAGTATAATATGATATAAAAATTATAGTGACTTGGTGCCTGGTATCTCTGATTACTGCTGGTAAACGTAATATTACTGAACATACGTGGAGTGTATATAGAATTTCAGGATTAGAGTGCAAAAACAAATATTAATCATGCAAAATGGCTTTATTGTTTTTCAAGATATTCTCCAATAAGATTTATACATTTTCGCATGCGTTTGAACCAATTCTCGAATCACTTTTGCCACTCTGATGGATGTATCTCCAAAACATAAGTTTTGAACGCATCATCCACCCCTTCAGGTGTCGAAAAAGTTGACGCTTTAGTTTAATTTTTTCGTACGGCAATAAAAATTAGTCAATCGGTGCCGAGTTAAGACTTTACGCTGGATTACTCAAGAATCCGATAATTTAAGTGCTCAAAAATGCAGTTGTTTCAGTCGATGTTTGAGAACACGCATTGTCATAATGAAGAGTGATACGTCTTCTGTGGTTTATTTTCCTGTCTTTTTTTTGGAAGATAATTGCAAGAAAATGCTTGCATATCTGTCGGAGTTTACTGTTCTGCGTTGTTTAAGGGACTATACCAATGTGACGCATGAAAAATTAGGCGAGTTTCGATATTTTTTTTAAGAGAAAATACGCAATTGAACGTCGCTCTTTAGAACGCTGCCATCCAAAAACTATTCAAGATAAGACCTTACTGATTTCCCAGGATATTTATGGAAATGTTAGTAATCGAAAAAGCAAATAAATATTTTTTTTTTTTTTTGAAAGTGTCACACTGGTATAGCCCCTTAATTGGTATGGGTGCGACATATTCAGTTTTCCAAAGTAACTATAAACCATTTGTTTGGAAGTGCTTCGTGCGAGTTATGTATATTAACACATTCTATTACGAAGAGGGATCAAAACTTAATGCTTTATATTAGTTCGAGGGAATCGTAATAGTTCGTAATGAATAGCTTAAAGAAAATAGGAAAATGTTGTCGGCAACTTAAATGTAACATAATATACAATGTTTATAAACATAATTTTTGTAGACATGTTTACATACATAATTTCTCCATCGCTTAAATTTAAAACTCCTGAGGTTAATACTAATCTATATAAATAAAAATGAATAGCGAAAATGTATGTACGCTCATAACTTTCATACGTCTGAACCAAATTTGATAATTGTTTTTTAATGTGTTCGTTGTGGATCGGGGAAGGTTTAGAAATAAATTTAACTTATATTTTTAATTAGGAAAAGTCGGAAAATTGGACAATTCCAAAAAATAACTTCTTTTCATATAATTTTTTTTTTTTATATTTTTATTTTTTTGTTTTATTTTGCAATATTTTGGTTTGTAAATTATTTGAACCGTTCAATTTCGGTCGCTTGCTTTTTTAATCCAGCTATTCAAAAGAAAAATTTTTGAAAATTATTCAGTGAAAACTTTATGCGTGTTTCACACAAAGTGGTCAATTGCAGATTGAAATTTGTTACGAAGCCACGAAGAGGTCGCGCTAATATCGATGGGCGTTCTGTTCAGCATCAATTTATGGCAGGCAAGGCAATGCAGGAAGTTCTCCCAGGATGCGATGACATATAGTACGTGCCGAACTATGGACCGCGATAGCTACTCAGCTATCGTCACGATGTCACAGCACGACTTTTCAATCAACAGTTACGATGTTTGATGGACTTTATCTTGAATCAACGTGCTGTTAGATGCTAGATGTACTCTGTAGTGGGGCAAAAAACAGGCTTGCCGCTTCTTCTTTTTTGGATGGTGGATGGTGGTTACATTAGATTAAATTGATCCAGAGATTATTATACGAAGTGGTAAAAACCAATATTTTTCATGAACATTGCGAACACCACAATCCTTCTTCGGTGCATTTCTTTAGGAAACGCAAATTTGAAATGATGGATATCCACTGTATCGGCGTCGCTCACCAGACGACAATGGCAGAACATAAGCATTCAATTTAGAGGAGTGAATGTCGAAGTTGACAACACTTGGATCGTACTTTATTCGCCACAGTTGTCTAATTCACATTCAAAACTTGAGTATTACAGTTTGGTGAATTCACTGAATTACGTTTGCAAATACATCACCAAAGAAAGCAACATTGCTATTATTGGCCTTGAACGAGAGGAGATCAGCAAGTATCAAATGGGTCGATACGTGAACTGCAATAAAGCGCTTTGTAGGATATTTACATTTGCATTTCATGAAAGTTTTCTGACTATGGTGCGCCTCCCGGTTCAACTTCATTTAAGTCATTGCGTACTGTGAATGGTAGAGTGTTTGCAATCCGGCAAGTACAATTACTGGAACCTGATAATAACTGGAATCAAATGATGGACGATGCGATAGCTACTCCGAACGTCACTGAAGTTCGCATACTTTTCGCGAAGATCATTTCAACGTACCATCTTTCAAATTCGCGTCAATCAAGGGATACGAAAAAAATGATATTGTCGATGACATTTCACAATTTATTCGCTAATGATTGGAAATGGACAATTTCGATTGATACTTCCATTGGTTTGATATAAATTTTTCCTGCCTATTGTCAATTCACTTCAACGAAAGAAGAACTCATCACGTTTATCCCAACAATGGCAAATTGTCATAACTGCGATTGCTTGAGAGCCCGCGTAATGTTAATAACTTAAACTGGAAGATTCAAATTCAAATTCAGAAGGGTTTGCGCTCATACAAATTGATCGATCGTCGTGACAATGAAGACAAAGCCGTGAAAAATCCAGTAGAATTTCTAAATTCTTTGAATAGGCTTGGTATGCCGCAGCATAATTTGTATCTCAAAGTTAGATCTGCCATTAGTATGTATGTTTCACAATCTTCATTTATTCACCGAAACTGTGTAAAGAACCCCAATAATTGTTACGCAGTTACCGAATATAAGGGGACAGTAATTTCATTTCAAACATATTCCGTTTGCAGAGAAAATTGCATTTGTGATGGCAGCAGGACAAAAGGATAGATAGATAGAAATGTGGCATAAATCTAGAAAAGCCATGTTTTTCACACGACCAGATATACGTAGCGTGTTCACGAGTTGGAAACCCATCTTCTCTGTATATTTACGCATTAGAAAAGAAAGCAAAAAAATTTGTTTTGTTTTTCAATAATTTGAATCGTTCACATTTGTCGGTTGCTTCAAAAATTTTTGAAAATTATTCAGTGAAAACGTTACGTGTGTCGCACACAAAGTGATCAATTTCAGATTGAAATGTGTTACGATGCCACGAAGTGGTTGCGCTAATATCGGTCGGCGTCACACCAAGGCACATGAACGAGTACTCCCAGGATGCGGTGACATAGTACGTGCAGTATTATGGATCGCGGTCAATCAGCAAGCGATCGTCACGATGTCACAGCACGACTTTTCAAGCAACAGTGATGAAAAGCAATATAGTTCATGGACCTTGCAGACACCACAAACCCGCTTCTTTATGTCTGACAATAAATGCACAAAACAGTATCCACGTGCTTTTCTTTCGGAAACACAAACTAGAAATGATGGATATCCACTCTATCGGCGTCGTTCACCAGACGACAATGGCATTCAATTTAGAAGAGTGAATATCGAAATTGACAACACATGGATCGTACTATATTCACCATTATTGTCTAATTCACATCCAAAAGTTATATCAATGTTGAGTATTGCAGTTTGGTGTAACTGATAAAATACGTTTGTAAGTACGTCACCAAAGGAAGCCACATGGCGGTTATTGGTCTTGAACGATACGGTCAATACGTGAACTGCAATAAAGCGCTTTGTAGGATATTTACTTTTGCAATTCATAAACGTTTTCCGACTGTTGTGCGTCTCGCAGTTAATTTGGAGAATGGCCAAAGAGTGTATTTCAACCCAGGGAATACTGTACAAAAAATTGAAAATGGGTTAGTTCCGGTTGATACTTCCGGTGGTTGGATATCAATTCCATTCGCCAGTATCAATTCATGAAAGATGAACTCATCACGAGTGTTCGGGCATTGGCAAAATTATCGTAACTACGATTCCTGAAGTGCACGTGCAATGCTAGCTACCAAAAATGCCAATGTTGTTGACTTAAACTGGAAGATTCAAAGTCAAATTTCGGGAGACTTGCGCTCAGACAAATCGATCGATCGTCTTGACAATGAAGACGACGCCGTGAATTATCCAGTGGAATTTCTAAACTCTTTGGAAAGGCTGGGTATGCCCCGCATTATTTACGTCTCAAAGTTGGATCTGTCGTTATTATGTTTCGCAATCTGCAAGCGCCGAAACTGTGTAATGGAATCCGACTGATTGTGACGCAGGCATCAAATACAAAGGGCAGAATGCTTGATTCTACGGATTCCTTAGAGTTCAAACGATTTGCCATTTCAGTTCAAAAGTGTTCAGATTTCAGGGAAATTTTCATTTGCGGAGACAATAAACAGAACAAGGATAGTCGCCAGAGGTGTATGACATAAATCTGGAAATGCTATGTTTTTCACACGGCCAAAAATACGTGGTGTGCTCACGAGTTGGAAAACTATCTTCTCTGTACATTTACGCACCGAAACAGAAACCAAAAAATTTTGTTTATCAAGCTGCGTTACATTGAAAAAAAGAAATGATAAATTTAACCTTCTTTTCATTTCAAAACACAGAATTTCACGCAGGAAAACGGCTGCGGGGTCAGCTAGTTTTAAATAAATTTAAATGAGATTTTGATGTTTTCCTTCAAATTTCAATTGTCTTTTTATGTTTGAACTATGAACATTTTGTAAATTATAAAATCTAAACTTAGGTTCGTTTTTATGTCGTAAATATTTACAATTTTTGATATATCCTCTTTTCCTATTAACCATAAATATTTCCCCCTTTTCATTTCTTTTTTAAGATAATTTGTTTTAAATTTCAAAATGTTTTCATAAAGAATTTTTTTATTACAATTACACAGAATGATATCTTTTATTATAAAATTCTACAGCCTTACTCATTTTATCTTTTATGTTTAATTCTTTGTTTTCAACATACAAAATTCTTTTTTTCCGTTAATGTAGTCGCTCAATATCACAATTGCCTGTGTGGTTATTTGGCTTAACAAAATGTAAATATATGTTTTCAATTTTAAGAAAATCTTTTATATTAACGCTCTTGAACTCTTTATCAGTTATACTTTTATATAAATTTCCTCTTTGTAATTTGTAAAGACGCAATTTTTCAATTATCGTTTGATTATTACGATCTTCCAGATAGCAGTTGCAAATTTCGAAAAACGGTCTATAAAGGTTAATAAATTGCATTTGGAATTTGTATACACATCCATATGTACTATTTGCCTTGTGTCCGTCAGAATATCTGTAAATTTAAACTTTTCTTTAATAGGGTTGCGATCGTATTTACATCTACTACAAATATCGCAATTATTTATAAACTTCTGTATGCATTCTTTAAGTTTAGGGAAATATATCAGCCGTTTTAATCCTTCATAATTTTCATTTATGCTTGCATGTCCCGTCTCATTCTTATGGTATCTTTTGATCTCTTTATAAACTTGGTCTTCACTTTCTATTTCTTTTGCATTATACGAACATCTTACAAATTTCACATTTCCGTTCCCTTCGAATACGTTTATTATTTTTTGTTGTAAAATATTGTATTTATGAACGTCTAATGCAGTAAACATACCTACTTTTCCAGTATCTATATGTTCTGTTAATAAGTGTTCGAAATTTGTTTCTAAGTCAGCTGAATTATGTTATGTTTATATTCAAAGTCTTTAATTATATCATCTGTAAAAATTTTTTGCGTTTTAAGGCGATTAACAACTATGTTAAGGCGTTAGGGGTTGTTAGAATTTTCAAAAGATTATTTTTTTTCTTTGCATTTTCGTTAAGTGTAATATCATAAAAATATTCCGTGAAAATTTCACGTTGATCCGATAATTAGTTTTTGAGTTATTCGAGAAATAAGAAAGAGAGCTTGGGCACTTCAAAGCGCTAGTGTGAAACTTCAAACGCGTTTTTCTCAAAACTATGTTTTTTGAATCGGTGACAACTGTAACTCGAAAACCGTTCAGTAGATTTTAATGAAATTTATACAGCTTTTAGAATACATAATAAATTCGGGCCTGATCGAAGGATTTTTATTTTTTAGAAAATTTCGATTTTTTAAGACCAATTAACTGTTAGTTTTTTTGCAAAAATTTAGAAAAAAATTTCCTGATGCCGTCATTTTGTTAATTTTGAAGACAAAGTAAAATCCTTCGATCAGGCTCGGGATTATCTATTTATAAAACTAGTTTTTGTGGTCCGATTGTTTTTAGATGAATCTCTAAGGACTTATGCTTGTCACCGCAATTACCTTTTTTTAGAACAGAGTCAACACAAACAACTATAACTTCGGAAACTAAATATTTTTTTTGAATCTTTCTGGTATTTTTATTGAATCAATTCGTGTGGCACCAATACATTGAGCTTCTTAGAGACTCCAAGCTTCTTCAAATAGCTTATAACGGTTTGATGACTACTATGCCGGTCTCTTTCGACCAATTCAGCGATTTAATCGCAATTTTCGACGACAGGCCTTCCGGAGCCTGGCGCATCTTCGACCACCTCTACACCAGAACGAAAACGTTGAAACCATCGTTGTGCGGTGGAAATGGAAACTGTATCGGGTCCATAAACTGCACAAATTTCATTGGAGGCTTGAGATGCATTTTTGCCTTTATCGTAGTAGTACTGTAAAATATGCCGTATTTTCTCTTTATTTTGCTCCATGTTTGCGACGCTATAACTCACGAACGGCTTAAAAGAAACGACAATCAATCAAACACGTGTTAGCGCATCAAATGGGCTTTCCAAAAAGGTATAGCATGACTAGAACTACGCGTTTTCAGCGCCAATTAGCGAAAATACCGCAAGACTTTTTTGACAACCTAATATAAGCATCTCTTAAAGAGTTAGCACTTTTATTAATGATGACTAAAGCCAAATTAACATCAATATTGTTTAAAAATGTTCTTAATATAATTTTTCCAAAATTTTTTGGGCTAAATTTAATAGGCTTTTGGTCATCGTACTCGAATTTCTCATTTAGTTTGCATAAAATATCTCTTAAAGCTAAATAATAATTAACAATATCATTTTTATGTACTAACATAATTGCCTCTTGATACAACTGGTTATAAGATTTTTTTATACCAAAGTTTCGTATAAGAATATCTCTTACTTCTATTCATGTTGGTGATGGACCAAGACTTCGAACGGCGTGCAAAGCTTCACCTTGAACCTTATTCATTATAATACGATGAAACACGTAGGTTTTCTCTGGCGAATCCGTTGGAAAAATCGTTAAGACCGTGTCCACTTCTGTTAAGAACGAAGTAAGAGCGCATGAGTTGTATCCTTTATATTCGCGAATGCAATGAGCATCTTTAATTATCTCATTTAATGTAAATGTTAAAGCACCATTACTCGTTGCCATAATAAATTTTTGTCAGTTCAATTGTTCTTTATATATTCAGGGATGTTGTGGAATCTGATAGTTGTCGGAATCAGAATTGAAACCGATCAAAAAAAGCAGTAGGTGTCATGAATTCAGATATTATTGGTTTGATATTCGAAACAGAATTTGTATCGGTTTTGGGTGTCACGGAAACCAATTTTATCGGTTTTGCTGTCAGAAACAAATCAAGAAGATAGTCGTACACAGATTTGAAACTCCAGTTAAGAAATCAAGTTATTTTATTGTTACGAATTAATTAATCTTTATTTCTATAGGAGAAAACACAAGAATAAAACACGAAATGTCTTAATTATTGAGCTTTTGAAAAAAAATGCCGATATTTAAGAGGGGAGCCTTTTTAGAGGCTTAAAAAAATCTGTTTTTTTTTTTTTTGAAGGAAAGAAATAATTGATTAAAGCGAAATTTCTAGGATTTATAATTATATATTTAAACATCATCAGCAAATTGTTTTGATACGAAATCTTTTACATTTGCCTTTGAAAAGCAATTGCCAGATGCTTATCGCATGTGCATATGGCAGACGGCGGGCAGGATGCAGGTTGCGATTTCTATCAGACACAAAAAATTGAAAGAGATTCATATTTTTTAATAACTTATGTTCAAGTTAAACTGAAAAAATATAAAATAAAAAGTGTAAAATTTTTAAGATAAAAAAAGAAAAATTTACTTTAAATATAAGTATGTTCAAACTTAACTTTTCTTATTTTTTTTAGTTTAAATAGAAGATAATTTAATGCCAAAAATAATAAACTTTGCCCCAATCCCATATGACGTTCAGTTTTTTTTTCTATCCTGCCTACCAATTAAGAAAAATGGAAAAATGAAAAAAAAACGAAATTTAACACCCAAATGCGTCTTTTTTCATTGAATAAATGTTATCTTTTAAAATCTCTCTTTAATTCGGAACTCATTAAAAACTTTAATAGGATTGCTTGAATGTATTCATTTGCAAGTTTTGTCACATTAGTAAACAGCTGGTTCGAATATTGGTTTTGCGTATCTTCGAAAAGACGAAAATCCAATCAGATTCTGTGACACCATTTAAAATCAGAATTGGTTTGCAATTCTGACAGCTAAGCAATTCTGTCTTGGATTCCACAACACCCCTGATTATTTTACACTTTGTTTTGCACCCACAAAACCGGTATTCGTTAGCACATACGTTTCACAAAAATAAGTTTTCGCGGGAAATCGATGGCTTCTTTTGCTGGTTTTACCGATACTTGATTACGGGACGATTTTAGTTTAATTTATTATATTTTAATTTTATCTGTGTTTGATTTTGTTCTATTTTTTTTTTTATTTCTCTGCCTTCACAGTTTCACACTTATAAATGATGGAAATCACCAAAAAAGTCACGTTCTAGTGTTTTTTTCTGAGCGATAAAATGCAATAATTTTTCTTTACTTTTAAATCTGCACACTTTGTTGTTTTTTCATTTATAGCTAGTCTCACTGTATATATCACAATTAGTCATACACTTGTAAATATATTTAAACTAGCTTTTACCCGCAACTTCGTCCGCATAAGTTTTTTCGTTTTCTCCCGGCTGTAAGTCCCCCAGCAACAATGTCCCACTATCGTGTTGCGGTCCTCAACTTCACCTCAAAATTTCTTCAAAAGCAACCTAAGCACATAATGGATAGCTCCGAATGTTTCTTTAGTAAATATAAAAAGTAAATAATGTAAAGCGGTTTAAAATACTACTAACTACCTACCTGCCAACCCCCGATGTTAGACAGTGTACATCCGCAACATCGTCTGCGTAGGAAGTACTATCTTAATGTAAGTAGTATAATAATGTAGGAAGCAAAAAATAAGATGCCTTATAACTGTAGTACATTTTTGTAAACTATGTTCTTTTTTTTCCCTTTCTGGCCAACACATGGAGATTTTGTGGACTTGGTACACGTCAGCAAGCCACGTATAATTGTCCGTGAGAAAAACAACTCTTCTAAATTAATTCCGGCTACTTTTAATGTTTGCCCCTGAGCTTTATTTATCGTCATAGCGAATGCGATTTTCAGCGGAAACTGTAATCTCTTAAACTGGAATGGCAAATCTGTCGGAATTATGGCTATACGGGGGATTAACACATTCTCTCCTTTTGTCATTCTAGTCATAATGATTGCTTTTACAATATTGCGACCGAGATGTGTTACTTGCAACCGTGTGCCATTACACAGTCTTGGTGTGTCTAAATTAAGCATCAAAAGGACAGGAACGCCTACTTTCAGCCTCAGTTTGTGTGAAGGTACTCCCGACAGTTCTAAAGAATTAAGAAATTATACAGGGTGGATGTTACTTGATCAGTATCCATTACAGTGTCTACAGAGAAAAACTCAACAATAGCACCTCCCACGCGTGACATAATTTGCTCGTTTATCTGTCCCACCATTTCATTCGTCGGCGCTAAAATTGCTCTTTCATATAACCATTCTCTATTCCTCATATTAGTTAGTAGTTCGCTATAGACGAAGTTATTTAGATCATCTGGATTATGCACAACATTGCAGAATTCACGATCCAATGTAATCATGCAATTACCATCCTTTGCCATACGATCTTCCCCAATTTTAAGAAGAGCAGCAGCATATTGTCCGGATTGTAAATCATTGTGTAGTTGCACTCTCATATTTGTAGACAGACGTGCACCTATAACGTTAACGCTTAAAACGCATTTATTTCATCTGCAGGGGTGCCTTTAGTGATAACCGGCAAAGTCTGTCTAAAATCGCCCGATAAAAGTACCCCCCCATGATATTTGGATTACTCTTGATGTCTTTCAAAGTCCGATCTAGAGCTTCAATTGCTCTTTTATGGGACATGGTACACTCATCCCAAACTAATAATTTACATTGCTGCAACATACGTCCACGCTCACTGTTTTTACTTATATTACAGACTGGTATTTCTTCATGGGCTAAGTTTAATGGCAGTTTAAGCACCGAATGTGCCGTTGGACCACCATTGAGCAGAGTGGCGGCTATTCCAAAAGAGGCAACTGCTACGGCAATTCCTTCATCTTTTCGGATTTGGGCTAAAAACAAGTTTAAAAGAAAGGTTTTTCCCGAGACTCCAAGAGCATCCAAAACTAATAAACAACCTTCGCCATTTTCGATTTTTTTGACAACGTTGTCAAATACTAACCTTTGTTCTGGGTTCAAACGTGGAACAGACTCTGTTATTTGTTGATGTCGTAAGGAAGCAAAATCGTAATCTAGTTCCCGTATTAAATCGCTACTGATTTCCTCGGTTCTCTGTGGTCTGTTCATTCCATAATCTGTTAAAACCTTTCCAGAAATTGTTTTAACCTGGTCTTCAATTTTTGTCAGACTCATTGTAAATTAAATCACTGCATGTGACATTGGGATTTTGCTCTTGTAATCTGTGCAATATATCGTCCGTCATATCATTTTTGTATTTATCCCACAATTGTTGAGGATTTGAAAGACCACATGTCACTACTAATACAGCAAATAGCTCTCTCATCTTGCGTGCTGATGTATATTGAGCAGCTTCTTCCAGTGTCACATCCCAATGGTTATCATTCTCCAGTAATCCTCTTGCCTCACATGCCCCTCGAAATGTAAAATAATCTTGTGTGTTGTATTTTTTTTAGATCATTGAAAGAGGTAGGTCCGCGCACATGGTGTAAAAACATGAGTAGACAAAAACATTCCATGTTACTAACATGAACTGTATAAACTCGTCCTAAAGCATCTCCAGATTTGACGCCAGGCCAATCCTGAACAGAAGTACCTTGAATGCGGCGTTTCCAAGTTTTCCTAGTTGCATCCCAAGTATAATACCTCGGCACCTCGACATAAAGAAGAGTTTTTGCAAACTCATCTCTGATACAAAGATCAAAAAAAGCAGTGAGATTGGTTTTTGGCGAAGTAGTTATTCGTTCGTGGAAATTGTGTTCATTAAAATAAACGCGTTCACCATTTTCTAAATGCACGCTGAGATGTGTCATGGTGGGATACCTTTCCTGCAACGGAAATCCTAACAGACGCCACACGGCTTCGTTGCTGCTGACATACCGACCAGACTGATAAGTTTGTACTTCATCTACGGGATTCGCAAGATCAGTATTTCTAAAATTGAAAATAGCTTGATCACTACCCTTGTTTATATATTTGCAGATATATTTGATGGCGCGTACCGAACTGCATGCCTCAACATTTACAGTTACTCACAAAAATGAGTATACACAGAAGTTCGTAAAATAAATACACAAGATATGGAAAATTTAGTGGATATATTTGAATTTTTTTGATGCACATTTAAAGTTTGAACTCTTATCGACTATATTTGAACATAAATTAATTCATTTATTTAACATTAAAAGAAAACTTAACCAAAAAACTATAATTATTGACAAATTCAGGTCACAAAATTGAGTATACACTCCATGGAAAATATCAATTTTACCCAACTAACTTTTGTTTTTCTTTAATTTAATAGGCTGTGGGTCCACCTGCTGCATCTATTACAGCTTGCATCCGTCTAGGCATAGATTCTACCAGTTTTTTTGTAAAATTAGGTGATATTTCGCCCCATATCCTGATAATCTCCTTTTTTAGTTCTTCTTTGGTACGAGGACTTGATTTTTTCAGCTCAGATTTCAGTTCTCCCCATAAGTGCTCTATGGGGTTCATATCTGGTGATTGTGGGGGAGTTTTAAGCTGTTTTGGAAAATTATAAAGCAACCATTCTTTAACTATCATCGCTGTGTGTTTTGGATCGTTGTCCTGCTGGAACCAAAACACTGACGGAAGCTTTATTTTCTCCATGCTTGGACGTAAATTTGACTTCAGTATATTCAAATAAATCTCCTTGGTCATGTTGCATTCAATAAATTGAACTCCATTAGCTCCCATAGACCCCCACAGCATAACTGAACCACCGCCATGTTTCACTGTCCCAACTAAATTTTTACTTTTTAGCTCCGTGTTTGGCTTTCTCCACACAATTTGTCGTCCATCAGATCCCCAAATGTTAATCTTTGTTTCGTAAGTGAACATTACACTTTCCGAGAAACTTAAAGGCTTATCAACGTGAGCTTTCGCGAATTTAAGCCGTTTTTTCTTATTTACACTCGAGATAAATGGCTTTTTACGTGCTATCCGACCATGCAAATTATTTTTGCGAAGAACACGACGAACTGTTTCAGTTGATATTTGTTTATTTATTGTTTTTGACACTTCAACCGTTAGTTTAGGAACACTTATCTTTGGGTTTAATTCCACTTTACGTACAATATTACGCTCATCAACCTCAGTCAAAATTTTATTTCTGCCTCTCCCACCGGAATTTCGCAATGTTCCTTCATATCTCCATTTATTTATAATTTTTTGGACTGTGCAATAAGGTCTACCAATAATTTCAACAATTTGTCTGTACGATTTTCCTTCACAGCACAATTTTATCACTAATTCCCTTATTTCCATAGTTGTCTCCTTTCTGGTAACAGCCATGGCGAAAATAATGCACAAAATACAATAAATTGCGTATCTAACGATAATACACGACAAAAACTTTAAAACGTATTTAAATGTCAGCATGATCACATAACTGTAAAAAGATATCCAGAGATGCCACATATAAAATGCAAATGTATACTCAATTTTGTGACCCAATTTTATCAATAACTTTAGTTTTTTGTTTAAGAATTTGGTTAATGTTAAAGAAAAAAGTTATTTTATGTAGAATTACAGTTATTAAGATTTCAGTCTACAAATATGCATCAAAAAAATTCAATTCCATCCACTAAATTTTCCACAGTTTGTATATTTCTTTTACAAACTTCTGTGTATACTCATTTTTGTGAGTAACTGTATGTGGGCGTTAAACATTTTTGATAAAATTGGTGAATAGGGGACTACCCAACTACCATTTCGGAGCTTCACGGTTGCTGTTCGACCTCCGTCTGCTGGCGCTCTTCTACGATTTTGCGGGTATCCGTGGTCTTTCACTAACTTGCGAGGAAATTTTTTTGTGCATTTTCCGTCTTTCATGCAGGGGCAGTGTGGATTTTCGGGTCCGCATGGACCGCGAATCATATTTTTTACAAATATGTCATGGAGAGTCTTGTCAATTTTAGGATCCGGTATTTCAGCGCTGATTATGTTATCTATTTGATCGGGTCGTAACTTATATTTTAACCACAATAATATATGGGCATGTGGCAGTCCACGTTTCTGCCATTCGACAGAGTACATAAAGCGGCGCGCTTCTCCGAACACTCTGCCTTTATTAATCACAGCCCCTAGTTTTTTAACTTTTAGTCTAAAAATTCTTGCGACTACATCATGTCTATCTATTGCACTTTGTCCCGGCATCAACTCACTGACTATTTCGAGCCAGGCTGGGTTGCAAGTAAAGGTGACGAATAAGTCAGGGCGACCATGTATACGCACATAAACAAACGCGTCCTGAGAATATTCGTGTAAGTACCGCGGGCTATTTATTTACAAATGAAAACGGTAAAATGACCATGCGACCTAAGTTATTTGGATTTAAATTAGCGTCATTTGCCACAGCGTCTTGAAGATGGATGTAATTCTCTGCTCTTAGTTTAGTTTGATTTAATGATATGTACCGTAACCTCTCGCTTTGAACTTTAACGTACATGTCATCGTAAAACTGATTGGCCAGTTGCTTGCATCTTTGTAAAATGTTAGTTGTTTTCTCGTATCATCATGTTCTAGGCGTAAAAATCCATGCATGAAACCCTTTTGTTATGCAACGGAAGACCTGTTACAAGATTAATTTGAGGAACTTGAAAGTGGTACCCCTCTTGTCCCTTACTAAATATGATCGGATATTGCAACGCATCATAAAATTTATGAGTATCAGGCACCCTGGTTAATGTGTCATCTCGGGCCTGTAAAACTATATCACGGAAAGCAAACTGTTCGCCTGTAACCTTGGCTGCGACTTCATTTATTAACGGTGCATTATACCGCCTTTCATGTTCCCCACTTGGTGTGCGATCGGGGTGCATCACCAACCTATAATCATCTCCCGGCATTCTTTCTTGTGCTGACTTGAAAGTATTGATAAGGCGATTATGTTCATGCAACATTCTCTGGATTTTTAAAACAGTATCCCTTTCGATTCCTTGTATATTTTGACACCTGCGATCAGCTTCGTTTTCTTCATCGCCCATGAAATAAATTTGCAAAAACTTTGGATGTTCATTATTTGCGGGAAGTAAGGAACCAATCCTATGATACACCTGTTTTTTGATCGGAAAAGTAGGTGAAAATCGAGGCATTACAACCTCCTTATCTAGACCAAATTACGTCATCTGAAAGCAAGAATTATACTTTCTAACCCTGCTTAAAAACCGGCGCCATTCGTTACGGTCGTATAGAAGTAAAGGTTTAAGAGGTTCCTCTGGCTCGCCAAGTAATGGAATTTTAACCTTTCTACCAGAACAGCACATATCTGGAGTTTCTTCTTTCCATTTCAGTGCTTCACAATATCTGCATTTTTTCCATTCTCTCAATGGTAACCAATCGGTGATTAACATAGTCGATCAAAGGTCGGCACTATTAAAAGCCTTCCACGTACTCATTGAAAACGTACATACGTCTTCTTTCTGCCTGCCGTTCAGCATTTAAAAGACGGCGTCTTTGTGAATTCGGCAGTCTCTGCCGCAATCAATTACGCGTGACGTTCGGCATCTAAAACTCGACGTGTCTGAGTCTGTTCCACTGTCTTAGAAGCTCTCTGAGATGCGTGGCGTTCAGCATTCGCGCTCCGCTAGAACTACAACTTAGATTGGATTTACGTTTTCGTGGCATATCGAAAACAATAATTAAAGATAAATCGGTAGCTTTAAATACTACAACGTAAGGCAATTTTTTATAAAAACGTCGATAAAGCAAACCTTTATACTTAAAACCTAAATATCTAAATCAATCAATAACGTATTGAACCTAAGCAACTATGTTCAAATAAATTAAAAGCAAATACATAAACAGACACATACTTAAAATGCATTGTCATGCAAAAAAATAGCATTCAACAAACAATAATGCAAGCATTACTAAGGATAAAATGTTTACATATGATAACCCATGGGTTCTTAGAATACATTTTAGCAACTGTTTGTAAATGTACTCACATTAAAACAAACCCAAGGTCACACAACATGTGCACTTGAAAACAATACAATATGAACATGCACATGAATTGAGAATAAACAAATGAAAGCGACCGCAAAAATAAAGAATAATACGTATCTGAGTAAACCTAGAGATATGAATGATTGGTTAAGAAAATACCTTCATATAACAGCTAACTATCTATCTCCTAACTAAGCAAAACTCCCAGCAAAACCCATAAAAAAATCACTAACTCAATTCAGTTTTCGGCCTACTTCCTATCCCCTAAGTACGATGACGTGATCATTTTAATCCTATATCCGTTTTTAGGTAACCATCTATTACCTTACTAAATTTCATCAAAATCCGTTTAAACGTGAAAAACCAAAAGTCCCAACAAAAACGACTAAAAATTACTAGCTCAACTTAGTTATCTGCCTACTGCCTACCCCCTAAGAACGATGGCGTGATTATTTGTAGCCTATGACCATTTCTAGGTTATCATCTATCACCATACCAAATTTCATCAAAATCCGTTTAGCCGTTTAGGCGTGAAAGAGTAACAGACAGACAGAGTTACTTTCGCATTTATAATATTAATATGGATATATTTTTGTATTTGTGTGATGTTTTTTTTTGGTTCTTTTTTTTCGACTGCGCCAGTTATGTATATTAAAACATTCGATTCAGAAGAGTGATCAAAACTTAATGCTTTATTGTAATTTTAGTTCGAGGGAATCGTAATAGTTATTGTAATAAGAATGAATAGCTTAAAGAAAATAGGTAAATGTTGGCGGCAATTTAAGTGTACTTCGTTTCACTTTATAAAACCCATACAATCGACTGCTGTATGGCTCATACGTATAAATCTACGATTCATCATCTGTCACGTTGTCATAGACATTCGAAGCTCCGTTATCGTATTTTTGCAACATTTCTCTCTACCAATCGGCCCGAGCCTTTTTTGATCGTTGAATTTCATTCAATTCGACGGTCTGACCCTGTTTGAATCGGAAAGAAACATTTTAATACTGTCATTATGAGAGTAACACCTGGCAGCAGAACTCAAGCCAAGTGGCCAAGCTGAACTAGGCAGCATGACTGCCAGCCTGATTATTCCAAACATCTCCCAAAAGTCGAGCTTGAAGTATTCAATATATACATCACCCCATTTACTTCTTGCACAACAGGATATCACCCGAACATATGTAGGTGCGCTTCGTCCCTATGTGTGGTTGTTGTAGCGGCAGAAAGCATTCCTGAACTTATTTGAGGCATTGTGCAGAGTTGACAGTCCTTGTCCTGACAAAATCCGGGTCCATTCCAGTTATTTAGGCCCAACTGTCGTGCTAACAGAGGTGATCGACGCTGCTACTGCTTGCTTCATTCTCGCTGATCGAAGTCAAGAACTACGACCCAACTTCTTGAAGGAGCAGTCTTTGCCAATGAACGTGACATCTTAATTTTTTGAATCCTTGAAAATTACTAACGTTATTCTTCTTTTTTGTAAACTTACTGAGTTCAGCTCGCTGGGCTTACATATTATAGTAATACTAGTGGATCCGACCATGGTATACATTTTAAACTATTATTAACATAATAAACTATGAAAATTTTATTTGCGAATAAAGGTGAAAGCGTTTATGTCGGCTCAATGCTTTTTCAATTTTTGGTTATCAGTCTTTCTGTTAGAACGTGGAACCTTCTTTGTGTTTTTGACGTACGTTTTTTTTGCTGCACAGAGGTGGGTGCATATCTTGGCTGCAACGAGATAGTGGCCCAAGTCAATGTTCGGACCTCGGAGCGTACGCACGTTCATAACATTGAAGATGTGTTTTCTGCCTGTCACAACATAATCGAACTGGTTGATCCCAAACCAAGCGCTCAACCTTAGGGAGAGATGATTTCCCTTCTCATTTTAGCTCGTCTTAAAACGGATGTTTTTTGGCTACCCTGAGGATACTTGGTCTAGGACCGGAAGTCGTGAACTGCTTGAGCCATATGTAAAGGAATCGTTTCTGGCCACTCCCAAGTGAATGGCGCTCAGAGAACTTTCCTTACTTGCGTAAACTTCTGTAAATGACATCCTCCAAAATATGGGGTAGTCGAAAAAGTCTTTTCGTATTTTCTCAATATATATCGTTGCAAACGTATATCTCCAGTGCTACCAATTACATTGTGTCATACTATATAGTGTATGGAAGGTGAGATTTTAAGCTTCATTTAACTAAAATTGAATTCGATTAAGTTGAAAAAAGTTACAGCTGTTCAAAAATTAGTGAAAATAATGAAGAAATTTGCTATATTTTGAAATTTTTGTATAAAAAGGGAAGAATACCGCGCACGCACCAATGAGTTTACGGAGACGATGCTGTATCAGTTCATGTAGCATAACAATGGTTCACTCACTGCCGTTCTGGAAATTTCGAAATTTCGATTCACACTGACGAAAGTTTTACACTTATGGAATAATGTCTCTATCGGAAAAATGGCAAAAAGTAGTCGACCAAAATGGTACATATGTGTTTATTATTATAAATGTAAAAAAATAAGTTAGAATTTGATCAGAAATAAAAGACTTTTCCGACTACCCGATTTCTTCAATGGTGATTTGACGATTGGTCAATTTTACTCTATTAATTTCATTAACGTTTTCGTTTTTTTTCGACGTGCCCGGCGTTTGGCACGGTCGTCGTTGACCACATCTTGGACCAGTCAACATTCGACATGTATCCGCACATTTAATTCTGTTTTTCACACAAAATTGTATTCCATTTTTTTTTAAATAAATTTAAATTAAAAATTAAAAAACAGTGAAAAAGGCCGACCTTGTCAGCATAATTGAGTACTTACATAACGCAACAAAACAATATAAAAATATATATGTTCATATGTGTCATATAAATTTTGTTTGTTGGCTTTCATGTATTGGTTTCCTTACTATAAAATACATAAGCCTCAGTCTCCATTTACGTAAGTTGCGGAATTTGGCAACGCTAATGTTGCAATTCGGAAACTGATAATTTCAACGTAAAGTTTGACATTTATGATGGTATGCATACTCAGAACGATTTGACTTGATTTGATTGTAAAAAAAAATTGTTTACGTTCCACACAATTTGTCAATCGCTTAAAAAAAGGTTCGTGTCGATTGGTAGATAGAAATCTTAAAAAAAAAGTTATGTCTATGATATCGTGAATATATAGTCACCCAATAAAGTCTAAAACAACCTCTGAAAAGTGCAGTTCCGGGCCATTTAGGCACGATGGAACTACAAAATTCATACCAAACGACTGACAATTAAGAGTAAAAATATATTTTGGCCAATATTTCTTCATTTGTTTGCTTTTATTAAAAATATTTCATAAAAGCTGATTTCAAAACACAGTTTTTTGGTTGTCACTGAAAAAGGAAAATGTAAATAATAATTTGAGATGAGTGCATTACAACAAACACACGCAGAAAATTATTTGCAATGTTTACGTTTATTTTCGTGCTATGACACGTAAAAAAATAATTGCAACCCTGTGCTAGCTGTCATTTTACTTAAATTACATATTTTGACGTTAAATTGTTGAGAAAGGTAAACTTTAAATAGATTTTATAATTTCTATTTAAATTATAAAGATTTGTTACAGTTTTTTTTTGTTAAGAATGAATGCAGAAGATGCGCCATTTACAGTAGCTATGCACAATAGTCATTTACAATAAATTGACCGAATCAGCCGTTCATATATCACTAGATTCTGCAATGGATGCTCTCGTGTCCTTGTATATTTCAGTATAGGATTTTTCCAACCTGCAATCTTGCAAGAGCAATTATGTGTTTTCTTATAACTGTACTGAACTACTCTCTGGGTTTAGCCGTCGATTCTGCAATAACATGCGATGAATGTTGAATAAAGCATTACGATATGATTATACATAGAACGAGAGACGCTTTTCTTCTGCTCTACTCCTGCACTGTTACCCTACGTATAATAAGAAGCATATATATGTGTAACAGTCTACGATGCAGATATTGTGACGTATTTTACTTAAAATTTATTTCATTTGATTAGATATTTGTGAAAAATATAATGGAATAACAGAATTGGCTATATACAATATTTTTTGAACTTCGTAAATCACTTAAGGAATGTATGTATGTACATATGTACATACCCAAACCGTATGATGTGACAACATTTTCACAATTATCTTATCACCTGAAATAAATCTTTTTAGCGTGAAGAACACATGAAAAATTTCAATTGTTTAACAAAAAAATATGTAAAATGCTATTATTTAAACAAATGGATCGTGAAAAAATATTTATAACATAGCAGGAACATTTTACAATTAACAACTACAATTTTACAACTTTATTGTGCTCTAAATTGCAATCTTCAATAACTTTCAGAAAAAAAACGAATTTTAACGAAATATTTATATCACGCATACCCCGTCTGATTCCCTTTCCAATGAACTGCTAATTTTCAAAATCGGTGATTTTTTGAAATTTTCATGGACAACTTGACGTGGTTTGACCCAGATGCAGTATACCCTGACATCGAGAATTTGCACAAAAAAGAATTTTATTGGTTGTGTTCTAAGGCAGTAGTGTCACCCAGATAGTGTCAACGAAATAAACGATTTAATTATTCAAAACGTTCCCTGAAAAATAAAAAATACAAATCGATAGATACCGTGACTAATATCACAGGCGTAGTCCATTATCCCCAAAAGTTTTTAGATTCATTAAACCCTTCGTGACTGCCACCACATGAAATGGGTCTAAAAGTTTAAATTCCAATTATGTTTTCGGGGAATTTAAGTCCTCCAAGCATGTGTAACGGGACGAAGCTATTTATTAACGAATTGAAGGACAATATAATTATAGCAACCATTATAACCGGCCCAGCAGCTGGTCAACTAGCTCATATACCGAACATTCCGATGATCCGAAGTAATCTGCCGATCCCATTTAAACGGCTTAAATTTCCAGTGAAAACATCTTTCGCTTCAATTAAACAAGACCCAAATTTAATACCCGTGTGAAGCCAGTGCGGGCTGTTAGTTTTGTATAAAAATTGGTTGTACGCCCTCATGTTTATGTTTGAAAGCTTAGTCGGTTAATACCATTATAATAGGTCGTCAAAAAAGTCTTGCGCTATTTTCGCTAGTTGGCGCTGAAAGCGCGTAGTTCCGTTTTATTCGTCGCATGGGGTCATGCTTTACCTTTTTGGAAAGCTCATTTCACGCTAACACGTGTTTGATTGGTTGTCGTTTCTTTTAAGTCGTTCGTGAGTTATAGCGTCGCAAACATGGAGCAAAATAAAGAGAAAATACGGCATATTTTACAGTACTACTACGATAAAGGCAAAAGTGCATCACAAGTCGCCAATAAAATTTGTGCAGTTTATGGACCCGATACAGTTTCCATTTCCACCGCACAACGATGGTTTCAACGTTTTCGTTGTGGTGTAGAGGTGGTAAATTCAATAAATCATTCAATAAAAATACCGCAAGACTTTTTTGACAACCTAATATTTGGTTGATCATCATTAGAATAGAATAGATTAAAATTGAGGTTCTGCACCGCGACCTAGGGTCTGTTGTGCCCTCTCCTATATCACATGACCTCCCAGAGCCCCAGCAGCCTGAATAGTTCCAGTAGTTTACCGGGTGCTAGGGTGGTGATGTGATCCCCGCTGATATAGATGGAATCCAGGGCCTTAAGCCTCTTCCTACAGATTGCTGTGCAATCTAGGATTAGGTGTGCTGGTGTCTCCTGTTCCAGGTCGCAGAACCGGCAGCTTGCACTGGAGCCCATGCTTAAGTTGGACAGATGCTTCCTGAGCTTGCAGTGCCCTGTGTAGACTGCGACGAGGAGACGAAGTTTCTCACAGGGGAGGTTAATTACTTCTTTAAACCTGGAGAGGTTATACCCGCCTAGGAGCAGCTTGGCGTGGCGCATGCCTGCTGCCTGCCGCCAGTACCGCTCTCTTTCCTCTCTCTCCTCCGTGCGGACAGCTCCTTAAGAGTGTGGGGTCCTACTGCCATGTACGGCTCTGGTCCCAACATCCTGGACGCTGCCGCCGTGCGAGCCCGTTTGTCGGCCTTCTCATTCCCTTCCACTCCCTTGTGCCCTGGTACCCAAATTAGGTGCACCCGGTTGCACAAGGACAACGTCCGGTGTGTTTTACGTGGGTACCTGCTGACGACAGCCTTACTCCACGGCGCTCAAAAGCACAGCGGATCAAATCAATGCGTTGATCAGCGCCCTGAGAATGCTAAGCATTTTCAGTACCAATTGGCAGTGTGGAATGGACACACTAACCACCTTGGTAGGGTTCGAGGCCCATCTAAAACCTCTGCCGTGCTTTGGGTCCGGCACCCGGTTGCAATGCAACTCCACATTCAACTGACAGGGTCAGTTCTTCCCGCGATTTGGGTTTCAACCACAACCACCACGATACTCCCCGAGGGGCCAGTCCGCATGAGCAGGTTGGAGCTACCTCCAAGGGCTCCTGCTCCCCGTGGTACCAGAATTAAGTCTCCGGTCAGACCTCGTAGCCGAAACTACTACCAGTTGAGCTTCCATACTGCTCTGGACTGGTGGCCAGGGGTTGGACCCCATACACACATCACTTACACACACCACTCATACAAAAAACTAAAAAACCCTAACTTCCAGCTAACCGCCTTCGCCGCTTAAATAACTCACGCGCAAACAATCCTAACTGTTCGGTATTCCGACTAGTGGAGATCACACCACTAACATCTAATCGTCCATCAGTCCAGCTAATCCCCATACCATCCAGATCCCTAATGTCCGAGTACATCGGGCACTCCGCAATTAAATGCGACCAATTTTCTAACCCCGCCCCACAAAAACGCCCTGACGTATCTGATAGGTGCCTCTGATGCAAAAATACATTCAGAGGCCCATGCCCCGTAAGCAGAAAACCCAGACTCAGACAGAATCTGAAGTCTGGGTTATCCTCAACGAATCCAACGTCCCGAATGTACTCGTACGTCACTCGGCCGTTAGGACTATTGTCCCAACGTTGTTGCCACCTACATCTAACCCTATCATCTAGAAGCCTCTTGCTCCCTAGATATCCCTCCCTCTCCACATCATCGTCGGAAATCCAATCGTTCCGCAGCAATGACACACTCAAACCCCTTCTTAACCTGAATGCAACAGCTCGCTGTATGACAATCAGGTCAAGAGGGGGTGCACCTAATAACACCTGCATCGCATCCGTTGAGACGGTGCGACATACAGGCAAGCAAGCAAGCATCATACAACGCTGTATTGAGAGGAGTTTTTGAGACCCCAAGACAGTCGTGGCTGCCTCCCACCATACAGGGGCTCCATATGTGGCACAGGCCACAAACAAGCCACGATATATACTGCGGACAGCACGACGTCCGAGACCTCAATCGCTCCTCAAAATACGTCGTATCTTGCCTACAGTTGCCTGCAGTCGCTCCTTCACATTCGCAAAGTGTGGAGTAAAACACAACCTTTCACTTATGGTCAACCCCAGATACTTGACTTCCGTCACATATCTGATGCTGACCCCGTTCACACGGACAATCGGTGGACGAGACGGCGACAATCTACCTTTCAGCAGCATTGCCACCGTTTTGTCCATCGATATGTCAACCCCCACACCTAAACCCCAAGAATTAACGATCTCTAAGAGATCTCCTCCCGCCCGTTCTAAATCCAACCTCGAGCGACCTTCAACCATAAGAAGAAGGTCGTCCGCATACGCGCAACATTTACAGAGTGGCTCGAGAGAGGCCTTTCTGTCCGAAAAATAACTCCGCCAAAGAGTAATTTCCGGACAGCCAAGCTCCTCCAGCCGTTGCAACACTCGATCCCAGCTTAGGTAGTCAAAAGCCCCCTTGAAGACAACAAATATGCCAAGGACATACTTGTTGACATTCTCCCTAACGACATTCTGAACAAAAAACCACGCATTCTCTATACTGCGTCCTTTCCTGAACCCGAACTGCCTATCCGACCACATACCCCGCGTTAGCTCCTGAAGCCGTTCCACCATGACCCTTTCCAGCACTTTTCCAAGTACTGGAAGGAGACTAATGCCCCGATAAGATCGAGGATCGCTCCTGACCTTATCACGGGACTTTAGGAGAGGAACAACCCTAGCACTTTTCCACTCGCGTGGAAAGTATCCCTCCCAGACGCACTTATTATAAATGGCCTCCAGGTATTCCGGAATGAACTTCCATAAGCTTTTACACATCTCTCCGTTCAAACCATCAAAACCTGGGGACCGTTTAGACCTAACCAGGCCAAAGGCGTACCCCAACTCCCCATCATCTAATGGAGGGACAGGCACCTCTTGTGCGTGAGGAACCTGCACCTCCGACCTAGGAAAGAACGCACCTAACAAAACCCCCGCACACTCTCTCCACGACGATAACAGAGTGTCACCGACGCGAAGAGAGGTGATATCCTCCCTCCTACGACCCCTGCAGATCCTATAGACCTGACCCCAGGGGTCGTTCCTATTTTCCCTAACGAAGCTCCTCCACTCGTCTTCCTTAACTTTAACTAACATCTCCTTGTATTCCCTAACCGCACAACTAAATTCCCGCCTAAGCTGGGACAGCCTATCAGAATTGGATCGTCGAGCACGTTGAAACTTTCGCCTCAAACGCCTGACAGTCCTCCTCTTCAAGGTTAACTCATGCGTCCACCATTTAATTTTACTTATCTTGGAACACTCATACCTACCAAAGACCCTATCATTTGTCCCCCAGACAACCTCATAGAGACGAGCAATTTGCTCGTCGACCCCCAACTCCTCAAACTCGCTAAGCGGTATACTAAGTACCGCTTCCCTAACCGAGAGCCCATATTGGTTCCAGTCAGTACCAGTGGTACGCCATCGCCGCAATGGACTCTCATAAGGTGAGGGACGAGATCGAGGGGTAACCACAATTTGAAGCAAATTATGGTCACTCAATCCCCACCCTCCCCTAACCGCCCAACTAACACTAAAAGCCCTACTTGCTGCCTCGTTCATAAGCGTCACGTCAATGTCGCTCACGCCCCCAGGCCCATCGAACGTATACCACTCGCTCGGCTCATTCAAGACGTGGAGGCTATTAGCCACCACCCATTCGCTTAATGCCTCGCCTCGACTGTGGCTTTGGTATCCAGACGAATGCCGGGATACCTTACTAAACCACATCGAGGACGTGGCATTCGCATCCAACCCTAGGATAATTGGGCTACTACTCGCAAGTAGTAGTAGCTTATCCATGTAGTCCAGGTAGGGCTCTAGGGGCTCGCTATATTTACAATAAATACTAGCGACAAACATCCTACCGAACTCCCCTTCTACCGCTACACATATACCCAGTTGTGAAGAATCCACAACTACGCAATCGTAGCGTGGATTATTCAGAACTATTGCAGCGTTAGCTCTAAGGTCAGTGAAGACCTTAAAACCCCCAGGAAGACCCCGAACCACACCATTGGTGGCGTAGGGTTCCTGGAGTAGAGCAATACTGCACCCACCCTCAACCATACAACCCCCCAACTCACACATTACGGCATAAGAGCCCTGACAGTTGAGCTGGATAATCCCCCCCATCAGTGTCTGGCGAGGGCGCGCTCAACGATGCCACAATAAATAGGGCAGACAGCTGACATCATCAGATGCCCAGCTGGCCTACCCTTAAACTCACAGTTGCGACAATGGGGCGCATTGACGCAACCGGCAGCTTTGTGGCCTTCCTGACCGCACCTCCGACAGACATCTGCTCTAGCCCTACACTCTGCCACCCTGTGGTCAAATCCCATACAGCGGAAGCATCCGGCGACGGGGCTATCCGGTCGCACCCTGAAGGAGAACCACTTTATGTAGCACCGACCTGCCTCCAAAAGGGCGGACATCAATTTGTCCGTACCCTCAAGGACGACATTGGTGCTACCGTCAGCGGCCACCTTCCAGGGACGACTGACCATCCTCACGTCAGTCCTCTGGGATGCCGGGCTGAAGTCCTGGAGGTTCAGCCGGAGTAATTCCTCCATGAATTCTTCATGAGGGATCTCCGTATGGACCCCCTGGACTACCACCCGACGACCCAACTTCCGGTTGACAGAGACGTCCAACCCCACCTCCCCGAATTTTTTGTTATTCGCCACTCTCTCTCTCTCTAAAACAAAGGGAGTACGAATAACCGCCCCACCTCCCTTCATTGGTCGCACTTCGTGGACCCTCACTCCAAGTGAGGGACCCACCTCTTTGACCACTTTATTAATTACTTCCTTAGAGGAAGTTGCGGGCCCCTTACTCCTGACCACGACCGACCAGGTCTCCACAGGCTTCGGCGTCACCGGTGCGATTGCCTCAAGCACAGGTGCTGGAGGCGCAGGCATCGGTGCCGACGGAGCCGGCATCAACCTGCTCGGCGCCGAAGAGGAGGATTTCCCACAACTCCCCCTAAGGGCATCTACCCGACCGCGAAGGTGGGCATTCTCGGTTATGACCGTCATCAGAAGCGCCTCATATTTTGAGGCAAGCTCCATCAGCCCCTTCGCGGCCCCAACATCAAAGTTTTTGGCGTCAAACACCAACTCATTTAGTTCCCCCGTTATTCGCTTAGCAGCCGCCACATGGCTGACTGCCCCGCCCCAACAACCACAGCACCCCTTGAAGGAACTCGCGCACCCTCTTTGTTGGCACCCGAGACACGAGTGCCCGTTTTATTAGCGCCCCCTTTCGCGACGCCCCCTCCCTTGCCCACCGTACTAGTCGGATGGACCACGCTCCCACTACCGCTCCCTCCCTCGTTACGCGACAACCCCGTATGCGTTACCGCTTTCTCGGCGGTGGCCACACTGGCACTCCCGTTCCCTCCCTCCTTTCCCCCAACGTTACGCGGCGACCCCGCACGCGTAACCGCCTTCTCAGCGGAGGCCACGTTGGCACTCCCACCACAACTCCCGCTCCCTCCCTTGCTTACGTCGTCTTTACGCGGCGACTCCAACCGCGCCTTGCTCCTCGGTGGAGACCTTACCACTCCCGTCGCTCCCGACGCTTCGTCCTCGCCCCCCGACGTGGAATCCTCCACGACTGTTGAAGCGGCGGATTCTCCGCTTCCAGCGAGGGCCTTCGTCCTCTTAATCCGTACACGAGGCATCCCGCTGCCCAACTAACCCCCCAGACGAACTGATCCGCGTACCGCGTACCACTAGCGCAGAAGGCTCACGGACAGAAAGATACTGGAGCAGCTGCTCTCCAGGTGTCTGCGTCTGAACGCGCTGAAAAGTGCGACCCACGCAAAGGCCCGCTCAATAGCAGCGACCACCCAAACGGTCGATTATAGCGAGCCCGCAGTGGCATAGCCCACAACCCCAACCCTTGGTCGGATTAGGGCCACTCAATTGGCCGCCGGACGGACAATGTCCCCGAAACGGTCCGAGAATCGACCGATGTGGCGCTGAGCCGAATCGCACCGTGGGCTAAACGGTTCACTGGTATGACCGTTGGTCCTCACAGGAGTCGCAATCTCCAACACCGGACAGACGCCAGCACCCTTTGGGCAAACCTGTCCAGATCCCTCTGACACCGAGCCAAATAAACGCCAGATGCTCAGCACAGTACCACTGGCGGGCAGTCCAGTCAGCAAGAGTGCCAACAACACGGAGCTAGACTGGAACCGTGTGAAACTTCCGCCAATAACAACAACGTGGATGACCACGTTGTCCGTATATAAAGTAATTATAAATAAAATTACTTACCGCTATATCTATCGAGTTAGTACACAAAAAAATGCACAAATTGTACAAAAAATGTGTACCCGCACAAAACCACTCGCGGTCACTAACCCACGCTACCACGATCGCACAAACAATTCCACCGTACCGCTACATACGCGCGCCAGGCAATAACGGTGCCAGCCAATCGCGTAAACAAATAACCGCACAAAAGAGAATCGCCAAAATCGCAAAAGTCACCGAGAAAAAACACTTTGAATAAATTGCAACGATGCGCACGCACGTCTATCCGCGTCGAGAATCAACTAACGAATCGTTGCACAAGGACAACGTCCGGTGTGTTTTACGTGGGTACCTGCTGACGACAGCCTTACTCCACGGCGCTCAAAAGCACAGCGCATCAAATCAATGCGTTGATCAGCGCCCTGAGAATGCTAAGCATTTTCAGTACCAATTGGCAGTGTGGAATGGACACGATGCGATCCGGCCTACGTGTGACTGAGGTTGGGGTTAGGTCAGCCTGAATCGTCTCCAAGAAGTGCGTTTGTAGGAGTGTTACTGCCCTCTCCTCCGGTCTTGTCGTGTAGGTCCCATCCTGTCTTTTAAGGGTCGAGGAGACGCTATCACAGAATTTCTTGAAGCTGTTAGACTTGGCAAGCCTAATCTCCTTATTGCTGTGGCTGTCTCTCCCGGAAAGTAAGCGGATGCGAGGACGAAGTCGGACCCTTCCTTGTCCTTCACCTGCACCGCCACTAGGTCTTGCGTTAGGAACTCTGAAATACAGAAAAAGTCTATATCGGCTCTAACGACTACACAAGAACGGGGTCTCTCGCTAGGGAGATCCCAGATTACCTTGCTTTTCCTCGAGTTGAGGCCTCTTACCTCTCCTCTGAACACCCAAGGTTCCTGGATTAGAAGGATGCCCATGTTATCCGAGATGAACCTCTTCACGATGACCGCTGAGGCCGCCGATGCGTGACGTAGGTTCACCTGGGCCACTTCTATGCCGGTTCTGGAGCTTATAATAAGGGCTCAATGAGAGACAGGTCCTCGTCCGCTGTCTCTTCATCAACCTGCATCTCCAGGCCCTCCAGGAGCTCTTGGGTGGTTGGCATGCCATCCTGCTCGTTCGGGAACTTGTTGCTTCCATCTGTGTTTGCGGCGGTGGTCCCAACCTGTCCAGCCGAGATGGGTTCATTGGGGGACACGCTTTGCCCTCCCGAAACCACAGCTGCAGTCCCCTTATACGACTGGTCGTCCATCGTAATGTTGAGGTTCCACCCAGAATCCTCAACGCTGCTTGCTACGACCTTCCACGCTGAGGTACTTAAACCTTCGTTCTGGTTCCTCACCAGACTGAGCGCGAAGTCGTAGCCCTTGTCTGCGTTTCTTGGGAAGAACGCCACCATGCTATGCAGCTGCGGTATGTCCTCCCCTCTCTTAACACACATGGGCCGGACCCTTCCAACCCTCTAGCCTTAGCGCAATCTTCATCAGCCAGGTGGCCGACTTTTCCTCTTGGCAGTCCACCAGCAGCATGCCGCCCTTAAAGTAAATGCCATTGAAGGTGCTGGTGAAGCCGACACCGACAGACAGGGCATTTACCAGACAGTCCTGGAGGGCCGTTAGCTGTTCGGATTCCAGGGCCTCCGCCGGGTAGTTGCGGGGCAACACTGCCATTCGGATGCTACTCACGGCCTCCGAGTATTTGCGGCTTGTGGTTTTCACCGGCTGCTGGTTGGGGTTGGAGCGCTTTCCACTGGCCTCCTGTGGTTTATCCTCCCGTGGTCTTTTGGGCCTTGGTGGCTCCTGTGGTGTTATTTTGCCACTCTTCCTTTTCTCCGTTGATGCTTCTTGGGGCGCCGGCCTTGCTTCGCTCCGTGCCTCCGACGCGGCTGCTTGGGCTCGGCGACGCCTTCGATTTCTGCGCCTTGTTGCTGCCGACCCACCATTGGTGCCTGTGCGTTGTGCACTGTTGGGAGAGGGGTTGTTCCCGCTGCTCCTACTCAGAGCCCGCTTTTCAGCTGATTCTGGTGACAAGCCGTCCTCCAGGAATCTTAGGTACCACTTAAGAGTGGCCCCGCTCATTCCTGTTCTGCGTGGGTCGTCGTGGCCTCTTGTCTGTCCTGGCTTCGTTGTACAGGGGATGTTCCCTCGTAGCCTTTTTCTCTTCCGTTCACCCCTAGATTCCACTTTCGTGAAACCACCCTCCTCTCCGCAGTCGATCCTGCTCAAGGGGGTTGCGGGGGCAGCATTTGCGCGACTTATCGTGGTTTCTGTAGACACACTGCGCTGAGTTCCGCTGCAGGAGGGCATATCGTCGTCGTCGCGAGCGTGCTCTTCAAAGAGCTCCCGTTCTTGCGGCGTCAACACCTCCATGAATCTAACCGTACGTTTAGCCCATGGGCCACTCCTGCTAGCGGTACTACCGCTGCTGCTGCTATTGTCCGTTGTCGTTGCTTTGGTCGTTGCCGTTGTTGTTGTTGTTTGTGGTGTTGTTATTTTTGTTGTTGTTTTCGTTTTTCCATCTTTTTCTTACGACCGTTTGGCCCGTGTTGTGAGCCTCCCGGTCTAGTCATCGTAAAGGGGAATCCAGAAAGTCCGCTGCGCCAGAGCCCTTTGACGCAGTAAGGCCACCGTTACTTCCCAAGGCGGCCCGGTGTTGGGAAGGCTCCGTACGAATACAGCCGAATTCACCTCCTGGCTGCAAATCATCCAATGGGCACGGGTCGCATAACACCCTGGATTAGGAGGTGGTAGCTCTTGGTCACCGCGCACATGCCGCTTCCACCAGCCCCCAGGAGAGATCCTTTTCAGCATCCCCCCTGGCGGCTGGGAGATGCCGTGCTGTGCTGCAGTTTAAGCCCCTGCACCACGACAAGGTGCCTACCATTCGCAGATTGATCATCATTACTGCACATTTATGAAATATTCTTCAATTCTTATTTTATAATGTACGACTATGATTTCTCATTTCAGATTTCGTATAGATAATACAGACCACATAATTGATGTAAACAAAGGAAACTTGGCATTCGAGTTCGATCAAGTGCATATTATATGTCCCGTATATGAACCAGGCACCTTCGAAAATGAAACGGAAAAATATATAATATATAATGTGTCAAAAGTGGAGTACGAGACATGTCGGATAACAAATGCAACTCCGCGCGTTATAGCCATTTGTGATAAACCGCAAAAATTAATGTTCTTTACAATAACATTCCGGCCATTTACACCACAACCAGGTGGTTTGGAGTTCCTTCCTGGAAATGATTATTATTTCATTTGTGAGTATAATATGTGGTCCATCCATTTTCTTATACATTCTCAAACTTGTCATTACAGCAACTTCATCGAAAGACGATCTCTATCGACGAATAGGTGGGCGATGCTCCACAAATAATATGAAAGTGGTTTTCAAAGTGTGTTGTGCGCCTGAAGAAAAAAACAAAACGTTAATAAATACTGGTAGCTCCAGCAGTTCATCTTCTAGTAGTAGCACCAGCGCTGGCGGTACTATTTTTGGTATAAACACGGCTGACGGCAATGGCCTTACAACAGGTATTGATAATGCTGCCAATATGGATGTTGCCAGTACTCAGACCAATATAAACCAACACCAACATATGAGTAATATAAATACAATTGGAATCAATGGGGTAAATACAGGTTTAATACCAATCGGCGGTGTTCATATTGGCGTCAACAGCGCCGTTGGCGTAAGCAATAGTGGCATTCAAATGAAACCGATGAATGGCGGTAGTGGTACATCAATCAATACAAATATTGATCAGTTCAATCGTATACCAATACAAGCTGGCGGCATTAATGTTATGGGGAATAATGGTGGAGGTATTGGCCTTGGTGGCCATAGCGGCGGTGGTATTATGCTAGCACCAGGAGGTCAAGGAGGCATACACATGATCTCGAGTGGTGTAGGTATTGGTATCGGGCAATATCCTGGTCACTCTGGACAGACTGGTATACGCATTAACAACGTCGCGTCCCAGCAACATCATGCAACACATAAGAACAATAATAATGGTAAGGATACCGGACCAAATGGTGTAGGTGTTAGTGTTAATGGTGGTGGTGGTGGTGATGATGATAATGGTGGTACGTTCATGAATATAAATTTCGGTGATGCACAGTTTTTGCCACCTTTTATTAACACAAACCATAGCAATATTGTACAAAGTACAGTTAACTGGCCAGAATGGGGTAGAAGCGGTCCTATACATTCTAAAAATAATAATCTAACAGCAACAACAAGAAACGATCATAATATAAATGAACCAAACAGTAATAATTATTATTCACCGTCCCATAGATCGATTAACAATAAAACAATTAATAAAAGTAAGTAAAAAACTACAAATTTATACAAAATACCACAAACAAAAATCAAACCTTTCAAAAACCCTTACCACTCCCGCACATACATACATCCATACCAGACATGCAATGCAATGCAATACATAAATTTATGATTTTGCTGAGTAAATTATATGTACCAGATATTCGTACTCAAAAAAGCTATTGTGTAGGTTAGAACAATATCCGCGCAATCATAGTAATTATAATGTGAGTCTTCTTATACATTCAATAATTCTTAGTATATGCCGAAGAAAAGCATTTATAAATATTTTATATATAGGAAAACATTTCATATACGGACAACTAGTTTTAAACAAATATGTTTATTTTTGTATCATTATGCTACAGTTCGGAAGTATTTCTCAAAAAGGGAACGTAGTAGACCATATAAAATGTATATATTTGTATACGATAAGCGTTACGTGCTAAGTGAATTTAGTCATGTCCGCCATTTGTCATAAATATACGCGAAGTGGTACCTTTGAGATTCTCCAAGAAGCTGCTCATTAGTCAAATCCATCTATATCCGACTTTCAAACAAAATCAACGATAAAAGTTCAATCTTGTATGGAAAACGTTTTTCTTTGACAAATACTGTAATTTATCATGTACTTTTATCACGTACCTTGCAATATTGGAGGTACGTAATTGCTGCTTAACTCAAGAAGACTTTGGTTGCCGTAGGAATGTTAACTGTATGTTAATATTATAAATTGAAATGGATGTATCTCATTTCATGGGCACAAATAAGTGCGATATCTGAATATAAGCTTATTGTAAACACATCATGTTTTTATACTTTCGAAACCTGGATTGCAAATATTGCATTAAACAATCTATTTAATGAAATTTTTTAAATCTTAGAACCCAAATATAGGACTAAAAAAACTCGAAATATGAAAATTTAATTACTCCAAAATTTGTTAATTAAAAATTTGCAACCCTGCATGTTGCGACGGAGAGTATAATAATTGTTGGTAAGACCCAAAACTGATTCTGTCCGCCCGTATGTCTCTGCAGGCGATAACTTATGTAAATATAACGATCTTAAAGAAACTCGGTTCGCATGTTCCAGGTTGACTGGTATTGTACTGTTGCTTTGCCCGTAAAATGTTTTTAATCGAAAACATGGAGAGCGCCTTAACTAAACCATATATGAAAATACGAAGCCGAGGAAAAAAATGCATTAATGAGTCCGGGAGGCGTATCGATAGCTGCGGTCCAAGAAACTAAGGCATAGCTATCCAGTACGGCGATGTACTCAAAATATTTGAGGGGTTAGGGGTAGTTAGAATTTTGAAAAAAATATTTTTTTTTGCATTTTCGTTAAGTGTAATATCTTAAAAATATTCCCTGAAAATTTCATGTTGATCCGATAATTAGTTTTTGAGTTATTCGAAAAATAAGAAAGAGAGTTCGGGCACTTCAAAGCGCTAGTGCGAAACTTTAACGCGTTTTTCTCAAAACTATGTTTTTTGAATCGGTGACAACTGTAATTCGAAAACCGTTCAGTAGATTTTAATAAAATTTATACAGCTTTTAGAATACATAATAAGCTCGGGCCTGATCGAAAGATTTTTATTTTTTCGAAAATTTCGATTTTCAAAAAAAAACTTTACTGAGGCCACTATTTTGTTAATTTTGAAAACAAAATAAAATCCTTCGATCAGGCTCGGGATTATCTATTCATAAAACAAATTTTTGTGCCCGATTGTTTTTAGATGAATCTCCAAGGACTTATGCTTGTCACCACAATTACCTTTTTTTGGAACAGAATTAACAGAAAGAACTATAACTTCGGAAATTAAATTTTTTTTTTGAAATTTTCGTAACTTCAAGTCAACACATCCTATAATAATGCCATATGACTACTTTTGTGAAATATCATAATTTACCAGCAACAAAAAAAAAAATACTGAAAACTCATTTTTTCGCGTCTCTGACTACCCCTAACCTCTTAAGGGAACGTTTCAGTGTGACCCTCTGCAAAATTACTAATTTTCGCAATTTTTTTTAAATGTCGGAAGTTAATTGATGAGTCCTTTATTTTTTTTTTTATAAATAAATACATTCATCATGAATACAAAATGATTTTTTTTGTATTTATTAATTGGGTACATAATAGTAAAATAAATTGCTGAAACGACACGTAAAAATAAAGGTGGTTAAAAATTTCTAAAAGCCGCTATTGCGCTTTGGAATCTTATTGGAAATTTGACAAAATTGCGGCGGTTTGAGCAAAAAGTTTCGAATTTGGCCCTTTTTTCGATAGTTTTTCGTAAAAGAAATAGGAAGATTTCAAAAAAAAAAAACTAAATAAATAAAAGCTTCCATAGTGCGATAGTGAGTGACGTTAAAAATGTTCTCTCAAAATTGACTAGATATCTTTGAGAAACACAATTCTGAGTAAAACGCGTTTAATAATTGGTCGGTCTGTTCCCCACTCTACAAGAAACGCGGTAATTTCAGGTGCGATTTCAAAATTTGAGAGAATGTTTATTACAGTGTGTACTATCCGATAGGACAGCAAAAAAACCTATTTCTCGAAAATTTCACGCTGGGACGATCCCTTAATCCACCTGTTACATGTTGAACATTGGTGTGTTACTTCGTGGTGAAAACCGTTGGTTCTAGCGGACTTTAAGGCGCATCACTATGTTTGGCATTTTTGCTTGGAGCTGGCGAAATAAATATACGATTCGTCAATTTGTACAAAGAACGATGAAGCTCCCACCTGCATTATGGAGACTTGTATTAGCTCGCCTGATATTACCATCCATGGCGGTGGTATGATAAATAGTATAACCTGACGACCAACCCTCACATCAGATCATCTGCCCATAATTTTCCCCCGACGTTATTTCTGTGGACAACTGCAACTTCAGTAAAGTTTTATTCTTTACCAAAATTAACTAGGTCGGCTTCACAGAATTTACCGACAGCACCTTCATCGAATTACCCAATCCTATGGACGTACCCTATCGTTGGCGAATGTCAATTCCACAATCCCGGCTGCAAAAATTGCTAAACTCGCTTCAATTTCTCAGCCGAAGCAGGGATTTTAGCTTGCGAGCACATCACTTTACTCCAAGCCGATCCTTGCGAACTTACAATAAAGGATCTCAATTTGGAGATTCGGTATTGTAAATCAGCATAAGCGGACACAATGGATGGAACGCCTGAAGTCTTCTTCACTTCTCCAAGGGTGTGAGTAGGCTTCGGGGACTATTGTCAGGGTCTTGTCAAATCCGAGGAGAATTGATATTGGAATTGCATTTGATGGGTATGCTTTCACGGCAGTTCCAACTGACAAGGTCAACGATGTGTGCGCAAAGTACCAAGAAATATCGCAACATTTTCACCGATTAATAGGTTTGGAGTCTCATCAACAATAATAAACCTTCCAAATCCATATGGGTTTATTCCATGGAATAAACATGCTTATGCATATCACTGGCTGTTCCTCAAATAACCGATGTGCAAAAGGTCGGGAAAGTGGTTTCCCTATTGAAGCTTGGGGAAACCCGTCAAACCATCTGATTCCAGCAAACCAGCAGCATGACTTCCGTAAAGTGCACTGCACCACCTCGACACTTATCGTCATAACGGCCTAGATAGTTCATAGCCTAAATCAAAAACCTGTGACAGGACGATCCTCGTAGCATTGGTTTTGTCAACAGTTTTTGACACAATCAACCACACAGAGTTATTTGAGGGCATTGAACAATTCACGCTCAATTCAGGGTAGAAGGGGTGGACTTTGAGCTACCTGATGAGGCAGTATTCATCTGTTTCGAGGACAAAACTCAAAATTAATGAAAATTGTACGGGGGGTTCTGCAATGTGGTGTCCTCACACCGTTATTGTTCATTTCTACAATTCGAAATACTCTCAACCATCAGAAGGAATTTTAATATTGACGACAATGGAATCGGTGTGCTCAAAAGTAAACTGCTGTCTTTCCGACCTTTTTTGCTTTTCTGCCTCTTTCTCTTCCACAAAAATCACGCGACCATATTCATGAACATAACATTAGAATTGATGATGCCAAAGCACTTTTCTCAGTGGTTTGTGCGAAAACATCCCTGCATTGACTTTTTGAAGCTAGGCCGTCAAGAGGACCATTCCCACGACAGTTAAATCTATATACGTAACCTGAATGGAGCCGGATTTGTTTTTTTTTACCCGGTCAAGTACTGACAATTCGGCAAAACACTGCTGCTTCAACAATAACAGCAATAAAAACAAGGTGTTTTTCCGTGATTACGTCGACGATTGATTACATAACTCACTTCATACACACACGCACCACCATTCACAGTGTTGCTATTAACACCTAAAAACTCCTACTTATGCAGAATCAACCTCGACATACCAAATATATTTCCGGGGTTAGATTATAGGGAATGGGGTGTTAGATGATGAATCCCACATGAATCCCACTCATCTAACACCCCATTCCCTATAATCTAACCCCGTCGTAATACCACGTTTCCTGTGCCTTCCGTTACAACAATATATGTTCATTTTTTAACATAAATCAAAACAATTTAATTTAATTTTTGCTCACAAAAAAGTGATTTATTACAATATATTAGGTTGTCAAAAAAGTCTTGCGGTATTTTCGCTAGTTGGCGCTGAAAGCGCGTAGTTCTAGTGTTGTTCATCACATCGGGTCATGCTATACCTTTTTGGAAAGCTCATTTGACGCGCTAACACTTGTTTGATTGATTGTCGTTTCTTTTAAGTCGTTCGTGAGTTAAAGCGTCGCCAACATGGAGCAAAATAAAGAGAAAATACGGTATATTTTACAGTACTACTACGATAAAGGCAAAAATGCATCTCAAGCCGCCAATGAAATTTGTGCAGTTTATGGACCCGATACAGTTTCCATTTCTACCGCACAACGATGGTTTCAACGTTTTCGTTCTAGTGTAGAGTTGGTCGAAAATGCGCCACGCTCCGGAAGGCCTGTCGTCGAAAATTGCGGCATAGTAGTCATCAAACCGTTATAAACCATTTGAAGATGCTTGGAGTCACTAAGAAGCTCGATGTATGGGTGCCACACGAATTGATTCAATAAAACTACCGCAAGACTTTTTTGACAACCCAATAAATTAGTTTTTATATATATTACGATGACAAAAATGTAAATTCAGTCGAACTTCCTAAGCCGAAGTCTTATTAGCAGTTGAATGGCATTTAAAAATGTTTTGGCAGATACCAATGTACGGTATCTTTGTTTGTTACAAAACTATATTTGTGCACTGTTGATACAACACAATGATTAAAAAAGTAGTAGATTGTATTCTAATCTTTATATTTGAAATACTAAATTGTAGCTTATCTTGTCTAGTTTCGAGATTTCATTTTACGAGCTCAACAAAGTTTTTACCTTTCCGTGCCGCCTTGTCACATCGGAGAGAAAACAAACTACCTACCCCGCAACGTTAGGATCGACCACAAAACGTGAGGGATGGGATAGATACCAAAAGTTGAAGAGAGATACGAGACGCATTTGCAGACAGAAAAAATGAGAGGCCTAAATGCGTGAGCATGACGAGCTTGACAACCAGGTCGACAAAGGTAATACTCGAAAATTCTACGAAAAACTGCGCGAACTAACGGAAGGTTTCTAGAGCGAAGCATACTCTTGTAGAACCCCTAGAGGTGATCTAGTAACCGATACTCAGAGCATATTAAAATTATGTAGGGAACACTTCTCCAGCCTACAGAATGGCAGTGAAAGTATAATGCCAGGAGATGGCGAACCCGATTCTGCAATCAATGACGATGGATCAGACGTTCCATTGCCCGACCGTGAATTAGTTCGAATAGCAATTTCCCTTCTGAAGAACAATAAAGCTGCGGGGGCCGAAGGGTTGCCTGCCGAGCTATATAATTCGAGCTGCAGAACTAAACAGAAGGTACCATCTGCTACAAGAGTGTAAAACTGTTGGCGCATGTTGATGATATTGATTATCATTAGCCTTAACAAACGCGCCGTTACTTTTGCTTTCTCCAGAATGGATAAGGCGGCGAAGCAAATGGGTCTGGTGGTGAACGAGGGCAAGACGAAATATCTCCTGTCATCAAAGAAACAGTCGCCGCACTCGCGCCTAGGCACCCACGTCACTGTTGACAGTCATAACTTCGAAGTCGTAGATAATTTCGTCTATCTTGGAATAAGTATTAGCAACAAAAACAATTTCAGCCTCAAAATCCAAGCAGGATTACTTTTGCCAACAGGTGCTACTTCGGACTGAGTAGGCAATTGAAAAGTAAAGTCCTCTCTCGACGAACAAAAACAAAACTCTATAAGCCGCTCATAATTCCCGTCCTGCTATATGGTGCAGAGGCTTGGACGATGACAACAACCGATGAGTCGACCTTAAGAGTTTTCGAGAGAAAGGTTCTGCGAAAGATTTACGGTCTTTTGCGCATTGGCCACGGTGAATATCGCATTCGATGGAACGATGAGCTGTACGAGATATACGACGACATTGATATAGTTCAGCGAATTAAAAGACAGCGGCTACGCTGGCTAGGTCATGTTGCCCGGATGGACGAAAACACTCCAGCTCTGAAAGTATTCGACGCTGTACCCGCCGGGGGAAGCAGAGGAAGAGGATGATCTCCACTCCGTTGGAAGGACCAGGTGGAGAAGGACATGGATTTGCTTGGAATCTCCAATTGGAGATTCAAGTTTTAAAACATTTAAACCGAAATATAGTTGTGTTGAAACTCGTAAAAAAGGTCCAAAATTTCGATAGCTCTATGGCATTGTACATAACATCATTTAATACGTTACGGTACGGTACGGCTTGCTAGAAGACGAAAGCAAAAGTATGGGTACTGGATACAGGGAACTACTCGACCAATATGACATGACTAAATCTAGCCGTAGCGTAAAATAGTTGTTGATTTCGAGTCTTATGCCACAGATGAAAATGGAAATATAGTGAATCGGACTATAACTTTCCAAAAGAAATCAAATATATGGATCTCTGTGCCAATGGCTGGGTTTCCACCGAAAATATATTAAATATATGAGATTACTTAGTGAAAGTCAAAGATCATCTTTTTTTTTGTAAATAATATGTCATGTGCATGAGTAGATTTTCGAACTTCTTCTTGACTGTCTCTGTCTTCAATAACTTTGTCTTTGTGTTGAAAAAGTGTCAAATTAGCCTCATTTGTTTAATGTAGAGTTTTGCCAATACCGGAAAGTACCCTGGCTTCGATCTTAGGAAATTGCGATTGTATAAAATGTTTGGTTACTCTCGATTCTTACCCATTGTTAGGTATACATTTTTGGGCCTAAATTCACTGACTCTAATACAATTATGGAATAAATACATCCAGTTAAGTATTACTGTAGTAATAGTATTCATTAAATACCATTATAATCAGCTATTCAATGCAGTGAAAATATTATTTACGAAGAAAGGCAAAAACTTTATTCTCGGTGTAAGAATCCAAGGGATTGTACCTGAGATTTAATTTTGAAAATGATTCACGCAAATATTTGTCGGTGGAAAAAAGAATAAATTTATCATTTGTAATTTTACTCGAAGTTATAAGTATTATGATTAATGTTTGAATTCTGAACAAATGTTTAGAAATTTTTTTGTGTCTGTGCCCAAAAAAGGTGACATTGTATTTATTTTGAAAATTCTTTATTTATTCTTCCAAATCAATTTCAATATCCCCTCCCGATGCAATGCACTTATGCCAACGGATTTTCCAATCTTCGAAACACTGGTTGTAGACACTTTCCGGGATGGCCTTCAGTTCCGTCTTTGGTGTGGCTTGAATTTCCTCTATCGTATAAAAAAGTTGTCCCCGGAGCGGTCTTTTGAGCTTGATGAACAGCCGGAAGTCACACGGCGCCAGATCAGGTGAATTCGGTGGTTGCGGAATGATATGGGTCGTGTTTTTGGCGAAATGATCACGAATTACGAGGGCAGTATGGGATGGTGCATTACCGTGGTGTAAAAACCAAGAATTGTATTTCTGCAATTCCGGCCTTTTTAGGCGGATAGCGTTGCGCAAACGATGCATAACGTTCAAATAATATTCCTTGTTGACTGTTTGACCGGTTGGAAGGAATTCATAATGCACAACACCTCGATAATCGTCGAAAACAGTCAACATGACCTTGATTTTTGAGCGACTTCACCGCGATTGTTTTGGTCTCGGCTCTGTTTTGGCACGATATTCGTTCGATTGATCGACTGTTTCGGGGTCGTAAGCATAGATCCAAGTCTCATCGCCAGTTATAATGCGTTTCATGACACCCTGGTAGTCAGAAAGCATCGTCTCACACCTTCAACGCGACGCCTCAATGTTTTCGGTACCAGTCGAGATTTGACGCGCTTGAGGCCAAAAACATCCTTCAAAATGGTATTGAGTGAGCCTTTCGATATGCAAACTTCATCAGCAAGGTCTCTAATTGTTAATGAACGGTTTTTAACACCAAATCTTTGATTTGCTGAACGTGGGCTTCGTCGGTTATGGTTGATTGTCGCCCTGCACGCTCTTCGTCTTCGACACGTTCACATCCGGCTTGGAACTCACTGTACCACTTTTTTTTAGACATAGCCAAAGGCTTTATACATCATCCTCAACGTAGCAGAAAATTGATTCCGTAAACAAAATTTAATGCAAATTCTTTGCTCGACAAATTTCGACATCGCAAAAAACGAAAAACTCACTTTTAGCAGCTCACAAAACGACACGTATCTCAAACACTAATGAATATTTTGACATGAAATTTGACATAAATGTGACTGACAGTACTACCAACCTAAAATAAATCTCAAGTCCTTCGACGCGCGCAGTTTAAATTCAAATTATTTTTTGGGCACAGAAGTATATTGTATTAAAATGAAGCGGTAAAGATTTTGCATTATGTACTCGCAGAACGTGGGAACGATTGCACTGAAAGACTTCAAAATTTGCAAAGTATTTTCAGATATACCTCCGGAAGCTCCTAAATAGCGTTTTACATTTTTTTTAATATTTGTTTGTATTTATTTATTTGTTTTTTTTTTTTTTTTTAATTTATTTATTATTATTATTTTTTTTTTTTGTTTGTGAATTCACCGTCGATTCGTTATCGACGCACCCTCTTCTCTTCCAAATTCACCAGTCAAACTTTATACCTTACGTAAATTGTAAAGCAAGGCGCTATTTTTATATTACACATCGATTACAATCGATTCGGCTTCTGATCGTAACTGTTGATGGTTCTGATTGGGTATTGCAAACGTGTATTTACTCGTCGTGAAGAAAGTGTTAACTTTTAGCATAATTAACCTGTGATGTATACTTTTTATTAGGCTGGATCAAATTTGACAGATTATGTTAAATTTCACTAAAATCGGTTCAGCCGGACAAAACGTCACGTATCACGTTATATACACTAGGTAGAAAAACTCTCCGCTCACTGAGTACAAAATCTTTTAAACTACAATATAATTTTTTTTAGTATTAAATGATATTTTTGCTTTTAAGAATATATGCTTTTTATCGTTTTAAATAATTCAATAAACAAAAGCAACAAAGTTCATTGTCTTAAAAAAAAAGAACAAAAACAGAAAAGGTTTCCGCTCAACGAACAAAACACAATCTTATGAAGTAAATATAAAAAGTTTAGTAGCTACCGGCGTAGTCTCGAAATCGTGCTAGACGTTAAGGCATGGAATGTACTAAATTCCTCGCGGCTAATATCGTATTCGATTGAACGATGAGATATATGAGATATACAACGACATTGGCATAGTTCAGCGAATTTAAAGACAGCGGCTACCTTGGCTTGATCATGTCGTCCGAATAGACGAAAATACTCCAGCTCTGAAAGTATCAGACTCAGTACCCGCCGGTGGAAACAGAGGAAGAGGAAGACCTGCACTCCGTTGGAAGGACCAGGTGGAGAAGGACCTAACTTCGCTTGGAATTTCCAATTGGCGCCACCTTGAGAAAAGAAGAAACGAATGGCGCGATATTGTGAACTCGGTTAAAGTAGCCAGAGACGAACAAGTTCCAATAAGCTTACGAGTCATTATCCTGTAGTAACCAAAAACCTTTGTCAACTTTAATCTGTCAGCACTTGATTAATTTATCGGTTTAAAAAATTAAGATAATCAAATTTATTCATTGTTTATTTACACATTGTCGATAAACTCAATGCTACCCACTTCACTTGCTGCCATATACCACAATTGAACTCCACCCTTCCCGCGCTTTACGGTTGAAGAAAGTTTTCGTGCTTCAAGGGCCGTACCGGTTTTCGCCGCACTATCTGTGTTCCTTTTATTCCAAAAATACAATATTTAGTCGCATCCGGATCATAAAAGCGATTTCCAGAAAGATTAGTGTGTTCGTTTGAAAATGCAATGCGCTTCAAACCATTTTTTCATAAAATTATTGGATATTTGCATCCCACCGCCCATGTTGCATATTGTTTTTCTAAACCGTGCTTTCACATCTGCCATTTGGGAAGCGGTTAAACGCGGATAAACCTTTGCAAGAGATACAACTATGCGTGTTTCCCGAATAGTCTATTTTCTCGGACAAACCACTTAGGAATTCCATGAAATTCTGATAAGAATTTTTAAAAATGCATATGTTTTATAAATATTTTTATTGGAACACATTACACGAATTAGTGAGCTAAGACTCTACCTTGTACAGGCAGATATACATATTCGCAATGTTCTAATATCTTTTCGGTTTGTTTTCGGCCTTGATTCAATTAATTTGGATTAGTTTGTAATTCGCCCTTGATTTTAATCTTCACTGCGCACGAAAAACTTTTAGCTACAATTTTGTCGGATACTATAAAGTTAATATGGTGGTAAAAATTAAATATTATACACAAAAAATTTTAGTAAAACTAATTATGCGTTAATTGCATTGTAATGGTTTGTCAAAAAAGTCTTGCGGTAGTTTTATTGAATCAATTCAACATACATCGAGCTTCTTAGTGACTCCAAGCTTCTTAAAATGGTTTATAACGGTTTGATGACTACTATGCCGGTCTCTTTCGACCAATTCAGGGATTTTATCGCAATTTTCGTCGGCAGGCCTTCCGTACCGTGGCGCATCTTCGACCACCTCTACACTAGAACGAAAACGTTGAAACCATCGTTGTGCGGTGGAAATGGAAACTGTATCGGGTCCATAAACTGCACAAATTTTATTGGCGACTTGAGATGAATTTTTGCTTTTATCGTAGTAGTACTGTAAAATATACCGTATTTTCTCTTTATGTTGTTCCATGTTTGCGACGCTATAACTCACGAACGACTTAAAAGAAACGACAATCAATCAAACACGTGTTAGCGCGTCAAATGAGCTTTCCAAAAAGGTATAGCATGACCCGATGTGATGAACAACACTAGAACTACGCGCTTTCAGCGCCAACTAGCGAAAATACCGCAAGACTTTTTTGACAACCTAATATATGTACGTCAATGTAATATGCACATTACAGGATACATTAACAGTTTATGTTCGATTCAATTAACTACTTATTTTTAAAAAGGTATTATGGTAAAATCGCTATGGGATGCGTAAGTAATAATTTTAATCCAATATAATATAACAATGTTAGAATTTATTACAATAATTGCGTTCTTCTTGCTAAATTATGTACTTGTACAGTTGCCGTTACGGGGACTATGCTGATACATACTTTAAACGAAAATAAATTCTAATTTTATTGGTAGTGTAGATAATGTAATTTATATGTTTTCCATCTTTGTTTTCAAATTCGTATTCTATTTGTACCATTTAATATCTTGTATGTACATTTCTGTAGTACACTTCGTGCTCGGTGTACCAAAACTTTCATTGCGAGGATATCGACTATCTATCGTAGGCAATTGGCTCGAAAACCGCCATTTTCGTATAGGTCATTCCATGCGAAGTGAACATTCAAAATTTTTTTTTCGCGAAAACATTTTTGCGTGTTTTATTTTACCAGTAAATTAAGGGGTTAGGGGTAGTCAGAATTTTCAAAAAATTATTTTAAGTGCAATAACTTAAAAATATTCTCTGAAAATTTCAGATTGATCCGATAATTAGTTTTTGAGTTATTCGACAAATAACATAGAGAGCTCGGGCACTTCAAAGCAAAAAGGCATACTTTAAACTATGTTTTTTGAACTGGTGACAACTCTAACTCGAAAACCGCTCAGTAAATTTTAACGAAATTTATACAACTTTTAGAATATATAATGAACTCGGGCCTGATCGAAGGATTTTTTGTTTTCAAAAATTTCGGTTTTTAAGACCAATTAACTGTTGCTTGTTTCCCAATAATTTAGATAAAAATTTCCTGAGGCCGCCATTTTGTACATTTTTGAATAAAAAAAGAAATAAAATCCTTAGATCAGGCCCAGGATTATCTATATGTGAAACTAGTTTTTTTTGTGCGATTAATTTTAGATGATGATGACTTCTGGTTGTGACCGCAAGTATCAGTTTTGTGGAACTGGGTCAACACAAAGAACTATAAGTTTAGAAGTTAAATTTTGTTTTTGCACTCTAGACCTCAAATAACTAAAATAAATATATTTGTATAGCATATTAATATTCCGTTTACAAATTGGAAATTTCAAACTAAATTGTATATCAGCTGATTGTTGTTCGCATTACCAACCCAATCCATTTTTAAGCGAATATATGGAATAAGCTAAGTGCGTTTTATCTATCCATGATTTAGCTATTAGCTTGTGATGGTCAAATAAAACACGGCTAATGTATTGAACACGTATTCGAAATTATGAGAAAAACTTTGGAGTTACGAATTAAATTAACTATTAAATTACCTCTAAACATTTACGTATACGAAGAAAAGGCTCAGACGTAGTCACAAACATGAGGAAATGAAAATTTAAAATAATTTTTTTTGCCACTAAGTCCTGAAATTTTGTAAAGGTAAATCTCTAGCATAATTAAATAAGGGTTCGACTGATCCAGACAGAAGTTAACAAAAAAAAACATAGTATCTCATTTTAAAATAAAAGGCTGTGTGTGTGTTGATCGCGTTCCAAACGAAGATCATTAATAACCGTTGAAGATTCATCATCAATCCGACAAAAGCAACTAGTTTTATTAACAGATAATTTAGTGCATAATCTAAACTTTTTATACTCTTGCAACCTGTTTCTACAGTGTATAATAGTTTTGTTCAACTAACGGTTGTACGTATCACCTAAACAAATCAAGTTTGATATAGGGCTAAGTATATAATAGGTTGTCAAAAAAGTCTTGCGGTATTTGTATTGAATTTATTGAAATGGTTTATAACGGTTTAATGACTCATGCCCAGCTTTTGATCGATGCCACGGCTGCTACTATGCCGGTCTCTTACGACCAATTCAGCGATTTTATCGCAATTTTCGACGACAGGCCTTCAGGAGCGTGGCGCATCTTCGACCACCTTTACATTAGAACGAAAACGTTGAAACCCTCGTTGTGCGGTGGAAATGGAAACTGTATCGGGTCCATAAACTGCACAAATTTTATTGGCGACTTGAGATGAATTTTTGCCTTTATCGTAGTAGTACTGTAAAATATGCCGTATTTTCTCTTTATTTTGCTCCATGTTTGCGACGCTATAACTCACGAACGACTTAAAAAAACGACAATCAATAAAACACGTGATAGTGTGTGAAATGAGCTTTCCAAAAAAGTAAAGCATGACCCGATGTGACGAATAAAACTAGAACTACGCGCTTTCAGCGCCAACTAGCGAAAATACCGCAAGAGTTTTTTGACAACCTATTATAAATGATCAGGAGCATTAAATGAAGATAAAAAAATGTATTGCTCAAGGGGTCGCAGTAGCAAGAGGCACCTGCGGGCAAAATATTTTTAATAAGTGGGCGTCGCCCTGGGCTCTAACTAGATCAATAAACATATATCCTAAACCACTAAAGCTCAAAGTCCAAATTCGCCTAACACATATCTTCTAAGGACTATTACCGACAGTGTGAAAATAGATAAAATCATAAGAAAAAAACGACTTAAAGCGCTATTAATCAATAAGTTACTAAGACATTAAATTTTACTCCGAAAGGGTATGAGAAAGCTTTACGTGAACCGGTGTGAAAATTGGACGATAGGCGTGGCATCGCACACTTATTGGTGAAATCAGATATCCCGAGACCCGACTAACGAATTTCATCTAAATTTAGTACGTACAATTCTTTCTCATATTCCCAGGTCACTGTGTAAAGTGGACTACATTGATATAACAGGATAAAAATAATTATTTAAAGTATCCCAAATTACAATCAAATAATTTTAAATATACAATTGGACGAAAACTTTACTTAGCCCCTATATAACTAATGCCAGGATTTTCGAACTTTCAGCTGACTTTGCTCGATATGGTCAGTGTGCATGTGAGGTACCTTATGCAACCCAGTTAACATTTTTTTAAGTGTATGGCTTGATAATAGTTAATAGATAAAATCGGGTCGATACTACTCCAACTCCTATATAAGTATGTAGTATAATTTTTTTCGTTTTTCTAACAAATCTTATGCCGAATTTGCCGATTGGATCTACAACGGTCACTAGTTCGAAAAGCATAATTTTGAGAAAAACTCAATTGAATTTTTATATTCAATTTACTTATCGCTTACAGCTGCTGCTGGCTACTTGATCTCGAACGTTCCCTTTACTATGAAATAACTGGAAAAGTATTTATCTGATTTATTTTAAATTGTAATGATCATCATTTTTTTATTTCTTTATGTTCATTTTTCGATTTTTGTGTTCATTATGTTCTTTTATGTTCATTATGTCGTTAGTTATTTTGGATTGTAATAAGGTAGCCTTGCAAAATTGAAGAAAACTTGAAGTGTATGAACTTGCAGGGCCAAGATATGTTAATAGTTTAATAATTCTGGAGCCACTAAGAAGTACAGTAAAAATGTTGGACTATTGATTTTATCATAATTTCACTTTTTCATGACACTTATATTGTATATTTGTTATTATTATAATTGATTCTAATCCGATTTTAGCTATTATTTCTTTTGACCATGGAATTATTTCTTATATCTATAAATAAAATAATGGGTTGTTAAAAAAGTCTTCCGGTATATTTATTGAATCAATTCGTGTGGCACCCATACATCGAGCTTCTTAGTGACTCCAAGCTTCTTTAAATGGTTTATAACGGTGTGATGACTACTATGCCGGTCTCTTTCGACCAATTCAGCGATTTTATCGCAATTTTCGACGACAGGTCTTCCGGAGCGTGGCGCATCTTCGACCACCTCTACACCAGAACGAAAACGTTCCATAAACTGCACAAATTTTATTGGCGGCTTGAGATGCATTTTTTGCCTTTATCGTAGTAGTACTGTAAAATATGCCGTATTTTCTCATTATTTTGCTTCATGTTTACGACGCTATAACTCACGAACGATTTAAAAGAAACGACAATCAATCAAACACGTGTTAGCGCGTGAGCTTTCCAAAATGGTATAGCATGGCCCTACGCAACGAATAAAACTAGAACTACGCGTTTTCAGCGTCAACTAGCGAAAATACCGCAAGACTTTTTTGACAACCTAATAAATGGATTCTGCCACTACCAGTAGTAGTTTTAGCATTATGAACTTTAACAGCGACTAAATAATTAATCTTCAAAATTTCTCCTTTTTTTAGACGATCATTATGACAAGCATCCAAATGAAGTAGTGAAAAATGAGGAGTTGACCTATAATAGCGGGGCAGCGTCAATGAAACCATGGTCTTTTTGGACGACCATTAGTACAGCAACAAGTTGGCTTGTCTTCAATATATACAAATGGTTTATGAAACGAAGTAGAACCACAGGAGGTATATTGTTTCTATCGAGATTTTCCAGCAATTGTGAGTACAGAGAAAGATCACGGACCGCAGCACAACTACAGAGCGAGTATATTCAAATTATAACTAAAGTGTTACAACTTTACCTGCAGTGCTTTTTAAAACTTAAGTATTTAGTATTTAATTACTACGTCTTAATTATCTCTGTCAATGTAATAGTTGCTGCAACTATATATGGGTTACAATTTGATATACAAAACACCACCATGAAGGGTAAAACACCTCAATTAAAATTGTATACAGCAACATGTGGATCCAAGTCAAGTTCAGCTGCTAAATTTGTAATCGCGTCGCATTCTACACTCGCCATATTTAATTCAAAAGTAAACCGAAATTTTTTGTTTATGTATTTGCCTAGGTCTGTTAAATCCTTAAGATGTTATTCGGCAGGTTTTATTTTCTTATTGGATGATATATATACATCTCCTAACTCGTCTACTCCTGTGACTATTTCTGAGTTTAGTTCTAAATATTTTCTTATAGTCAGGCAACAAGCAGACCAAATTGCATCAAATACCGGCATGCTGCAAAATGCCAGTCTGTCACTAATCAAAAATTCCCGCAGTCAAATATCTAGTGTTAGTGTAAAAGTGAAAAGATTTCGGTGAACATTTCAAGAGAGGTGTATTTTAAAAACGTACCATAACCTTAAATTAAAGCTAATATTTAGAATTAACTAGATTCAGCGTTAAACAGGTATAAATGTTCTAATATTGTGGATACATGGTAATTGTGTTGTATATACATTTGCACCTATCTCTACTCTAGCTTCACCGCTTGTACATATATTGCTGCTATTATAAAACGGTCTGTTTTTTCTTGGTTTAGCAAAACAAAATTTCCTTAAATATTTTGTTAAATGATTTGTAGGAATATCTGATGATATATATTAAATATGGTCGCAAAACCTAACTTTGAAGGCAATGAAGTTCACTAATTCAAATCAGCTAAGGAAACAGAAATGGTGTGGGATTTTATTAACAAAATGCAAAAATCTTCTATTGTCCAAAAAAAATCTGAGACCGCTATGATTTTGAACACGATTGAAAAGAGAAAATTGTAAGACAATTTAGCCTAAATAAGCTTTGTGACGAGAAATTTAGCATTAACAACAAATCGAAACGACTGATGTCAACAGTTTTCCTTAATATAAAAAAAGTAGTAGTGACCCTTCTTCTGTCTTGAAAAGTCTTTGAATTTTGAATAGATTAAATAACATTTCGGTGTGTAATAATATTTATGAATAATATATGTATATTACTTCGATTCTTAATAAAAGGAATTGTCTTCTCTCGGGCAAGGTCACAAGCTGCAGCTGTCATAAAAATTTTTTAAGTCTATAATTTTACCTGTTGCATACAGGCCCACCACCCCCCAGATGTTTGTGGTGGAAACTGTATAAGCAGTTTCATTACCATAGCCACGAACTGGCAAAGCCTTATACCATGTTACGACCAAAACTTTGAAGTGACTGAATTATATTTAGAGATCTTAAAAAACAAATGTTTTTCAAGAACAAAAAAAAAATTGTCATCGTTTAATATTTCTTACAAGAAAACCTTGTAATGTATTTGCTTGCAACAGTCGTCTTGCTTTAGATATTTTCCATTTAACGGAAATAATGCATTTTTTGATATGAGAAGACCACCGATGGTTGCTTAAAGACATTGAGAAAAGGAACGTTAGCGTGCTAGCCTTAACACTAGCTATATGATTTATTTTTTAAACGGTCAATCTTTTGATTAATGAAGTCGATTGCAAGGTTAATTCAGATAAATTGCTTTAAATTCATTTGTTTGTTTACATTTCTTTCTTCGAATTTTATTGTATTGTTAGAACGTATACACTACTACCACTTGATTTCCTTTCAGCAAGCAATTGCGAATCTTCAAGCTTATTTATACCCACAATCGTTCGGAGCAAGGCTACAATGATTTTACCATCTGATCAAATTTGATCAAGATTGAATTCATACAACGTCCGGTGTGTTTAACGTTTACCTGCACGGCGCTTAAAGCCACAGTAGATGAAATCAATGCGTTGATCAGCGCCTTAAAAATGCCACGCATTTTTCAGTACAAATTGGTAGTGTGGAATGGACACACTAACCACCTTGATGGGGCCCGAAACCTCTGTCGTATTTTGGGTTCGGCACCCGGTTGCAATGCAACTCCACATTTAACTGACAAAGTGTCAGTTCTTCTCTCATTCGAGTTTTAACCACAACCATCACGATACTTCCCCGGGAGCCAGCCCACATGAGTAGATTGGAGCGAACTCCAAGAGCTCTTGTTTCCGGTGGTGCCTGAAGTAAGTCTCCGGTTAGACCTTGTAGCCGAAAGTACTGCCAGTTGAGCTTCCTTACTGCTCAGGACTTGTGACCAGGGGTTGGACCTCACACGCACACCCCATTCACATAAGAAGAAAACCCAAGTTAAACGCATTCGCGGCCTAAAAAATTCACGGCAATACCTCCCCGAACAATTCGGCATTCCAACTAGTGGAGATTAAACCGCTAACATCTAAATGTCCATTAGTCCAGCTAATCCCCATACCCTCAAGATCCCTTGCGTCCGAGTACATCGGGCAATTCGCAATCACATGAACCCAGTCTTAAGACCGTACAACATCGCATCGATACGATTTGCTACAATATTGCAGTTCCTTAAATGACACAAGTTACATTGGAGCCCATATATCGAACAGCATTAAAAGCGTTCTATTTTACCTATGACAACCTGCATGCCCTACTTCATTCTCACCACGTGTGGTGTAAAGCATATTCTTTCACTCATGGTCAGCCCTAGATATTAGACTTGCCGACAATCGCTGGACGAACGGGCGAAAATATGCCCTTAAGCTGCATTGTCCCAGTTTTTCCCATCGATATGTCCCCCCACACACATAAACCCCAAGAATTAACGATCTCTAAGAGACCTCCTCCCGCCCGCTCTAACTCAGAATCGAGCGACCTTCTACCATTAGAAGAAGGTCGGCCGCATGCGCACAACACTTACAAAGTGGCTCGAGATGCCCAAGAAAAGTGTCCATCATAAGGTCCCAGATATATGGACCACAGATGGAACCCTGCGGGCAGCCACGAACCACTTCAATCTCCACACTACCATTCATACCAACTAGAGAAGCCTTTCTGTCCGAAAAATAGCTTCGCCAAAGAGCAACTTCCGAACAGCCAAGCTCCTCTAGCCGTTGCATCACCCGATCCCAGCTTAGGTAATCAAACGCCCCCTTAAAGTCAACAAATATGCCAAGGACATATTTGTTGACATTATCTCTAACAACATTTTGAACAAACATCCAAGCATCCTCTACACTGCGTCCTTCCCTAAACCCAAACTGCCTATCCGACCACATACCCCTCGTTAGCTCCTGAAGTCGTTCCACCATTACTCTCTCCAGCACTTTTCCAAGTACTGGGAGGGGACTGATGCCTCGATAAGATCGAAGATCGCTCCAAGCATCCTCTACACTGCGTCCTTCCCTAAACCCAAACTGCCTATCCGACCACATACCCCTCGTTAGCTCCTGAAGTCATTCCACCATTACTCTCTCCAGCACTTTTCCAAGTACTGGAAGGAGACTGATGCCCCGATAAGATCGAGGATCGCTCCTGATCTTATCAGGGGACTTCAAGACAGGAGCAACCCTAGCGCTTCTCCCAAACGCACTTTTCATAAATAGACTCCAGGTATTCAGGAATAAACTTCCACAAGCTTTTGCACATCTCTCCATGCAAACCATCAAAACCAGGAGACTGTTTAGACCTAACCAGGCCAAAGGCGTACCCCAACTCCCCATCATATAATGGAGGGACAGGCACCTCTTGTCCTCGAGGTACCTGCACCTCCGACCTGGGAAAAAACGCACCTAACAGAACCCCCGCACACTCTCTCCATGACAATAACAAAGTGTCACCGACACAAAGAGAAGAGATATCCTGAGTTTTACGACCCCGGCAGATCCTATAGACCTGACCCCAGGGGTCGTTCCAATTTTCCCTAACAAAAGCCCTCCACTCATCCTCCTTAACCCAAGTAACATTTAAGTTAGAAATTGATTAGAGAACGAGTCGAACTCTAATATATTTCTCTAAGGTAGAACGTTAGAAAAGTATAAGAAGAACTGTCGAGAACTATAGCATTCTCTACAAAAAGGGGACTTAGTTCTCGGTATCGAGAAAAATATTAGTTATCTAATCGTATTCTAAGGCTGAATTCTAATTGGATTCTAATGTTGATTTTTGATTGTTTTGGAGCTATTATTGGATTTCGTTTATTAAAAAAATATTTTTTTTTCAAATTAAAACAGTTTTATTTCATATTGCCTCATTTTTCATTGCATTAATATTAAAATAGTTGTGTGTAAAAAGTCCAACACAAAAGTCTTTATATTAAATTCTAGTGAATTAATTAAAAGTATAAATTCAAATTCAAACACAAAAATATTCATAAAAAAATTAAAATGAGATCACATTATGTTCTTTTAAGTTAAATTTTTACGTTTTTGTATTTTTGGAGTCGTATGCCTTTTTCTTCATGTAGCGTCCTTTAGCATGCTGGAAGAAGACTATAGACGTGCGCTCAAGATCTATATCTGTCGCATGAGGGAATTTAGACGAAAATGTACCTAAAGCAAAATAATTAGTTTTTTTAATGAGCACACGTTCTTTTTATTCTGACTTGCGAAAAATGAATGCCGGATGTTTTTTTGACAAGATGGTTGCCGGCTCTTTTTGACAGACCACCGGGTACTTCATATACATAAAATTCATTTCTATTATACAATGGGTGGTTCAGATATCTTATAATTAACTTAATGTTTACATCTCGACCAACCTGACAAATTTGATTGGCCTCAATCAATAGTCCAGAAATAATTTATGAAGCAGTGTGGCCTATGCATGACAATGACTGAGGGGACCCGCTGTCAGTACAAATTGGTGACAGCCATTTCCGAATTTTAATAGCCTCAATCACTCCGTCATAGGGCAGTTGAGTTAGTTGACAATTGTCGACGTCTCTTATTACGTACCGATCATTAGGCAACACTTTATGTATCACATAGGGGCCGCGGTATTTCTGGATAAGTTTCTTATTTTTCTCGACCGAAGTATCAACATGTCTAATTACTACGAATTCCCCGACTGAATATTTCTTTGCAGGCATACTTTTCTAAGGAAATATTGCAAACTGTATTCTTGGGACTTTTCTATTTTTCTTAGGACATCCTCTCGTATTTTCTCTAAATCCCTAGGGGTATCCTGTAGTAGCTTATCTTCTAAGAATTCAGTCAAACCATCTACTATGCAGCCCCGCTGGGTCACGCCGAAAAGTAACTCACTAGGTATGTATTTAGTTGTACTATGAACCGTATTGTTTATGGCGTATTCTACTTGGGAGAGTTGGAGTTCAATTTTATCTCGCATATGTTCAAACCAATAGTGTTTACGTATTTGACTATAGCATTTGTCCACACCCAAATGTCCGATCTTTTCGTGCACCATACGAATGACGTTGTCTTGCATTTCGGCGAGCACGCATAATAAAGAGTCGTTACCTAGCCGGCGGAAAACCAGCCCGTCTATCAGTTCGTAACCGACCACTTCACCCTTTTCTAATTCGTCCAAAAGCTCTTTGAGTCTCGCGTCCCTACTCTGGGCAACTTGGATTTGAAAATCCAAATCGTCATGGTCGATGGCGGCAACTAGTTCGCAACTACTCCTAAGCCTACGCTCGCCTATTGTTAGCACTTCGGACAGATCTTGATAACCCTTCGAGTTACAGTAGCTAGAAAAAGTAAGTTATCAAAGTGAAATATAAATCAGCGAAGTGAATACAATTTTAAAGTTTACATTTTTCAGACAAAATATTTGTTTTTTATTGAGACCATATTTCAAAGTATTTAATGAAAGTAATTTTAAAACAAAACATTAGTTTTTTGCTTTTATAAAAGGAAAACATAAACACATACAGTAAATTGCATGTAGAAAAAATAAGTTATCAAATTCTTTAATATCCACAATGTCTATAATTTCGTGTAGCTAGTTGACCCAATCGTTGTTGCATGGAGTTGACAAGCTTCAAACACTCATTTTGAGGAAAATTGTTCCAAATGTTATAGATGCAGTCCTTCAAATCAGTCAGGTTTTGGGGTTTCTCTTCAGCTATACGCATCTTAAGGATTGCCCAAGCATTTTCAATTGGTGACAAGTCAGGGCTTTGAGGAGGCCATTTCAATGCACTCACATTTTCATTTTGTAGATGTTCTGTGATGATTTTCGCAGTATGAATTGGCGCATTGTCTTGTTGAAGAAGGAAATCATGGCCAATTAGGCGGTGACCCTCGGGGATCGCGTGCTCCTTTAAAATATTTAAATAAACTGTAGCAGTAACTTTTCCTTCCAGGACTACAATATTGCCAGGGCCATTCGCAGATAAGCACCCCCAAACCATTAAGCCTTTTTCCACCGACTTAACTGTGGGTAGAGTGCACCTGTATGATAGTTCTTGTTCGGGTAAGCGCCAAACGTAAACCATACCGTGAGAGTAACGAAGTCTAATCATCGATTCATCAGTCCAGAGCACTTTATGCCAAAAATTTTGAGGTTTCAATATGTGCTCTTCATAAAATGTTTGTCGTTTTTTCCTATTCGCCTCATTTAGGTAGGGTAACTTTCTTGCAACGCGGCCGTGAATATTAGCTTGGCGGACAGTGTGTACTGAGGGGGCCTTCTTGCCTTCTTTTACAAGCTGTGCGCGAATTTTTGGAACTGATTTGAAGGGATCAGAATTGGAAATATCCAAAATTCGTTTATCAACTCTCTCCGTTGTAATTTTTGGGCGCCCTTGTCTCTTCTTCCTGATGACTCGATTTTCTTTGTTGTAGCCTGCAACAACTTTCCATATTGCGACTTGGCTTTTGTTAAATTTTTCAGCAATATAACGCTGTGTGTGACCATCTTTATGCAAACTAATTATGGCTGAACGCTCCTCATTCGTTAATTGTTTAAAATTCACCATTTTCAATTTTTTTTTTTAATTCGCTGTAAATAAATCGCCTCAATATTTCAAAAAATTAAATAAAAAATAAAAACCAATGTTTTACTTACCAATTCAATTTCAAAATGTATGAAATAATAAATTCTTTCACCTTTAATGCTTTTTTGTAATTTATTTTTAAGTTTTAATTTGAAAAATACCAATTACTGCACTTGATAACTTACTTTGTCCACGCTTTGTCACTGAGTATTTTTATAGAATGCGACGCAAATTTTTTTCCAGACACGCGGTCGCCACTAAAATCATCAATTGCGGTACTTTGATAACGGTACTTTCCGAACATATGCAAAAAAAATTATATTCGATAACCCAAAAATGTATAGAGCATTTAAAACAGCGCTGGATGTTTTGATAACTTACTTTTTCTAGCTACTGTATCTACAGACTTTAAAGGCACATCGGGTGCAAGTATATTAATATCATTCGCAGTATTTGGGGGTAAGGGGACTCGGCTTAATGCATCCACATGACCGAGGTTAACACCTTTTCGGTGCCGGATCGAATAGTTGAAATTTTCTAATTCTAAGGCCCATCGCGCTATTCGTGGATTTACATGTTTTTTGTTTAGGAGTTACAGTCTGGTGAACGGTCTCCCTTCTAAGTAAATCCTCCTAAGAGCATAGATAATGGAAAGCGTTTCCAACTCGAAGCTATGGTATCTTGACTCTGCCCCCGTAGTAGTTTTTGAAAAGTATGCAATGGGATGTAGCTTCTTATCATCCTGTCTCTGGAGGAGGACAGACCCGAACCCATGACTGCTGGCGTCACAATGAAGTTCTGTTTCTCGCGTATGGTCATATATTGCTAGCACTGGGGCTTTTACTAACTGCGATTTTAATTTCCTAAAAGCTTCTAGACACGATTCTGAAAAGTTGAATGTTGCTTCTTTACGTAAGAGATCTAGAAGTGGTTTAGCCGTTTTTGAAAATGACGATACAAATTTCCGAAAATATGAAAATAGTCCAAGGCACGAGCGAAGTTCCTTGTGGTTCTGCGGGGTTGGGTAATTAGCGATAGCACGGACATGAACATCGGATGGTTGTATTCCCAGTGGACTAACGAGGGATCCTAAGTATTCTATTTCATGGTATCCAAACTTACACTTTTTCAGTTTAAGTTCTAATCCTCTTATATAAATTCTTTTCAAGACTTTTTTGACGGTACGGAGGTGACTTTCGAAATCGGCAGATGCGATAAGGATATCGTCAATATACACGACAATTTCTCTTGCATCTATTAAATCGCGGAAGATATTGTAAACAAATCTCTGGAAATTTGCTGGTGCGTTCTTTAATCCGAACGGCATTCGAAGGTATTCAAATTGTCCTTGTGGTGTGACAAATGACGTTAATGGAATTGAATTCTCGTCCATGGTCAATTGGTTGAACCCGTCCTTTAGGTCTAACAAAGTGAACCACCTTTTACCCGACATGTACTCTATACAATATTCTATCAAAGGCAGTGGAAAGTTATCTCGGATTGTTTTTTTATTAAGGGTCCTATAATCAACGCACATTCTGGTATCGCCGTTTTTTTTCTTTACCAGTACAATAGCTGAGGCATAAGGCGAATCGCTTGGCTGTATTATTTGTCTACTCAAAAGATCGTCGGTAATTCTTTGAACTATTGCTCGGTTTTGGAAAGATACCCGCCTCGGCAAACAATAAAAGGGTGTATCATCAGTTAAGCGAATTTTCATTTTATAATCGTAGAGTTCCTTATTTATGTCTGCAGGTTTTATATAAGAGCTAAGTAAGACAGCTGTAATTGCGTCCCTTTTAACGTTATCTAACTTGGGTCCTAAGTCTACCTCCGGTTCAATTCCAACATCAATCGCATTTTGTTCCCTTACTTCATTGACATATTCATCGGTGTATTCACTGTTGCAAACATCAAAGTTCAAAATGTTATCATCGCATGCGTTCGACATGTTGACACTTTCCTCACCAACCCTACCCCGGCCGCCCTTCCGATTACACAAAATTTCCCCACGGTCACCGTCAGGCAACTCAACTAATATCGAATCAGAAACAGTGTTTTATATCAGAAAGAAAATCAACTTTGTTTAATTCAGATTTAGATAACAAATTAGTTTGGAATTCATTCTTTTTTTTTTCATATTAAGTTGTTTGAAACGTATATTGAATATTTTAAGAAAATCTTGACCGAGTATTAGAGATGTTGTTATCGTATCATCGGGAACCACCATTATTTGTAAATACCGAATTTTGCCTCTAAATTTTACTGCACACAACACTGTACCGAACGAATATATTCGGTGCCGGCCAACACCAATGAAATTTGTAAGATGTGGATTGATTGATAATTGAGCGCATTGCGGGGCGCTTGACCGTTGCATTAAGGTAATGGGACTGCCGGAATCAAGAAGAGAAAACATTTCTTTAAAACCTGTGCCTCCGATTCGATAATGTCTGCACAAAGCCACACTTACCCATTGTTTAAACTCTACATGGTCATCATCATCAGCATCTCCTTCCAGCACAGCGGCTACTTGAACTGGTCGATTTTTCTTCCTAGGGCAGTTGCTATGTTGGTGCCCCATTTGATGGCAGGTAAAGCACGATCCTGGCGGTCTAGTTGGTTTTGGGCAGCTGCTCTGGTAGTGTCCAAATTGGGAGCAATTATAGCAGCGAATTCGCGTTGATTCTTCGGCAGTAGGAGCAGTAGACTTCGGGGCCTCGGCACGCATGGTAAATTGGGCGGGGGACCTAGGTAATGGATGCGTCGCTCGCCGCTGCTCGTAGCGATCCATGCGCCTCACCAGCTCTTTGATGGAGTTAGCACCATATAGGATAGAAATGTTGTTGCTGCTGTCGGGAATACCGTCGATGATGATGTCCACGAGTTCTTCTTCTTCTATGCTTACTCTGGAAGCGATGGACTGCATGGCCACCACATAAGCGATACATGTTTCGGACGGTTTCAATCTCCGGGCACGCAACTGTCTGTAGATTTCTTGCCTGGTGGCGGTGCGCTGGAACATAGTTTGTAGCAAAGATTTTAGACTTTCATAATCGGCGAGGCCGTGATTAAGGGTACACTCTTTAGCTGTTCCAGTCATACACCGCCGTAAGGCCAGGCACTTCTGTCTCTCACCGAGGTTGTTCGCTTCGATATAATCCTCGAACTGGACGAGCCACTTATTGACGTCACGGTGGTCGTCTCCACTGAATTTAGGCACAGCAGCTTCGAGCTCATCGGTATTTATATAATTTTTCGATGGTTCGTGATAATGTTGGTTCTCAAGTTCAGCTATTTCGCGACGTAGTTTTAGGATTCGGAGTTGTTCTTCTAGTCGCTCTGCTTCTAGGCCTAATAATGTGCCACTTGCATATAGTGGTTCGATTTCTGATGCGGCTGACGCAGGAGCAGGACAAATATCGGGCCTGGTGGTATTCGTTTCGGCGGTGGTAACAGCAGTTATGGCGGCGATGGCCCCGGAATCATCAATGCGAGCAGCGGTCGTTTTTTCAGCGGTGGTGGCAGCAGTTACAGCAATGGTGGCGTCGGGAGCGCTAGCTTCAGCAGCGGTGGTGACAGCGGTTATGGCGGCGGTGGCTTCGGGAGCACCAGTTTGAGTAGCAGTGGTGACAGCAGTTAGGGCAGCGGTAGCGTCGGGAGCACCGACCCGGGCAGTAATATTCGTATTTGCGGCTTTGTTGCCCTTGCTTGATCTCATTTTATTTAATTGTTTATTTGGATGGCTGTGAATACAACCCCACACCTGAGATTTAATGAGCACACGTTCTTTTTATTCTGACTTGCGAAAAATGAATGCCGGATGTTCTTTTGGCAAGATGGTTGCCGGCTCTTTTTGACAGACCACCGGGTACTTCATATACATACAATTCATTTCTATTATACAATGGGTGGTTCAGATAACTTATAATTAACTTAATGTTTACATTTTGTAAAATTTCAAAAATGTGAAGAACTATACTTTTCTCTCACATCCATTTTATCCCTCGTACCCTTCCAACACAAATTCTGCGCAACACCATCGGTAAAAATTTGGCGTCAAGCTTTATTTACGAACTTTTCAGTTGTGCGGCCAGATACTGTGAAAAATTCCTCCTTCTGGAAAGATATGCATTGAGTTCAAGTTTAACAATTTAGATAGTCTGTTGGTTAATAAAAATATTACCAGTTCATTAAATTTGCTGGAATGCTCCTGTATATCCTTTTCAAAATTGTGAAATTGTTCCAAGTTATCAAATGGAACTTTCAGGAGCAGCTCACTTCGTGATTTGTGGCTTGTCTTTGTAGTCTGCTTTGTTTCTTGCAAAATTCGTGTCAGGGCCCTCTTTAAAGATTTTTGATTCTGGTCTATTTCTGTAATACAAAAACGTATCGAATAACATTAAAAAACATATTTTTGACATTTCATAAGTTGTAACATAAGACTGAATGGTAAAGCGCCAATATAAGCAGCTACAAAAGTCACATAGCCATTTTCTTACCTTTCAGTATTTTATTTTCCGATTATTTTATACGGTCCAATATCCTTTTCTCAAGCAAATCAATATCTGAAAAATAACAAAATACTTAAGATATTTCCTTTTTACCTTTTAATTAAAATTAAATTTTTCCCTTTTTTAGTTACAGGAGTATTTTCTGATTTTCATTGGGGGTGTTTTTTACGTGGCGGGTCCCAAACCCAGCGCACAACCCTAAGTAGGGGATATTTCGCCTTCTCACTTTAGCTCGCCTTCAAACGGATGATCTCAGGCTACCCAGATACTTGGTCAAAGACCGGAAGTCGTGAGGTGCTTGAGTCATATGTAAGAGATTCGTTTCTGGACATTCCCAAGTGAATGGTGATCAGAAAACTTTCCTCACTTGAGTGAACTTCTGCACATGACTCCATCCTCGCATATAAGGTTCTGTCTAGCGTATTGTGTGAAAGATTAAAGCCCACCGTCAACAAACTGATTGGACCTTATCAGTGTGGCTTTAGACCTGGTAAATCAACAACCGACCAGATATTCACCATGCGCCAAATCTTGGAAAAGACCAGTGAAAGGAGAATCGACACACACCACCTCTTCGTCGATTTCAAAGCTGCTTTCGACATCACGAAAAGGAGCCTCCTCTATGCCGCGATGTCTGGATTTGGTATCCCCGCAAAACTAATGCGGCTGTGTAAACTGACGTTGAGCAACACTCAAAGCCCCGTCAGGATCGGAAAGGACCTCTCCGAGCCGTTCGATACCAAACGAGATTTCAGACAAGGCGATTCCCTATCGTGCGACTTTTTCTGCTTCTGGAGAAAATAGTTCGAGCTGCAGAACTGAATCGAGCAGGTACAATCTTTTATAAGAGTGTACAGCTGCTAGCGTATGCCGATGATATTGATATCATCGGCCTCAACACGCGCGCCGCTAGTTCTGCTTTCTCCAGACTTAACAAGGAAGCAACGCAAATGGGTCTGGCAGTGAACGAGGGCAAGACGAAATATCTCCTGTCATCAAACAAACAGTCGTCGCACTCGCGACTTGGCTCCCACGTCACTGTTGACAGTCATAACTTTGAAGTTGTAGATAATTTCGTCTATCTTGGAACCAGCGTAAAGCTTTTCATCGGGTCTAAAATTACATGATGGGCTCTATCAACACGAGCACGAAAATTGGTATCAGTTCGAGGAAGACTTTTCTTTAACAAAAATTATTTTGTGATTTTTAGACTGGCCTTTCTGTATGCCTTTAGGACAACACGAATATCCACAATGACCTTTGATACCAAGGATAAACGCACGCGCAAGTGCGTCACATATAATTCGACAATTTACAGAGTAATGCTTTTCGTTAAAAAATATTCCATTTTCCATTAAAATAAGTAGTTCATCTACAAATTTTGTAAGAAATTCGTTTGCGCTTGCTGACTTGCTTTTTCCACAATATTCTCCAATAACCTCCACATCGTCTCACCCGTTTACATTAATAAGAATTGGCCACACCTGAAGGTTAGAACTTTTTGCCAGTGGAAGCCCATCAATATTAAAGTTTAAGTCCAACCGGGTATCATTGAAGTCATCGGTCAAAGCACTTTCAACGCCGTAATGGACATATTCTCCCGAACCCATTCTTACTTTAGGTATTTCTTTTGGTGTATTTCTTAAAGTTCTAGAAGTCCTGAAAAACTGTTTCCTAAAATTTTCAATAAGTCATCCGTCGCAGAAGTCATAATATTATGTTTAATTGTCCATTCGGTTAAGTCCTGTGGCAAACTTGAATTTTCACCATCAGAAGCACTATCTATGTCACCATTTGATTCACTAAACTCTTTTTCGGATTCACTGCCGCTTGAATCACATTCGATATTGTCATGATGCGAATCTGCATCTGACTCAAGTACATGGTGGGTTTCATTCCTTAACTCACGATAATCAAACAGCATGTCCACAATCTGCTCGCTTTCCCTCTTTAACTTTTTTTATACATTTAAAAATTATATTTACGCGTAATTTTGTCATAATAATAATGATATTTCTAAAAAAATTTAAAGCACTTTCTTTTCGCACGTATTATTTTTATTTGACACTAGGAATGTGCGACTCAGCAGAACCTATTGTATTCGATAACTATCATTTATATCGATAGTGCATTTCGAGTGTTTCTCTAATCATTCTATAATCAAATTCTAATGTTGTTCTCTAAGCTTGAACTCGATTCAAGAAACATTAGAAAACTATATTAGAATTCTAATGTAAAATTTAGCTTTTTCTCTAACGTTAGAGACAGTGTTTGCTGGGTAATTTTGATTAACATATCTATATCACCTATTCACACAACTAAATTCATACCTATGCTGGGACTACCTATCAGAATTGGACCGTCGGGCACATTGAAACTTTCGCCTCAATCGCCTGACAGTCCTCCTCTTCAAGGTCAGCTCACGCGTCCACCATTTAATTTTGCTAACCCTACAAGCCTCATTTTTCCCAAAGCCCCTATCATTAACCCCCCAAACTACCTCATAAACACAAGCAATTTGCTCGTCCACCCCCAACTTCCCAAAAACCCTAACCGGTATTTCTAACACCGCATCCCTAACCGAGAGCCCATATTAGTTCCAGCCAGTACCACGCCATCGCCGCAATGGACTCTCATAAGGCTAGGGAGGGGATCGAGGGGTAACCACAATTTGAATCAAATTATGGTCACTCAATTCCCACCCTCCCCTTACCTCCCACCTAACACTGAAAGCCCTACTTGCTGTCTCATTTATCAACGTCACGTCAATATCACTCACACCCCTAGGCCCATCAAAAGTATGCCATTCACTGGGCTCATTCACAACGTGCAGGCCATTGGCCACCACCCATTCACTCAATGCCTCACCTCGACTGTGGCTCCGATATCCAGACGAATGTCGTGATACCTTACTGAACCACATAGAAGATGAGGCATTCGCATCCATCCTCAGGATAAATGGACTACCACCTACAAGAAGTAGAAGCATATCCATGTATCCCAGGTAGGGCTCTAGGGGTTCGCTAAATTTGCAGTACAAACTAGCCACAACCATTCTACCGAACACCCCCTCAATAGCTACACAAACACCGAGTTGTAAAGAGTCCAAAACTACACAATCATAGTTTGGATTATTCACAACTATTGCAGCATTAACCCCAAGGTCAGAAAAAACCCTGAAACCACTAGGAAGACCCCTAACCACACCATTAGTGCCCTCAATCATACAAACCCCAAACTCACACATTACGGCGTATGACCCCTGACAGTTTAACTGGATATTCCCACCCATCAATGTCTGGCGAGGGCATGCTCAACAATGCCACAATAGATAGGGCAGGCAGCTGACATAATCAGATGCCCAGCTGGCCTACCCTTGAAAGCAACCCTGGCAACCCTGTGGCCTTCCTGACCGCATCTCCGACAAACATCTGACGTAGCCCTACATTCACGCACCCTATGATCAAACCCCATACACTGGAAGCAGCCAGCAACGGGGCTGTCCGGTCGCACCCGGAAGGAAAACCACTTGACGTAAACCCGACCTGCCTCCAAGAGGGCGGACATCAACTTGTCCGTACTCTCAAGGACGACATTGGTCCTACCATCAGCAGCCACCGCCCAAGGACGACTGACCAACCTCACATCAGACTTTAGGGCCGCCGGGCTGAACTCCCGAATGTTCAACCGGAATAACTCCTTCATGAATTCTTCATGGTATAACCGGTATAATAGCCCTCAGCAGGCGCAGGCATCGGTGCCGAAGGAGCCGGCAAAGACCCACCCGGCGGCGAAATGTGCCCCCCACAACTTCCTCTAAGAGCATCAATTTGACCGCGAAGATGGGCATTCTCCGTTATCACCGTCATCAGGAGTTCCTCATACTTAGAGGCAAACTCCAGCAGCCCCTTCGCAACTTCTTTCTCAAAAAATACCGCCCCAAATACAAACTCACTCAGCTCCCCATTAAATTTTTTCGCAGCCACAACATGGCTGGTAAAAATTTTGTGCAAGCACAAACACCCAAACGAAACTACCTTGTGAAAAACAAAGAGCTACTCAACACTTGTTTTTTTGTACCGCCTACACTTCGATTTCCGAAAAAATAATTAAAAATTAATTCTGAAAATGTCCGAAAACGAAAAATTATGCTACCACGGCCTATGCTAATGCAAACTGAATGACCCCTAGCTCAAAATAACCACAAACAAACGTACTTATATGCAACACCCAACACGAAATTATTACACAAAATTTCAAAATATTTTCAATAATTCACAAAAACTATGCGTGCGCACGTGTTTTCTCTACGAACTATAGAATCAAGTAGTAGGGACAACTATTCAGTGTGTTTAACGTGGGATCCTGCTTGCGAAAGCTTAACTCCACGGTGCTCAGAAGCACAACGGATCAATACAATGTGTTGATCAGCGCCCTGAAAATTGGGTAAGGATTTTCAGTACCAATCGGCAGTGTGGCATGGACACACTAACCACCTTGGTAGGGTTCGAGGACCATCTAAAACCGCTGCCGTACTCTGGGTCCGGCACCCGGCCGCAGTGCGACTCCTCACTGGACTAATGCCCTTCCTGCATTTAGGTTTAAACCACAGATACCACGAATCTCTCCAAAGGGCCAGTAGATAGGGACAACAACAATGAAGTGTGTTTTACGTAGGATCCTACTGTCAAACAGCTTGATTCTCAATCAATACAATGCGTTGATCAGCGCCCTGAAAACTGGGTAAACATTTTCAGTACCAATCGCCAGTCTGGCATGGACACACTAACCACCTTGGTAGGGTTCGAGGCCCATCTGAAACCTCTACCGTACTATGTGCACAGCGCCAGGTTGCAATGCAACTTCACATTTGAACTGACAAAGTCAGTTCTTCTCGCGATTTGGGTTTTAAGCACAGCCACCACGAATCTCCACAAAGGGCCAAACCCAATGAGCAGATTGGAGTTATCTCCAAGGGCTACTGCTCCCCGTGGTACCAGGTTAAAGTCTTTGGTATGAGCTTGTAACCGAAGCTACGACCAGCTGAGTTTCCACACAACTCTGGACTGGTGGCCAGGATCTTATTCGCCTCTTACGACAGCCATGCTTTACCACGGGTATATTCGGTTTCCCCCCCGAACCCTGAGGGGGTCCCCCCAGATAGATAGGGACAACGTCCGGTGTGTTTAACGTGGGTACCTGCTGACGACAGCCTTACTCCACGGCGCTCAAATCAATGCGTTGATCAGCGCCCTGAGAATGCTAAGCATTTTTAGTACCGATTGGGAGTGTGGAATGGACACACTAACCACCTTGGTCGGGTTCGAGGCCCATCTAAAACCTCTGCCGTGCTTTGGGTCCGGCACCCGGTTGCAATGCAACTTCACTTTCAACTGACAAAGTCAGTTCTTCCCGCGATTTAGGTTTCAACCACAACCACCACGATACTCCCCGAGGGGCCAGTCCGCATGAGCAGGTTGGAATTACCTCCAAGGGCTCCTGCTCCCCGTGGTACCAGAATTAAGTCTCCGGTCAGACCGCGTAGCCGAAACTACTACCAGTTGAGCTTCCATACTGTTCTGGACTGATGGCCAGGGGTTGGACCCCATACAAACATCACTTACATACACCAATCATACAAAAAACTAAAACCCTAATTTCCAGCTAACGGCCTTCGCCGCTTAAATAATTGACGCGCAAACGCGCTCTAACTGTTCGGTATTCCGACTAGTGGAGATCACACCACTAACATCTAATCGTCCGTCAGTCCAGCTAATCCCCATACCACCCAGATCCTTAATGTCCGAGTACATCGGGCACTCCGCAATTAAATGCGACCAATTTTCAAACCCAGCCCTACAAAAACACGCCGACGTATCCGATAGGTGCCTCTGATGCAAGAATGCATTCAGAGGCCTATCCCCCGTAAGTAGAAAACCCAGACTCAGACAAAATCTGAAGTCTGGGTTATCCTCAACGAACCCAACGTCCCGAATATAATCGTACGTCACTCGGCCGTTAGGACTATTGTCTCACCGTTGTTGCCACCTACACCTAACCCTATTATCTAGGAGCATCTTGCTCCCTAGATATCCCTCCCACTCCACATCATCGTCAGAAATCCAATCGTTACGCAGCAATGACACACTCAAACCCCTTCTTAACCTGAATGCAACAGCACGCTGTATGACAATCAGGTCAAGAGGGGGTGCACTTCATAACACCGTCATCGCATCCGTTGAGACGGTGCGACATACAGGCAAGCAAGCAAGCATCATACAACGCTGTATTGAGAGGAGCTTTTGAAACCCCAAGACAGTCGTGGCTGCCTCCCACTATACAAGGGCTCCATATGTGGCACACGCCACAAACAAGCCACGATGTATGGTGCGGACAGCACGACGTCCGAGACCCCAATCGCTCCTCAAAATACGTCGTATTTTGCCTACGGTTGCCTGCAGTCGCTCCTTCACATTCGCCAAATGTGGAGTAAAACACATTCATTCACTTATGGTCAACCCCAGATATTTGACTTGCGTCACATATCTGATGCTGACCCCGTTCACACGGACAATCGGTGGACGAACCGGCGACAATCTACCTTTCAGCAGCATTGCCACGGTTTTGTCCATCGATATGTCAACCCCCACACCTAAACCCAAGAATTAACGATCTCTCAGAGATCTCCTCCCGCCCGTTCTAATTCCAACCTCGAGGGACCTCCAACCATAAGAAGAAGGTCGTCCGCATACGCGCAACATTTACAGAGTGGCACGAGCTGGCTAAGCAGAGTGTCCATCATAAGGTTCCAAATATATGGGCCATAGATGGAACGCTTCGGGCAGGCTCGAACAACTCCAATCTCCACACTCCCATTCATGCCGACAAGAGAGGCCTTTCTGTCCGAAAAATAACGTCGCCAAAGAGTAAATTCCGGACAGCCAAGCTGTACAAAAAACCACGCATCCTCTATACTGCGTCCTTTCCTGAACCCAAACTGCCTATCCGACCACATACCCGCCTTAGCTCCACCATGACCCTTTCCAGCACTTTTCCAAGTACTGGAAGGAGACTGATGCCCCGATAAGATCGAGGATCGCTCCTGGCCTTATCAGGGGACTTCAGGAGAGGAACAACCCTACCACTTTTCCACTCGCGTGGAAAGTATCCCTCTCAGACGCACTTGTTATAAATGGCCTCCAGGTATTCCGGAATGAACTCCATAAGCTTTTACACATCTCTCCGTTCAAACCATCAATAACTGGGGACTGTTTTGACCTAACCAGACCAAAGGCGTACCCCAACTCCCCATCATCTAATGGAGGGACAGGCACCTCTTGTGCTTGAGGTACCTGCACCTCCGACCTAGGAAAGAACGCACCTAACAGAACCACCGAACACTCTTTCCACGACGATAACAGAGTGTCACCGACGCGAAGAGAGGTGATATTCGCCCTCCTAAGACCCCGGCAGATCCTATAGACCTGACCCTAGGGACCGTTCCTATCCTCTCTAACAAAACTCCTCCATTCTTCCTCCTTAACTTTAATTAATATCTCTTTATACTGCCTATCCGCACAGCTAAATTCGTATCTAAGCTGGGACAGCGTATCTGAATTGGACCGCCGGGTGCGTTGAAACTTTCGCCTCAAACGCCTGACAATCCTCCCCTTCAAGGTTAACTCACGCGTCCACCATTTAATTTTAGTAATCTTATGACTTCCACACCTCCTAAATACCTTATCATTTGTCCCCCAAACTACCCCATATAGACGAGCAATTTGCTCGTCAACCCCCAACTCCTCAAACTCACTTAGCGGTATACCGGATACCGCTTCGCTAACCAAGAGTCCATACTGGTTCCAGTCAGTACCAGTGGCGCGCCATCGCCGCAATGGACTCTTATAAGGCAAGGGAGGGGATCGAGGGTAACCATAATTTGAATTAAATTATAGTCACTCAATCCCCACCCTCCCTTAACCTCCCATCTAACGCTGAAATCCCTACTTGCTACCTCATTCATAAGCGTCACGTCAATATCGCTTACGCCCCCAGGCCCATCGAACGTATACCATTCGCTCGGCTCATTCAAAATGTGTAGGCTATTAGCCACCACCCATTCGCTTAATGCCCCGCTTCGACTGTGGCTTTGGTATCCAGACGAATACCGGGATGCTTTACTAAACCACATCGAGGACGAGGCATTCGCATCCAGCCCTAGGATAAATGGGATACTACTCGCAAGTAGTAGTAGCTTATCCATGTAGCCCAGGTAGAGCTAGGGGCTCGCTATATTTGCAATATAAACTAGCGACAATCATCCTACCGAACTCCTCTTCTATCGCTACGCATATACCCAGTTGTGAAGAATCCACAACAACGCAATCGTAGCGTGGATTATTCACAACTATTGCGGCGTTAGCTCTAAGGTCAGTGAAGACCCTAAAACCTCCAGGAAGACACCGAACCACACCACTGGTGGCGTAGGGCTCCTGGAGTAGAGCAATACCGCACTCACCCTCTACCATACAACCCCCCAACTCACACATCACGGTATAGGAGCCCTGACAGTTAAGCTGGATGATCCCACCCGTCAATGTCTGGCGAGGGCGCGCTCAACAATGCCACAATATATAGGGCAGACAGCTGACATTATTAGATGCTCAGCTGGCTTGCCAATAAACTCACAGTTGTGACAATGTGGTGCATTGACGCAACTGGCAGCTTTGTGGCCTTCTTGACCGCATCTCCGACAGACATCTGATCTAGCCCTTCACTCAGCCACCCTATGATCAAACCCCATACAGCGGAAGCAGCCAGCGACGGGGCTATCCGGTCGCACCCTGAAAGAGAACCACTTTATGTAGCACCGACCTGCCTCCAAAAGGGCGGATCTCCTTCATGGGGGATCTCCGTATGGACCCTCTGGACTACCACCCGACGACCCAACTTCTTGTTGACAGAGACGTCCAACCCCACCTCCCCGAATGTTTTGTTATTCGCCACTCTTTCTTAAACAGAGGGAATGCGAATAACCGCCCCACCACCCTTAATAGGTCGTACTACGTGGACCCTCACGCCAAGTGAGGGACCCACCTCTTTGACCACCTTCTGAATTACCTCTTTAGAGGAAGTTGCAGGCCCCTTACTCCTAACGACGACCGACCAAGTCTCCACGGAGCCGGCATTAATCTGCTCGACGTCGTCGGAGTGTCCCCCGCAACTTCCCCTAAGGGCATCTACCTGACCGCGAAGATGGGCATTTTCGGTTATAACCGTTGTCAAGTGCGCTTCATATTTTGAGGCAAGCTCCACCAGCCCCTTCGCAGTCCCCCTATCAAAGCCCTTAGCCTCAAAAACCAGCTCTTTGAGCTCCCCAGTTATTCTTTTGGCAGGCGCAACATGGTTGACGTCTTTGACGGTTGGGCAACCGTTTTCCCAGTGGTGGCCATGCTGGCCCTTCCACCACGACTTCCGCTCCCTCCCTCGATCTCCCCCTCCTGACACGGCGACCCCGTACGCGCTACCGCTTTCTCAGTGGAAACCACGATGGCACTCCCGCTTCCTCCTTTTTTCCCCCTACGTTACGCGGCGACCCAGCACGCGTAACCACCTTCTCAGCGGAGGCCACGTTGGCACTCCCGCCACAACTTTCGCTCCCTCCCTCACCCTCTCTCACTTCCGCCCTCATGACACGGCGACCCCGAATGCGGCTTGCTTCGCGGTGGCGACCTTACTCCCGTCTCTCTCGCCACTTCCCCCTCGCTTGTCATCCACGACTGGTTAGATGGGGACAACAACCGGAATGTTTAACGTGGGATCCTACCTGCGAAGGTCTAACTCCACGGTACTCAGAAAGTACAACGGATCAAATCAATGCGTTGATCAGCGCCCTGGCATTTTCAGTACCAATTGGCAGTGTGGAATGGACATACTAACCACCTTGGTAGGGTTCTAAAACCTCTGCCGTACTTTGGGTCCGGCACCCGGTTGCAATGCAACTCCACATCAAACTGACAAAATGTCAATTCTACCCGCATTTGGGTATAAACCACAACCACCACGATACTCCCCGAGGGGCCTGTCCGCATGAGCAGGTTGGAGTTACCTCCAAGGGCTCTTGCTCCCCGTGGTACCAGAATTAAGTCTCCGGTCAGACTTCGTAGCCGAAATTACTACCAGTTGAGCTTCCATACTGCTCCGGACTGGTGGCCAGCAAAGAAACATAAAATACACACAACGCAAACACCCAACTCTCATACTAAAAACTAACTCTACTTCACAGTTAAACGCCTTCGCCGCTTAAACAATTCACGCGCATACAACCCTAACAATTCGATATTCCGACTAGTGGAGATCACACCACTAACATCTAAGTGCCCATTCGTCCAGCTAATCCCCATACCTCCCAAATCCCTAATGTCAGAGCACACCGGGCATTCTGCAATAACATGCACCCAATCTTCTACCCGCGCCCCACAAAAACAACCGGACCGTTCAGATAGGTGGCTCTGATGCAAAGATGCATTCAGAGGCCCATGCCCCGTAAACAAAAAACCAAGACTCAGACAAAATCTAAAGTCTGGGATATCCACAACAAACGCAACATCCCGAACGTACTCATACGTCCCACGGCCATTAGGACAATTGTCCCAACGTTCTTACCACCTATACCTAACCCTATCATCTAGAAGCCTCTTGCTTCCTAGATATGCCTCCCTCCACATCATCATCGGAAATCCAATCACACCGCAGCAAGGGAACACTCAAACCCCTTCTCAACCTGAATGCAACAGCACGCTGTATGACAATCAGATCAAGAGGGGGTGCTCCTAATAAAACTTGCAAAGCCCCAGTCGAAACAGTTCGACATACAGGCAGACATGCAAGCATCATACAACGTTGCACCGAAAGGAGTTTCCGGCGACCCGAGACCGTCACTGCTGACTCCTACCATATAGCAGCTATATAAGTGGCACAAGCCACAAACAAGCCACGATATATGGTGCGAACAGCATGAGGCCCGAGACTCCAATCACTCCTCAAGATGCGCCGTACTTTGCCTATGACCACCAGTATGCGCTCCTAAACCCTACCCAAGTGTGGAGTAAAACACATTCTTTTACTCATAGTCAGTCCCAGATACTTGACTTGCGTCACATATCTGATGCTGACCCCGTTCACACGGACAATCGGTGGACGAACCGGCGACAATCTACCTTTCAGCAGCATTGCCACGGTTTTGTCCATCGATATGTCAACCCCCACACCTAAACCCAAGAATTAACGATCTCTCAGAGATCTCCTCCCGCCCGTTCTAATTCCAACCTCGAGGGACCTCCAACCATAAGAAGAAGGTCGTCCGCATACGCGCAACATTTACAGAGTGGCACGAGCTGGCTAAGCAGAGTGTCCATCATAAGGTTCCAAATATATGGGCCATAGATGGAACCCTGCGGGCAGCCACGAACCATCTCAATCTACACACTACCATTCATACCAACCAGAGAAGCCTTTCTGTCCGAAAAATAGCTCCGCCAAAGAGCAACTTCCGAACAGCCAAGCTCCTCTAGCCGTTGCACCACCCGATCCCAGCTTAGGTAATCAAACGCCCCCTTAAAGTCAACAAATATGCCAAGGACATATTTGTTGACATTATCCCTAACAACATTCTGAACATACAACCAAGCATCCTCTACACTGCGTCCTTCCCTGAACCCAAACTGCCTATCCGACCACATACCCCGCGTTAACTCCTGAAGCCGTTCCACCATGACCCTTTCCAGCACTTTTCCAAGTACCGGAAGGAGACTGATGCCCCGATAAGATCGAGGATCACTCCTGATCTTATCAGGGAACTTCAGGAGAGGAACAACCCTAGCACTTTTCCACTCGCGTGGAAAGTATCCCTTTCAGACGCACTTATCATAAATGGCCTCCAGGTATTCCGGAATGAACTTCCACAAGCTTTTGCACATCTCTCCATTCAAACCATCAAAACCAGGAGACCGTTTAGACCTGACCAGGCCAAAGGCGTACCCCAACTCCCCATCATCTAATGGAGGGAAAGGAACCTCTTGTGCTTGAGGTACCTGCACCTCCGACCTAGGGAAGAACGCACCTAACAGAACCCCCGCACACTCTCTCCATGACGATAACAAAGTATCACCGACACGATGAGAGGAGATATTCTGAGTTCTACGACCCCGGCAGATCCTTTAGACCTGACCCCAGGGATCGTTCCTATTTTCCCTAACAAGATTCCTCCACTCATCCTCCTTAATTTTGATCAACATATCCTTATATTCCCTACTCACAATTAAATTCATTCCTAAGCTGGGACAGCGTATCAGAATTGGACCGCTGGGCACGTTGAAACTTTCGCCTCAAACGCCTGACAGCCCTCCTCTTCAAGGTCAGCTCACGCGTCGTCCATTTAATTTTATTAACCCTACAAGCTCTACAAGCCCCATATCTCCCAAAAACCCTATCATTAATCCCCCAAACTACCTCATAAAGACGAGCAATTTGCTCGTCCACCCCCAATTCCTCCAAAACCTTAAGCGGTATTTCTATCACCGCATCCCTAACCGAGAGTCCATATTGGTTCCAGTCAGTCAGTCATGTACGCCATCGCCGCAATGGACTCTCATAAGGCGGGGGAGGGGACCAAGGGGCAACCATAATTTGAATTCGAATCTAATGGTAATTTGAATCAAATTATGGTCACTCAATGCCCTTACCTCCCACCTAACACTGAAGGCCCTACTTGTTGCCTCATTCATCAACGTCACGTCAATATCACTCACACCCCTAGGCCCATCAAAAGTATGCCATTCACTGGGCTCATTCACAACGTGCAGGCCATTGGCCACCACCCATTCACTCAATGCCTCACCTCGACTGTGGCTCCGATATCCAGACTAATGCCGAGATACCTTATTGAACCACATCGAAGATGAGGCATTCGCATCCAACCCCAGGATAAATGGACTACCACCTACAAGAAGAAGAAGCATATCCATGTATCCCAGGTAGGGCTCTAGGGGTTCGCTAAATTTGCAGTACAAACTAGCCACAACCATTCTACCGCACACCTCCTTAACAGCTACATAAACACCCAGTTGTGAAGAATCGAGAATTCAAAATCATAGTTTGGATTATTCACAACTATTGCAGCATTAATCCCAAGGTCCGAAAAGACCCTGAGACCTCCAGAAGACCCCTAACCACACCATTAGTGTTGTAGGGCTCCTGGAGTAAGGCAATACTACACCCACCCTCAGCCATACAAACCCCCAACTCACACATTACGGCGTACGACCCCTGACAGTTTAACTGGATAATTCCACCCATCAATGTCTGGCGAGGGCACGCTCAACAATGCCACAATATAAAGGGCAGACAGCTGACATCATTAGATGCCCATCTAGTCTACCCTTAAACTCACAGTTGCGACAATGGGGTGCAGTGACGCAACCGGCAGCTTTGTGGCCTTCTTGACCGCACCTCCGAGAGACATCTGCTCTAGCCCTACAATCAGCCACCCTGTGATCGAATCCCATACACCGGAAGCAGCCAGCAACGGGGCTATCCGGTCGCACCCTGAAAGAGAACCACTTAATGTAACACCGACCTGCCTTCAAAAGAGCGGACATCAATTTGTCCGTACCCTCAAGGACCACATTGGTGCTACCGTCAGAGGTCACCTTCCAGGGACGACAGACCATCCTCACGTCCGACCTCTGGGACGCCGGGCTGAAATCCTGGAGATTCTGACGGAGCAGTTCCTCCATGACGTCTTCATGAGGAATCTCTATATGAGGCTCCTGGACTACCACCCGACGACCCAACTTCCGGTTGACAGTCACGTCCAACCCCACCTCCTCAAATTTCTTGTTATTCGCCACCCTCTCCCTTTCTAGAACGGAGGGAGTGCGAATAACCGCCCCACCACCCTTGATCGGCCTAACTTCATGGACCCTTACACCAAGTGAAGAACCCACTTCCTTCACCACCTTTTGAACGACACCTTACTCCTGACAACGACCGATCAGGTCTCCACAGGCTTCGGCACCACCGGTGTAATTGCCTCCGGCACAGGTGCTGAATGTGCAGGCATCGGTGCCGACGGAGCCGGCATTGACCTGTTTGGCGTCTAGGAGGGTCTCCCACAACTCCCCCCAAGGACTTCCAACTGACCGCGAAGATGGACATTCTCGGTAATAACCGTCATCAGGAGTTCCTCATACTTTGAGGCAAACTCCAGCAGCTCCTTCGCAACCTCCTTCTCAAAATTCTTGGCACCAAAAACCAACTCAGCAGTTCACCATTTAATCTCTTCGCATCCACTACATGACTGGTTGCCCCCCCAACTCAATACGCTTCTTTCTTGTTCTAATTCTACTCCCTTCACTACCCTCCCGCCTAATGCTCTCATCCCCCGATTTAGCAGCGTGAGCAACCACTTTTGCAGTGGCACCACCCTTACTACCCCCACTACCTCTACCTCCACCTCTCCCGCTCCCTCTCACATCATCACCCCTCTTCATCCGTGGCAGAGGCATCTCTACCTTACGAATTAACCTACCAAGCAGGCTGATCCGCCGGCAAACAAACACACCAACGCAGAAACCACGAGCACAAGGAAAAACCCGGAACAGCTGTTCGCCGGGCGCGTGTGACTGAAAACGCAGAAAAAACTATTAACCGCGCAAGAATGCTCAGTGGCAGTCGCCACCCAAGCGGTTGACTAACGCAAAAAACGCGAGGGCACACCCCACAACCCAAGCACAAGGTCTGAAATGGCCCCTCAAAATGGGGGCCGGACGGAACTTTGTTCCCGTACCACCCCGAGTCGGTACGATGCGGCAATGCACCAAGTCATACCGTGGGCACAAAGCTCACTACCACGACCAAACAAGTCGCAAAGTTAGATCTTCCCACACAAGGACAGGCACCAACACCTTTTGAAGAAAAACTGCCCAAGTCCCCCTCGCAACCGGGTAGCCGAACGCTGGACGCACAGCACAACTTTAACTTGACAGGCAATTCAGCCGGCAGAGGACACCAACGATACGGTAGGAACCGAAACTGTGCGACAGTTCAGCAACCACAACCATACGATAGTACACAAAACCGCAAAAACAACCTGGTGCAAAACCCACTTTGCCCTAACACTCAACAAAAAACAACCTGCTCTACCCGCCTACAAATTCAAAATACCAAAAAAAACCACACCTGCTTCAAAAACAAAAAAAAAAAACACCTGACTCGAAAATTACCTACTCAACAAAAAGCACTTGCTACGAAAATTCTGTGCAAGCACACACACCCGAACATAATCACTTGCCGAAAAACAAAAACCTACTTTACAAAAATGTGAAAATTTGTATATGAACAAACAAATGTTCATATACTCAAACAAGTTCTACTTGTTATTTCACAAAGCCTACGATTCAAAAACAGAAAAAATTATGAAAAATTATTTCTGAAATGACAGAAAAACAAAAATTATGAAAATCTCAGCCTACACCAATGCAAATCATTCACCAATAATAGTACTTGCATGCACTCCCCAGCACGAAACCGACCACAAAGAAAATCCTAGTTATTTCAAATATTCACAAATAATTACAAATATTTTCAAACAAAACTATGCGAGGGCACGTCTATTCAATTCAAATCACAACTAAAGAATCCAAGATAGATAGGGACAGAAGGAATCTCGTTAATCCATTCATGCGCGTCACTAATTAGATGACGAGGCATTTGGCTTACGCGCTTTAATTTCTTCACTTTGACATTCAGAGCACTGGGCAGAAATCACATTCTATCAACACCCGGAATTTAGACAGTCGCATTCCCCAAGTCCGTAAATTGATTGTTAATTGATAATCGTTATAATTTAAAAAGAATACATATCTTACGATATAATCATTTAAAAATTTTAGCAAGAAAGTTCCACAATTGGCTACACACGGACAATCGGTGGACGAACCGGCGACAATCTATCTTTCAGCAGCATTGCCACCGTTTTGTCCATCGATATATCAACCCCCACACCTAAACCCCAAGAATTAACGATCTCTAAGAGATCTCCTCCCACCCGCTCTAACTCACACCACGAGCGACCTTCAACTATAAGAAGAAGGTCGTCCGCATAGGCACAACACTTACAAAGTGGGTCGAGCTGCCCAAGCAAAGTGTCCATCATAAGGTTCCAAATATATGGACCACAGATGGAACCCTGCGGGCAGCCACGAACCATTTCAATCTCCACACTACCATTCATACCAACCAGAGAAGCCTTTCTGTCCGAAAAATAGCTCCGCCAAAGAGCAACTTCCGAACAGCCAAGCTCCTCTAGCCGTTGTGCCAAGGACATATTTGTTGACATTATCCCTAACAGCATTCTGAACATACAACCAAGCATCCTCTACACTGCGTCCTTCCCTGAACCCAAACTGCCTATCCGACCATATACCCCGCGTTAACTCCTGAAGCCGTTCCACCATGACCCTTTCCAGCACTTTTCCAAGTACCGGAAGGAGACTGATGCCCCGATAAGATCGAGGATCACTCCTGATCTTATCAGGGAACTTCAGGAGAGGAACAACCCTAGCACTTTTCCACTCGCGTGGAAAGTATCCCTTTCAGACGCACTTATCATAAATGGCCTCCAGGTATTCCGGTATGAACTTCCACAAGCTTTTGCACATCTCTCCATTCAAACCATCAAAACCAGGAGACCGTTTAGACCTGACCAGGCCAAAGGCGTACCCCAACTCCCCATCATCTAATGGAGGGAAAGGAACCTCTTGTGCTTGAGGTACCTGCACCTACGACCTAGGAAAGAACGCACCTAACAGAACCCCCGCACACTCTCTCCATGACGATAACAAAGTATCACCGACACGATGAGAGGAGATATTCTGAGTTCTACGACCCCGGCAGATCCTATAGACCTGACCCCAGGGATCGTTCCTATTTTCCCTAACAAAATTCCTCCACTCATCCTCTTTTATTTTGATCAACATATCTTTATATTCCCTATTCACACAACTAAATTCATACCTAAGCTGGGACAGCGTATCAGAATTGGACCGCTGGGCACGTTGAAACTTTCGCCTCAAACGGCTGACAGCCCTCCTCTTCAAGGTCAGCTCACGCGTCCACCATTTAATTTTATTAACCCTACAAGCTCTACAAGCCCCATATCTCCCAAAAACCCTATCATTAATCCCCCAAACTACCTCATAAAGACGAGCAATTTGCTCGTCCACCCCCAATTCCTCCAAAACCTTAAGCGGTATTTCTATCACCGCATCCCTAACCGAGAGTCCATATTGGTTCCAGTCAGTCAGTCATGTACGCCATCGCCGCAATGGACTCTCATAAGGCGGGGGAGGGGACGTAGGGGTAACCATAATTTGAATTCGTATCAAATGGTAATTTGAATCAAATTATGGTCACTCAATCCCCTTACCTCCCACCTAACACTGAAGGCCCTACTTGTTGCCTCATTCATCAACGTCACGTCAATATCACTCACACCCCTAGGCCCATCAAAAGTATGCCATTCACTGGGCTCATTCACAACGTGCAGGCCACTGGCCACCACCCATTCACTCAATGCCTCACCTCGACTGTGGCTCCGATATCCAGACTAATGCCGAGATACCTTATTGAACCACATCGAAGATGAGGCATTCGCATCCAACCCCAGGATAAATGGACTACCACCTACAAGAAGAAGAAGCATATCCATGTATCCCAGGTAGGGCTCTAGGGGTTCGCTAAATTTGCAGTACAAACTAGCCACAACCATTCTACCGCACACCTCCTTAACAGCTACATAAACACCCAGTTGTGAAGAATCGAGAATTCAAAATCATAGTTTGGATTATTCACAACTATTGCAGCATTAATCCCAAGGTCCGAAAAGACCCTGAGACCTCCAGGAAGACCCCTAACCACACCATTAGTGTTGTAGGGCTTCTGGAGTAAGGCAATACTACACCCACCCTCAGCCATACAAACCCCCAACTCACACATTACGGCGTACGACCCCTGACAGTTTAACTGGATAATCCCACCCATCAGTGTCTGGCGAGGGCACGCTCAACAATGCCACAATATATAGGGCAGACAGCTGACATGATTAGATGATCATCATCAGATTCCAAATAAGTGGAACAAAAATGGAATCCTGCAGGTAGCTGCGGTTCACTCCAATCTCCACTCTTTCACTCATGCCGGTAAGAGAGGCCTTTCAAAGAAGTAGCTCCGCCAAAGAGCGATTTCTAAATACCCAAGCTCCTCCATTGGTTGTATCGTACGATCGCTGTTTAGGTAATCAAACGCCCTCTTGAAGTCAACAAAAATGCCAAAGACATAATTGCTGACGCTGTCACTAACAATATTCTAAACGTCAAACGAATCATCCTCTACACTGCTTCCTTCCCTAAACCCAAACTGCCTATCCGACCACATACGCCGTATTAGCTCCTGAAGTCGTTACACAATCACTTTTCCAAGGACTTACGCCTCAATCTCATTTACACCTGCTAAAAATTCTATCATTAAACTCCTATAGTATTTTATAAAGACGAACAATTTTCTCATCCACCTCCAACTCCTCATAGCCATAACTTGAATGAAATTATGATCACTCTGCCCTGCTTACTGCCTCATTCATAAACGTCACGTTAATATCACTCACACCCCAGACCTATCAAAAGTATATCATTCACTGGGATTATTCACAATGTGGATGCTATTAGCCACCACCCGGGATATCTTACTGAACCACATTGAGGACGAGGCATTCACATCCAAACCCAGGATAAATAGACTATTACCTACAAGATGTAGCAGCATGTCTATGTATTCCAGGTAGGGCTCTAGTGGCTCGCTAAATTTGCAGTACAAACTAGCTACAACCATTCTATCGAACACCCCCTCTATATCTACACAAACACCCAGCTGTGAGGAATCTACAGGGTGGGCCCAAATAACTGTCGCGCTTCATTTTTTGTAGAAAAAGTTTATTTTTTGAAATTTTGAGCAATTAAACAATTTTAGGTATTATAAAGACTGTTGGCTTACATTAGGGCTGCTTAAGTTCAAATCGTTACCTTTAATTTTTTTACCAGCTTCAAACGTTTCTGAAAACTATTGCAGGCGGCATACACCACTTCATCTGGAATTTCGTCCCAAATTTTGATTAAAAGACGCTTGAATTGATCCAATCTTATGTTTTTCAAATTTTTTAATTTGTCAAGCATGTATCCCCATATACTGAAATCCAATGGATTCAGATCCGGAGAAGATGGAGCCCATTCATCAATCGGAATATGGCAAATTATCCTTGCACCACCGCTGAACAATTCTTGCTTTATGAGCCGGAGCAGAGTCTTGCTGGAAGCAATATGGTTCGTTGCCAAAGGGCTCAGATGCATGAGGGTAAAAAGGATTGAAAGCACTTCATCCAAATAATATTGTACATTGATTTTGACACCTTTCTCAATAAAAAGGAGCGGGAGCTTGCCTTTTTTGGATATGGCCCCCATACCATGACAGACGTTGTGTTTTAATATCTGTGAACGGCTAACTTATCTGTTGGGATATCCTGCATACTTGCATACACGCGATCATTCTGGGGATTGTGACTTTTTTGCAATATGAATAGTTTTTCATCAGAGAACATAATATTGCAACTTGCATGCCGCTGAAGCAATAAACCACTTCTTTCCCGTCGCATTTTCTTCTGACGCTCTGTAAGGCCATGAATCCTCTTCCTTTTGTAAGGTTTATGTCCCAAGTCCTCTTTTAAAACATTTCGGATGGTTTTCCGGCTCACCTTTAGCTCTTTGGCTAGATTTCGAGCTGATCTAGCACAATTTCGTCTTATCCTTTCACGGACATTCTTCACCAGCTCAGGTGTTCTTATACTTCTTTTTCGTTCAGGTTATTTGGATATTTAAACACTTCCAGTTCTCATAAATCGAGCCACAGTGCGTTGGACAACTCTCCGGTTTGCATCAATATCTTTCAGCAATTTAACAATTTGGCCTGTCGTTTTGCCTTACAAATGTAATTTTCTCTTTTTGCTTCCATCACTCACAAATTTTAAGAACTACTGATCAGGTCAAAAAAGTACTCATTTAATTTCACAATAAAATAATGAACACAAAAAGTAACGGTAACAAAATTCTGTACACTTATGCGAACATAACGTTGCTTCGAAAAAGTGCGACAGTTATTCGGGTCCACGCTGTAAAACTGCACAATCATAGTTTGGATTATCCACAACTATTGCAGCATTAACCCCAAGGTCCGAAAAGACCCTGAAACCTCCAGAAAGACCTCTAACCACGCCATTAGTGGCGTAGGTCTCCTAGAGTAAGGCAATACTACACCCATCCTCAGCCATGCAACAACCCCCCAACTCACTCCTTACGGGATATGAGCCCTGGCAGTTTAACTGGAAAATCCCTCCCATCAATGTCTGGACAGGGCACGCTCAACAATGCCACAGTAAATCGGGCAGATGAACTCCCTGAAAAACAATCCGAGGACCCAACTTCCGGTTGACGCTCACGTCCAACCCCACCTCCTCGATTTTCTTGTTATTCGCAACCTTTTCACTCCATAATGGAGGGAGTGCGAGTAACAGCCTCCCCTTAAGAGGCCATACTTCATAGATCCTCACTCCCAGTGAAGGACCCACCTTTGTTTCAACTTTCTTAATAACTTCCTTAGAGGAAGTTGCAGGCCCCTTACTCCTGACCACAACCGATCAGGTCTCCACAGCCTTCGGCGTCACCGGAGTAATAGCTTCCAGCACAGGTGCTGGAGGCGCAGGCATCGGTGCCGACGGAGACGGCTCCCATAACAACCTCTAGGGGCATCAACCTGTCCGCGCAGATGGGCATTCTCGTTAATTACCGTCATCAAGAGTGCATCATACTTTAAGGCAAACTCCTTCGCGGCTTCCAAATTCAAAATGCTTCGCACCAAAAATCAACTTAACTCCCATTTAAACATTTTACAGCCACATTTCTCCTGTTACACGGTCAACTGAACGCCAGACGCTCAGCACAACTCTGACCGATAGGCAATTCAGCCGGCAAAAAATACCAACAATAAGATATAGTACTGAAACAACTACAACCGTATCGCAGCTCACGTAACCTAACAATACCGAAAAACTACATGCTTCTACAAACACTTGCTCTGCTCATTTTGAAAATTCAAAAAACAAAAAAACTACCTGCTCGTACAATCACTTTGCCCATACTCACTATGCAATATAGAAAAAAAGCAACCTACACTACTCGTTTGAAAATTATGTGTGATCATACACACACGAACCTAACTACTTGAAAATACAAAATACATAAAAAAATTCAGAAAAATTATTACTATTAATCTCATCCTCTCTGCTAGAATCTGTTTGTAGTTGTTCTGTGGTAGATTTTTGTTTAGCTTCTTTCTCTTTGTTTGTTGCTGCTGCTGAAGCTTTATTTGTGAGTTTTGCTTTACAAATTTTATCTGTTTTAGTTGGCTGTACGTCGCTTTCAACCAGAAATATGCTGTGTTGACCTCCACTGGATACACGTATGAAACCTGCTGACGACAGCCTTACCCCGCGGTACTCAAAAGTACAACGCATCAAATCAATGCGTTGATAAGCCTCCTGAAAACTCCAGGTATTTTCAGGACCAATTGTCAGTGTGGAATAGAGGCCCATTTAAAACCTCTGCTGTACTTTGGGTTCGGTACCCGGTTGCAATGCAACTCCACATCGAACTGGCAAAATGTCAATTCTACCCGCATTTGTACATAAACCACAACCACCACGATACTCCCCGAGGGCTAGTCCGCATAAGCAGGTTGAAGTAAACTCCAAGGGCTCCTGCTCTCCGGGCTACCAGAATTAAGTTTCCTGTCAGACCTCGTAGCCGAAGCTATTACCAGTTGAGCTTCCACATAGCTCTGGACTGGTGGCCAGGGGTTGGACCCCATACACATATCACTCACACACACCACTCATACAAAGTCGAATCCTAACTTCCAGCTAAACGCATTCGTCGCTTAAATAACTCACACGCATATAGCCCTAACAGTTCGGTATTACAACTAGTAGAGATCACTCCACTAACATCTACATAAGTGCCCATTAGTCCAGCTTATCCCCAAACCCCTAATTATAATTATCGCTGAGTACATCGATCGTTCTGTAATTACATACATGCACCCAGTCTTCAACATGCGCCCTACAACACCCCAACCTATCCGAAAGGCATCTCTGATGCAAAAATGCATTCAAAGACCCATGCCCCGTAAGTAAAAACCCCAGACTCAAACAAAATCGGAAGTCCGGATTACACTCAACAAACGTAACGTCCCAAATGTACTCATAAGTCACTCTGCAACACTTAAGCCCTTTATTAACCTGAATGTAACAGCACGCTGTATGACACTCAGGTCAAAAGGGGGTGCACCTAACAAAACTTGCATAGCATCCGTTGATACGGTACGACATACAGGCAAGCATAATACAACATTGCACCGAGAGGAGTTTTCATATAGCAGCTCCATAAGTGGCACAAGCTACAAACAAGCCACAAGATATGGTGCGAACAGCACGACGCCCGGGACCTCATTCAAGTCCTCTTTCATTCTCACCATTTGTGGAATAAAACACATCTATTCACCCACGGTCAGCAGCAGATATTTGACTTGAGTCACATATCTGATACTGATCCCATTCTCACGGACAATCGGTGGACAAACCGGTGACAATCTGCCCTCGATATGTCAACCCCACACCTAAAGCCCAAGTATTTACAATTTCTAAAAATTGTGCTCCCCTCGTTCTAACCCAGATCGCGAATGGAAAGCAACAAAAAGAAGAAGATCATCCGAATACGCACAACTCCTACAAGGTGGTTCGAGCTGCCCAAGCAGAGATTCCATCATGAGATTCCAAATATGTGGACCATAGATGGAACCCTACAGGCAGCCACGAATCACTCCGATTTCCACTCTTCCATTCATGTCGGCAAGGAAGGCCTTTTTGTGCAAAAAGTAACTCCGCAAAAGAGAGATTTCCCTACACCCAAGCTCCTCCAGTCGCTGCAACACTCGATCCCAGCTTAGGCAATCAAACGTCCTCTTAAAATCAACAAATATGTCAATGATATATTTGTTGATATTCACATTAACAGCATCCTGAACGAAAAACCGATCATCCTCTACACTACGTCCTTCCCTGAACCCAAATTGCTTATCAGACCACATACCCCTCGTTAGCTTCTGAAGCCGTTCCACCATTAATCTTTTCAGCACTTTTCCAATTACTGGAAAGAGACTAATGCCTGATAAGAACGAGGATCGCTCCTGATCTTATCAGGGAACCTAAGGAGAGGAACAACTCCAGCTTTTTTCCACTCACATGGAAATTATCCCTCCCAAACGCACTTAATAGTAGCCTCCAGGTATTCCGGAATGAACTTCCACAAGTTTTTGCACAACTCATCGGTCCAACCATCAAAACCTGGAGACCGTTTAGACCTAACCAGGCCAAAGGCGTACCCCAACTCCCCATCATTTAACGGAGGGACAGGGAAAGAGCGCACCTTATGGGACCCCGGCACACTCTCTCCACTGACACGCCAACAAAACTTCCCCCATCCCTTTCCTTAATTTTAAGTACCATATCTTTGTATTCCATCATCACACAACTAAATACATACCTAAGCTGGTACATCCTATCAGAATTTGACCATCGGGGCGTTGAAATTTACGTCTCAATCGCCTGATGGTTCTCCTCTTCAAGGTTAACTCACGCAACCCCTACTTAAGTTTCCTAGTCGAAAAACATTCACACCTCTTAAAAATCCTATCATTAAACCCCCAAAGTACCTCATAAAGACGAGCAATTTACCCGTCCCTCCAAGTCATCAAAATCCATAATTTGAATCAAATTGTGACCACTCAATCCTCTCCCTCCCTTAATCTCCCACCTAACATCAAATGCCCTACTTGCTGATTGATTGATAAACGTCACGTTAATATCACTCACACCCTAGACCCATCAAAAGTATATCATTCACTGGGCTCATTCACAATGTGGAGGCTATTAACCACCACTCATTCACTTAATGCCTTACCTCGACTGTGGCTGTAATGTACAGACGTATGACTGGATACCTTACTAAACTAAATCAAGGACGATTTATTCGCATCCAACCCCAGGATAAATAGACCACCTACAAGAAGAAGCAGCTTATCCATGTGTGCCAGGCAGGGCTCTAAGAGCTCGTTAAATTTGCAGTATAAACTATCAATAACCATTCTACCGATCACCCCCCCCCCCCCCCCCCCCCCCTATAGCAATACAAACACCTAGCTGTGAAAAATCCAAAACTAGACAAACCCTAAGGTCAGTGAAGTCCTTAAAACTCCCAGGAAAACCCCTACACCTGTAGCAAGGCAATTCCACACCCACTCTTAGTCGTACACCTCGCCAACTCACACATTACGGTATAAGAACTCTGGCAATTTAACTGAACAATCTCTCCCTTCAGATTTGGCCTAACATTCAGCCACTCTGCGGTCGATTCCCATACACCGCAAACAGCCAAAGACGAAGCTATCCGGTCGCACCCGGAAGGAGAGCAATTTGTTAAAGCACCTTCTTGCCTCCAGGACAGCGGAGATCAGACAAGCCACACAAGGGCTAGGAGCGTAGCCGTCGGTGCCGATGAGGCCGGCATTGACCTTTCTGGTGGCGAGTAGTACCTCCCCAAACATTCGCTAAGGGCGTCGACTTGTCCGCAAATATGGGAATTCTTGGTAATAACCGCCATTAGGAGTGCTTCAAATTGTGAGGCAAGCTCCGTCAGCTCATTTGCGGTTCTCCTTCGAAGTTTGTGACCCCGAACACCAAACTACTTCTTTCCCTCGTTATGCGCTTTACGGCCGCAACATGGCTCACTGCACCGCACCCAACAAAAACACTCGCTTCGAACCATCTCCCTTGCTACCAGCACCTCTACTAGCGCTCGCATTGATAGCGCCCGCTTCTCTTGCGCCTGTATGAGCGCACCCTTCGTACATTTCTTTTTCGCCGGTATTTGCGGCGTAAGCAACCGCTTTTTCAGCGGGGCTTCCTTTACTGCTACCACTTCCGCTCCCGCTCTTACCCCGAGGAGGGGACCTTAACGGTGGGAGTATCCACCCCTTTCTGTTCTCCACCCGACGTGGAATCGTCTACTACTGAAAAAGGTTTACTCACCCAGAAAACACTCGCGGTAATTAACTCGAGCAACAACACTACTATTGTGTGCCTCCGCCGATTACACACGCTGCAGGCAATAACGGTGTCAACTCGACAGAGTAAACAAATGACCGCACAAATAAGAATACCCGAAAATCACAAGACAACAGTCAATATGAAAATTGCTCCTATCCGTCGACAGTTAGCTAATTGAATGTTACAATTTTTTATGTTCCTGTTAGTGTCCGACCGATACCAAATTTTTAGCCGATGCCGATTAATCGGCCAGAAAGCAAAGAATCGGCCGATGCCGATTCTAATTCCATAAAAAAATACCTGAATATTATTTCATAAGGATATGTATTTAGTAAACAAATAACATCACAAAATCAAATTTATTTTTATTTATCCAAAAACATATTAACTTATTAAAACATAGTAGTTTTCTTATTTTGTAAAACATGAATATAAATTTGGGTATATTTGTACTCATAGTAGTAACTTCTGCTGACTAGATTCACATATTTATATGTTTTTTCAATTCTTTAATATCTAGTAACCATATATTTTGAAATAATGATGATTGATTAGAACAATACTTCAGTTAACATAAAAAAAAATTCAGTTCATATGTAAGAACAAAGGTGAGAGTCACTATATGTATATGGACATTTAATAATCAAAATTAAATAATTTTATGTTATAATGTAGAAAAAGAAGTTTATTTGCGTTTTCTCCAAGCAAGTTGGTACGCCTATCGCTATAAAGCTGTCCTGCAGCACTAAACAACTGTTCACTTGCAACGCTTGTTGCAGGTGCAGTTAAATATTTTTGGTCAATTTCTTTAAGTAACACATGCGAGCTTTGGTGCCAATATTCGAAAATATTGCTATCGCGATGAATAATTGGTTCGGTGAGGTATGAATCGAACTGTTTTTTAAAAGGTGAGCAGAACTCTTCCAATTCTCCTTCTTGCGTTAGCATATCGTAGTCGTGGGAGTCCCAAAGGTTATTATTATGGGAACTTTTAGCGTGATAAGTTGATGGAAAAGTTCTGCTGTGATTACCATCATTTATTGAACCTGCTTGTTCTTTCAATATCGTCTCGCACCTATTAATTTCTTCAATTGAGAAATATTTGGTTTTAAAGCGAGGATCAAGAACTGTAGAAACAAGCAACTCAGGATTTGTCTTAATAAACCCAAATCGTCGTAGTAAAGAGGCTGCTAACTTATCTTTTAGCATTGAAATTTCTGCCTCATCATCATCAGAATGATCTAGCTTTTTTTGCAACATTGCAATTAACGGAATTATTACAGATGCACTTGTAGAGTCATAGGACAAATCCTGAGTTGCCTGATAAAAAGGTTTTAGAATTGAAATTAGATTGCAAACGGTATCCCATTCGTTTGCTGTTAGAAAATCTACCAAACCTCGCTCGGCAATGTATAGGTTAATGGCAGCTTTCTGTTCATATAAACGATTTAACATCATATATGTGCTGTTCCACCTGCAAACAATGTCCTGGATTAAGGTATGGTTTGGCAAACCAATGGTGTCCTGAAACTGTTTTAAATATTGACAAGCCTGTTCACTTCTTTTGAAATGGCCCACAATTTTACGACATTTCTGATTTAATTCTTTAATGTTCGCCATTTTTAAAATACTATCTTGAATCACTAGTTGTAACGTATGTGCGCAGCATCCTAACCACTTGACTTTTCCTAATCTCATCGCAGCTGTCATGTTGGCTGCATTGCCAGATACAGCAATATGGATTTTCGTTGTAATATTATATTCTTCGAGTATATTGTTTAATCCAGCTATTATATTTTCTGCTGTATGATCTTTATCTAATACGCTGGCTGCTAAAATAACTTTTAGCCTACGTGGCCCTTGAACAAAATGAGCTGTGAAACTTAGCAAAGAACACGTCCTTGTGGAATTACTCCATATATCTGTCGTGAAGCTTAGCCATTTGGCTGATGCTACAAGCTGAACTACTTTTCCTTTGACTTTGTCATTTGTTTGCGGCATTAATGTTGTACGAAAAAACTTTTTACTTTTTAAACGATATCTGTTTACATTGTTTGGATCTGCTTATTTAACCTTCTAAAAGCGCTGCCTTCTACTATATTATAGGGCAGCATGTCGACAATGATCATGTCCATGATTGACTTAACGATTTGCGTTGCTATAGGATGGTCATCTGGGTAAAACGATTAATTTTTTTTCCTCAACAGATTTGGTATGGTTTCCTGAATGTAGCTGCAACTTGGCTCATCTTCCTTTTGCTTCTTGTTGGAAACGTTAAAACTTGTTTGTTCATTTTGATACAATACCCACTGCTCTTAATGGACAATTCGCAAATTTTTTTTTCTATATTTACCGTCGTCTGTTGTTTTTTTCTGGAATTTCTTAATGAAATTGTCTTTTGGCAGGTGTTGCACTTGGCTGTACTAACATTTTTTTCAAAAAATTTCCAAATAGGATTTGGTCGCACCATTTCTCCTATACAAAACTCTATTTTAAAATACTTTCAAACAAAACTAAAATCTGTTACTTACCAAAATCTGCAAAAAAGTTCAACAACGAATTAAAGCTCAAACTCAATTGAAAACTTAGATATCTAATTACAGCGGAATAATGAGAACGATGCATGGAATAAGTTCATTACAGCGGACGTCACATGAACTAATATTTTAAACTTTAAAATAATTAAAAAAAGATAAAATTTAAACATGGAATGGCATTCGAAATCAGTGCAAAGAATCGGCCAAATACGGCCGATGCCGATACCAAGGCCGATTAATCGGTCGGTCTCTAGTTCCTGTTAAGATTGATCTCGAAGCGAAAGGACATATTTTTGTTAAGATTGATCTCGAAAAAAATATACACGAAAATTTTACTGCCGACTTTTACTATGCAAAAATATTTAACAATGAGTTTGCTGAAAATTTTTGTGTTTCACTGAACCATATAATTTTATCATGCTCTTTTGTATTGGTTAGAACGTATATACTAACACCTGATTCCCTTTAAGCAAACATTGCGAATCTCCAAGCTTATTTATGTCAGGCCTGAAATTGTTGTACCATATGATCAAATTTGATCAGGATTGAATTGGAGCAATAAAACACAACTTTTCACGTTATACATAGTATGTGTATAATCTACTATCTACTAAAGGGCGCATTTTTTGTTTATTCTAATTAAAGAACAAACATTTACTATATAGAAAAGTAAACAGAAAAAAAGAAAACCCATATTATTTTGTACAAGACTGTATATATATATCTATGGCATTAACTTTTACTATTTATGTATGACATAATTTTTTAGATCGTTTTTCTTTCCATTACTTAAAATGGCAGCAACATAATAGAAGACATTTTAATAATTAGGACCACTAGACATAAATATCAAATCTAAAAAATGCTTAGTTTGTATGTAGACTTAACCAGATTTATGTGATGGGCTATACTAGTGGTATGTCTTCAAAAAATCTACTTAAAAATATTACAAGCTGCATTGTTCGAAACATGTAAAATTTAAATACCACTCTGTGAGACTTTGTTTTATACATACATATAAGAGGGACTTCATCCTATATAATCGCAGTAATATATATATTATATATAACACAATATAATAAAATAATATAAAATAACGCTAACATTAAGAACATAATATACTCTTAAAGATATTAACAATAACGCAAGTATTCGTTTATGTTCCAACAGTTTATTATCGGCGATTTTTCAGATTGAATAAACAGTGGAGTTGTAACTGCTCAACTGGTATAAATACGCTAGAACTGTCTTCTAAGAAAAAAATCATGTAAAACCGTTATTCCATTGTTAGTTATTATTGTTCCTAAATTTTTTGAGGACTGAAATACATACAGTATTTAAAAAGCCATGTCTTGTAGCTTTAAAAATTTTGTCATTTTTGATTTAAAATTAAAAAAAAATTTGCTTAAGGGGCTATACCAGTGTGACAATTTCAAAAAAAAAGTTTTTGGTTTTTGCTTTTTCGACAGTTTATACTATATATCCAAAAATATTCTGTGGAATCGGCAAGGTCGCATCTTGGATAGTTTTTGGATCATAGATAAATTGATACGAAACTCTTTGATTCGAGAGAGAGCTATGAAAACTCCCATTTTTTATAACATTTTTCGATGATGCCACTGCTGAAAAATATTAGATTGGGTATTTTATATATAACTTTTGGGTATTTTGCAATTTCCAAACTACCACTGAGGTATGCAAAAAGCGCATTAATATATATTATTTTTGGGTGCTCGGTTCCCCAGTAGCCCTATATCACCCATATATATATAAATAATTCTATAAACAACTGACTTCTAATTCTCCAGAATTTCAATAACAGACTAATTTTTACAGTTCGTTTTAGCTCTATTCTTCTGGTATCCCGGCTTTTTCACTAACTGCTGATAGACGATACCCTGATTGTGTTTTGTTGCCAGCTCAGAAAAAAGATCAGGGTCCGCTGCCGGCTGACAAGCGAGAGAGCAGGAAAAGAGTTTCTCGTCAATTTATCTATACCTTCTAAAGAGCAACCGCTCGCAGGCACAAACATATATAACTGACGACAAAAAACGACAATTTTTAACCTAAAAAAAAAAACGATTTTTTTTAAATTACGCCATTTTGGTAATTCTTGATATTTTTCAAAGATCGTAGGTCATTGTATAGGAAATATCTTTAAGTTTAATAAACCTTTTGAACGGTTTTGTTCAACTACTTATTCGTCCGGAATCATGTAAGCAGTTGGGCATTTGTTTTTTGGCACCTCCGAAAACAGTTATTTTTCAATACTAAAAAAAATCTTAAAATATAGTTGATTACCTTATTATGTACAATGAAGTTCGAAACATTCGATCGAGTACTCTTTTTGTTTTAATTCACGAAAGTCGCCTAATTTTTCATGCGTTACACCGGTATAGCCCCTTAATAAAGTTTTGAACTATAATTGTTCTCATATAAGGTGGACCTAATTGGACAGGTGCGAATCTCTCCGAATTTTCCATGCTGAGACGTTTATTGATTTTACTTCATAATGGTTATACTTGAATCTTCGACATCAATTGTATTTTAAAACCAAATAAATCGGATTTAGCTAATTATGTCTCTCCATAAAAATATTTCAATAAGTGAACGCGCCATGTGATACTGTTAATCTAACTGTTTTGTAACAGGCGATGACTTCGATTGAACTCCAATTCCAAATAACTTTATACAGAATTCTTTTTGTGGGGATCTCAAGGCAAGAATTTGGGCCGAATTCATGGCTAGAGCCGAGATGGTAAAAAATAATGATAATAATAATGGAGACAAAGCAAAATATTTCATTGTTGACAATAAGGATTATCGCACTTAATTGGTGTAAAGGAATAATTACAGGCAGAGACATGAAAAAATAAATAAATTTAAATACTTTTTTTAGCCAGCAAATTATTTTATTTTTTAAAGGTTAACACAGAATGGCATTAAATAAGGTTTCTACTTAACTTGATAGATATTTCGTTTTGATTCAGCTCCAACTGAAGCTCCTTGGGATTACCATCACTAACCCTTGGATATCCATCTAAAATAAAACGGACAAAAACAAAAAGTTTTATTAATATATAATCTAGGCACTAGGCAAAAGCAGTACAAACTTCATTGAAATCTGCCGAACTTTTGTCTAGGTATAGTTCAAAAAAACATAGTTTTGAGAAGACGCAGAATTTTCACATTCAATTCGCCTAAAGTAATATAAAAACTGCACATAATGAAAGAGAAATGACAAATAGAAAATGGCCAAATCAAAACACGCTACTAGATACAAGTGTATACAAAATAAAGCAAAAAAAAAACACTCGTATTAAATCTTGGGAATATCAGACTATATATGAATTAATAATTCATTTCATTTAGGACCTAATTTGTTATTGTTCATTATAATGTGTTATTCAAAAGCTGATGAAAACCTATAATTTGCTTTATTTAAACTAAGAGAAATATATTTATCCGATTTTAAATTGTTTGTTACAATATATACTTTACATACACGCATCATCTATTTACATAAAAACCCCTACTAACCGTGTAGATAACAGTAGTACATACTAACGCTAACAACTAATTTAGCAAATTAACATTCATTGATGGAATTAGAAAGAAAAAATCAAGGCAGTATTAAGTTGAGAGTAAGTAGGATATGGTTAAAATGGCGATCCATGCAGTTGTCGCTGTCTTCACTCTGTATTGACCAAATCTTAATTAAAATATTTAATGTAATGTAAAATACTAATAGACAACGGTAGCTGAGTTACCGAGACTAATATAACAGACACAGATGTTTTTCTTTGGCGTCGTTGGCAGTCTATGACAAAGTTTGAAACATTTTTATAAGTATAAGTCTTTATTTTAATAACAATTACTATATAGAATAGAAATTAACATAATCATATTTGCGTATTAAACTTACTCAAAATTTGTGCGCATAAAGACATACAGTCAGCGTCATAGGTCTACAAGCAGCTAATACAAAAAAGTTTTCTTTTAAATAACTATTTTATTGAATTGAAATTGTATTATTCTTACTAAAAATGACTTCAAAGTCTGTACTTTTATTTCATGTGATTATTTTTACAATTTTCGACGTTAATTAGTTCATCAAAAGTGTATAGATAAGCTATATTCAAATTTTGATAATGCAGCTCCACCAAATACCAGTTTTCATCGGTGGTTTAGTGAATTCAATAGAGATCGTACATCACTTCAGGAGGATTTTCGGGAAGGTCGTCCAAAATCAGTTGTTGTTCTGGAAGCTTTTGATGCTGTTAGCAAACTGATATTGGAAGATCGTCATGTGACCTTTCGAGATATTAAAACAACTATAGGCATTAGTAAGATCAGCATATGTACCTTCAATATTGCATGAAAATTTGATTGTAGCAATTTTTTTTACGTAGAATTCAACGTAATTTGTCTATCGCTCAAAAATATCTTGTGTTGTTTGGCCTATAGAAGTCTTTCAAAATGAGCAGAATCTAACAAAAGTTGTTCTCGCAGGAAGAACTTGTCGCAACCATATCACTAAAAAACCCCTTATGGGTGGTACACAACCATTTTTTTTTTGCCAGTTGTCTCAATAAATCAGGAAAACCAACAGCCGAATACGGTTTTTAATAGTCCTTTTTTCCTTACTCCTGAAATTTGAAAAGTAATCTGCGTACAGGCATGAAGTTTTTACTGTGTAATATTTAAATTATGCAATTTAATAACGAGACTGGATATCCGTCCGGGGGTTTAGAAACTCTATCAAGAGATTTAATTAAACGTAAAAGCATGCACGTCTCCTGAGTTTTCATTTCAGACCACTCTATGACATTTTTGTGTTTCTATGTACTTGATATTGTGTGTTTTCGTATTTTTGTTTCAAAAAGAGTCTCACAATGCTCTTTGTCCTTAGGATTATTATCATGTTAGATTTTACAAACCCAAATTTTCGGTACTTAATCGTTTTAAAATGTCTAATTAAATACGCCTTTTTTTATTGACATCTGACATACAACCCCAGAGCATTATATCACCTCCTCCATTCTTTACATTGAATGAAAACATGCTCTTCTCAAATTTCTTCTCGCAATAACTACAGAAATATTTCGCAAATCTTCCCTATATATTACGTGCAATTGATGATGCAGCTATGTAGTTGTGTATTTTTCTTTACCGCATTCAATATTGAGCGACTTCCATGGGTAGTGAGCTTCGGTAGGTGACTATCGTGATGATTCTTGTAGATTTGAAGTTTTTTTTATCCGCGGTTTTATTTCCCTTTTTGCCGAAATTTATTAATATTGTTTGTTTTGTCGAACCAACTAAAAAACACCTTAACAAAAAATTTTTAACGCGCACAATAACCTTTAAGTACTGAGGGCTTGTAGACTTTTGATCGCTTCGATAGTTATGTTGAAAAATAAAAGTTTCGTTATCTCGTTTATTTGGCGAACATATACACAAAAATTTGGTGTCGTCATTTTACTGTTAACCATGTATAAGAAAAATTGAATTTGAATTCAATAAATTATTTAATTTACAAAATATTTTCAAACAAACATTTTTGTATTAGCTTTTAGTAGACTATGACGATGACTGTATGTAGCATTGCTGATTACAATCAAATTATGTGTACATATCCATATGCACACAGTAAATGGAAAAGTAAAACATTTTTGTTTTAATAACTTACGCAATTTAGAACGACTTGTGTTGAGCATGATAAAACAACGCTACTGTGAAAAGCGGCAATAAGCGTTACTTTATAAGTCAATGGTGTAAGTTTTAGCTTAAAAATAGTAAGAGTAAGGAAATTGGAGAAGACGGTGCTTAATAATTTAGGTATTTGAGGCAAAATAATAGTAAACAACTTTTTAAAATATAAGTCGGAAAGTCCCAAACGGGGCTAAAAACAGCTATACAAGGTTCCCTTTTGATTTCGTTCCTGATTTAAATGTGAACGCAAAATTGTACTACGAATAGGAAAAAACTTTTCTGTAATATAATGTAAACTTATGAAAATTATATATGAAGAAAATGTAACCCGCAGCTATTGTATATACATATATATAAATATTTATAATTATGGATGTTGTTTAAGAAATTTAAAATAAAATTTTCGAAACCTTAGGCCTATTATTTTCTTTTGCCCATCCAGTATATTATTATATCTCATATATGTATGTTATTTTTGTTAATAAACAATTATAAAAAAATTTGTATTAAGAATGTAATCTTCATCAAGAGGTCGCCTTAGGGTGACCCTCTGAAAAATCACTGATTTTCGCGATTTTTGTTTTTAATCATGAAATTAACTAATCGGTCCGGTCTTTTTTTTATAAATGAATACATTCATACAAAATTATGGTTTTTATGTTTATTTATTAAGTATATAATAGCTAAATAAATTATTGAAATGACACGTAAAACAAGGTCCTGTACGATGTCCACGATTGCGGCCGAAATTTTAATTTAATAACAAAATTTCAAAATGATTATTAATATGTAGGATCGCGCTATGGAAGCTTGTTTTTTGTTTTAAAATTTGACGAAAGGGTGGTGGTTTGAACAAAAGGTATCGAATTTAGCCTATTTTTCGTGGAAAAAGATTGGAAGATTTCGAAAAAAAAAGCTTCCATAGCGCGATGGAGAATGACATTAAACATGTTCTCTCGTAATTGGAACTAGATATCCTCAAAACTGTTCCCTTCAGAGTGGAAACCGTTTTGAAAAACACCAGTTTGAGAACAACGCGTTTAAAGATAGGTCGCTCCGTTCCCCACTCTGTTCCGTTTCTACAAGAAACGCTGAAGCGACCGTAATAATTTCAGTTTCGATTTCAAAATCTGAGAGAATGTTTATTACAGTGTAAACTATCCAATAATGCAACAAAAAAAATTTTTTTTCTAATATTTCACACTCTTAACTTAAGACCGTTGAGCGGCGATCATGCAAAAATACGAAGGAAATATCAGAAGCTTTATTATCTGAACAACAGAAATTGAAGCTTGCATGATCATACACTTACGCAAGTATGCATGAAATCCATATAGCTAGATACTCAGGGGTGTTGTGGAATCCAAGACCAAATTGCTTAGCTGTCTGAATTGCAAACCAATTCTGATTTTCAATGGTGTCACAGAATCTAATTGGATTTTCGTCTTATCGAACCTACGCAAAACCAATATTCGAATCAGCTGTCTACTAATGTGACGAAACTAGTAAATGAATACATTTGGAAGCAATATTAAAGTTTGTAATGTTTTAAATTTTTTTTTTTAGCATTTTACACTTGTGTTTTTTTGAAATTTCTTAGTTTAACTGGAACATAAGTTATTAACAAATAGTAATCTTTTTGAATTTTTTCTTCCAATAGAAATTGTGTTCTGCATTCTTTACTGGCGTAGACACCGCTTACGCGATTATAGCCGAGTCAACAACAGCGCGCCAGTCGTTTCTTCTCTTCGCTACGTGAAGTCAATTGGATATTCCAAGCGAAGCCAGGTCCTTCTCCACTTGGTCCTTCCAACGGAGTGGAGGGCTTCCTCTTCCTCTGCTTCCCCCGGAAGGTACTACGTCGAATACTTTCAGAGCTGGAGTGTTTTCGTCCATCCGGACGACATGACCTAGCCAGCGTAGCCGCTGTCTTTTAATTCGCTGCACTATGTCTACGTCGTCGTATATCTCATACAGCTCATCGTTCCATCTAATGCGATATTCGCCGTGGCCAACGCGCAAAGGACCATAAATGTTTCGCAGAACCTCTCGAAAACTCTTAACGTCGCCTCATCGGTTGTTGTAATCGTCCAAGCCTCTGCACCATATAGCAGGACGGGAATTATGAGCGACTTATAGAGTTTGGCTTTTGTTTGTCGAGAGAGGACTTTACTTTTCAATTGCCTACTCAGTCCGAAGTAGCACCTGTTGGCAAGAGTAATCCTGCGTTGGATTTCCAGGCTGACATTGTTGGTGGTGTTTACGCTTTTTCCAAGATAGACGAAATTATCTACAACTTCAAAGTTATGACTGTCAACAGTTACGTGGGAGCCAAGCTGCGAGTGCGAAGACTGTTTGTTTGATGACAGGAGATGTTTCGTCTTGCCCTCGTTCAGTGCCAGACCCATTTGCGTTGCTTCCTTGTTAAGTCTGGAGAAAGCAGAACTAACGGCGCGGGTATTGAGGCCGATGATATCAATATCATCGGCATACGCTAGCAGCTGTACACTCTTATGAAAGATTGTACCTGCTTGATTCAGTTCTGCAGCTCGAATAATTTTGTCCAGCAGCAGATTGAAAACGTCGCACGATAGGGAGTCGCCTTGTCTGAAACCTCGTTTGGTATCGAACAGCTGGGAGAGGTCCTTCCCGATCCTGACGGAGCTTTGAGTGTTGCTCAACGTCAGTTTACACAGCCCTATTAGTTTTGTGGGGATACCCAATTCAGACATCGCGGCATAGAGGCAGCTCCTTTTCGTGCTGTCGAAAGCAGCTTTGAAATCGACGAAGAGGTGGTGTGTGTCGATTCTCCTTTCACGGGTCTTTTCCACGATTTGACGCTTGGTGAATATCTGGTCGGTTGTTGATTTGCCAGGTCTAAAGCCACACTGATAAGGTCCAATCAGTTTGTTGACGGTGGGCTTTAATCTTTCACACAATGCGCTCGATAGAACCTTATATGCGATGTTAAGGAGGCTAATCCCACGGTAGTTGGCGCAGATTGTGGGGCTCCTTTTTTATGGATTGGGCATAGCACACTTAATTTCCAATCGTTGGGCATGCTTTCGTCCGACCATATTTTACAAAGAAGCTGATGCATGCTCCTTACCAGTTCTTCGCCGCCGTGTTTGAAAAGCTCGGCCGGCAATCCGTCGGCCCCTGCCGCTTTGTTGTTTTTCAGGCGGGCAATTGCTATTCGAACCTCTTCATGGTCGGGCAATAGAACATCTGCTCCATCGTCATCGATTGGGGAATCGGGTTCGGCTTCTCCTGGCGTTGTGTGTTCACTGCCATTCAGCATGCTGGAGAAGTGTTCCCTCCATAATTTAAGTATGTTCTGGGCATCTGTGGCTAGATCACCTTTGGGGTTCTACAAGAGTATGCTCCGGTCTTGAAACCTTCTGTAAGCCGCCGCATTTTTTCGTAGAATTTTCGAGCATTACCCCTGTCGGCCAGCTTATCAAGCTCTTCGTACTCACGCATTTCAGCCTCTTTCTTTTTCTGTCTACAAATGCGTCTCGCTTCCCTCTTCAACTCTCGGTATCTATCCCATCCTGCACGTGTTGTGGTCGATCGCAACGTTGCGAGGTAGGCAGCCTGTTTTCTCTCCGCTGCGACATGGCAATCCTCGTCGTACCAGCTGTTCTTTTGCACTTTCCGAAAACCAATGGTTTCGGTTGCAGGTGTACATAAGGAGTTTGAAATGCCGTCCCACAGTTCCCTTATACCGAGTTGTTGACGAGTGCTCTCAGAGAGCAGGAGTGCAAGCCGAGTAGAAAATCGTTCGGCTGTCTGTTGTGATTGCAGCTTCTCGACGTCGAACCTTCCTTGTGTTTGTTGGCGTGCGTTTTTTGCTGCATAGAGGCGGGTGCGAATCTTGGCTGCAACAATATAGTGGTCCGAGTCGATGTTAGGACCTCGGAGCGTACGCACGTCTAGAACACTGGAGACGTGTCGTCCATCTATCACAACATGATCGATCTGGTTGGTTGCTTTTCGATCCGGAGACAGCCAAGTAGCTTGATGTATTTTCTTGTGCTGGAATCTAGTACAGATAACCATATTTCGGGCCCCGGCGAAGTCGATCAGCCTCAACTCGTTTGGGGATGTTTCCTCGTGGAGGCTGATTTTACCGACCGTCGTACCAAAGATACCTTCTTTGCCCACCCTGGCGTTAAAGTCGCCAAGCGCGATTTTGACATCGTGGTGGGGGCAGCGCTCATAGGTGTGCTCCAAGCGCTCATAGAAGGCATCTTTGGTCACATCGTCCTTCTCTTCCGTCGGGACGTGGGCGCAAATCAGCGATATGTTGAAGAACCTTGCTTTGATGCGGATTGTGGCTAGACGTTCATTCTCCGGAGTGAATGATAGTACTCGGCGACGGAGTCTCTCTCCCACCACGAATCCAACACCAAACTTGCGCTCCTTTATATGGCCACTGTAGTAAATGTCACAATGACCTACTTGTCTTTGTCCTTGTCCCGTCCATCGCATTTCTTGGACGACGGTGATGTCAGCCTTTATTTTCACGAGGACATCAACCAGTTGGGCAGCAGCACCTTCCCAATTAAGGGACCGGACAATCCAGGTGCATGCCCTCAATTCGTAGTCCTTATTTCGCTTGCCATGGTCGTCATCAAAAGGGGGGTCTCTCATCCGAGGCTGATTGTTGGTTTTCATTGGGGGTGTTTTTTTTACGTGGCGGGTCCCAAACCCAGCGCACAACCCTAAGTAGGGGATGTTTCGCCTTCAAACGGATGTTCTTAGGCTACCCAGAGGATACTTGGTCAAAGACGGGAAGTCGTGAGCTGCTTGAGTCATATGTAAAAGAATCGTTACTGGCCACTCCCAAGTGAATGGCGATCAGAGAACTTTCCTCACTTGCGTGAACTTCTACACATGACTCCATCCTCCGTCGGACAAATGCACATGTGAAATATATCAGGGCAATTGCTTCCTTAGGGCAGAATTTGAAAAATTTCGTATCCAAAAAATTTTCATATGATATGATATATATATGATATATGATGATATGTAACTATAAACCCTAGAAATTTTAATCAATTATTTCTTTGCCTCCCCAAAAACAAAAAAAAAAAAATTCAAAAAAATCGATTTCAAACCTCTAATACAGGCTCCCCACTTCAATATCCACATTTTTTTTTTTCAAAATTTCAATAATTGAGACATTTTGTGTTTTATACTTATGTTTTTTCCTATAGAAGCAAAGATAAATTAATTCGAAATAATAAAATAATTTGATTTCTTAACTTACATTTCAAACCTGTATGCAACTATCTTCTTGGTTTGTTTCTGACAGCAAAACCGATAAAATTGGTTTCCGTGACACCCAAACCGATACAAATTCTGTTTCGAATATCAAACCAATAATATCTGAATTCATGACACCTACTGCGTTTTTTTGACAACTATCAGATTACACAACACCCCTGACTAGTATTACTTGCCAAAATTGGCAATTGGCGAATGAATGTCGAAACTATCTAAGTGTTTGACCCAATAAAGTATGTAGAAGTTTCTCATAAAATAGGTAAGTTCAATAGCAGCCATGACACAGAAACACCGGAAAAGCAAGAAAGAACACTTCACAGTTGAAAAATTAAACATTCCTATTGTTGGCTTTATACAATCAAATTCATAGTTTTAATTTAGAATAGACAAAAAAAGAAACAGGTATTTATTTGATACATAATTGAAGTTTGAAATTCGCAGTTAATTATGAATTTCAGGTAAATATATTTCGATGCTGTGATCAGAATTTATCAGGGGTGTTGTGGAATCCAAGACAGAATTGCTTAGCTGTCAGAATTGCAAACCAATTCTGATTTTAAATGGTGTCACAGAATCTGATTGGATTTTCGTCTTTTCGAACATACGCAAAACCAATATTCGAACCAGCTGTTTACTAATGTGACAAAACTTGCAAATGAATACATACAAGAAATCCTATTAAAGTTTTTAATAAGTTCCGAATTAAAGAAAGATTTTAAGAGATAACATTTATTGAATGAATAATGACGCATTTGGGTGTTAAATATCGTTTTTTCATTTTTACAATTTTTCTTAATTGGCGGGCAGGATAGAAAAAAAAATTGAAGGTCGTGGAATTGGGGCAAAGTTTATTATCTTTGGCATTAAATTATCTTCTATTTAAACCAAAAAAAAAAACTAAGAAAAGTTAAGTTTGAACATACTTATATTTAAAGTAAAATTTTTTTAGACCAAAATCTGTTTTTTTTTCAAAATTGTATACTTTTTATTTTATATTTTCCCAGTTTAACTTGAACATAAGTTATTAAAATATATGAATCTCTTTGAATTTTTTGTTTTCGATAGAAATCGCGACCTGCATCCTGACCGCCGTCTGGCATATGCACATGCGATAAGCATCTGGCAATTGCTTTTCAAAGACAAATGTAAAAGATTTAGTTCAAAAAAGTTTGCGGATGATGTTTAAATATATAACTATAAATCCTAGAAATTTCGCTTCAATCAATTATTTCTCTCCTTCCCCAAATTTCAATTCTGATTCCGACAACTATCAGATTCCACAACACCCCTGTATATTTCGGGATTTAAGATTATCAAAAATTAATAAAAACGTTCAATCTTTTGTTGCATTTGTAATGTATAATAATTTAGGGTCATATGAAATTTTAACCCTTTGCACTTGAGAGGTGACTCTCACTCACCATGGGGTGTGCTGTCACAACTCGAGAGGATGACTATCGCTCACCACTTCTTTTGCTGTGGTAACTCGATACGCGGGACTAACTGTTTTCGTTTACTTTCTTCCATTATCACCTTAAATATGTAAAAATGCATTTAAAATTAAAATATAAAAGCTTTATGTGTTACTTTATGTATGTAATCATTTTAAGTTAGAAATTAAGTTAGAGGTAAGAAATTACCCAAATACGCTATGAAACGCTTTTGAGTTGCTGAAAAAGGTCCCGAATGCAAAGGGTTAATATAAAATACTAATAATGATTTTTCATCAAAAGTTTCATGATATTTTCAAGCAGTAATGTGAGTTATGCAACAATATAATTAAAAAAATGCAACGGTTTTGAACATTGCTTATCAATATTTTTTATTTATAATTTATTTTATTCAACTAACTTTTTTCTTTTATGAATTTTCATTTGCTTCATTTCTTTACCCAGTTCTGATTTGTTATAATAAGGAAATATAATGACTTACTACACGGGGGAGGGGAACTGCAAAGAGTTCCCCATTCACCGCGCCCCGACAAGCTGTCTTCACTTTTAAACACTAAATATTGCATTAAGAATTGCAATAAAGATGTATGCGATCTTTTGTATTAGAGGTTGTTGTTCTTGCAACGACAAAAACCCATCCCTAGGTAATTTCGAAGAATGGTCCCGAGTTGGATTAGAGGTGTTTTGTTTTTGCTAACCGATTTTTTCCAAACACTAGCACTTCCCGTCTGCCTTGGAGATAGTGCGAGACACCATCTATAGAATTTGAGAATTTGATTTTTACATAAGAATGTGTTTAGCTCTACTTTATATGGCTAGCCAACATTATACAATAAAAAGGATTGGTATCTAAAATTGTGAATTCGTTGTGCTTATAATTTTTTAAAAATAAATAGGCTTTAATTTAGCAAACAAATTAAAATATTTTGAGTGGAAATAAGAAAACCTGTAATACAACACATGCATGCGTTAAAATGCTTTTATAGTATATGTATCTTTACATTTATATAAATGACCGGCATGAATAAATGTATAATAAATTGTAAAACTTATCAACATACCGCTTGCTTAAATTCATTTGCTTAAGATACTGAAATATAATTATTAAAATATATAATAATTCAATGAAACTTCATTTAACATTTAAGACTATATACTAATCGTTGATGTAGTATATTACGCGATTAGTCCAAACTAAGAAATAAAAAAAGTATATATACTATATATATATAAATAAATATTTAAATAATGAATATACATAACATAATTATGAAACTATAACACATGAATTTAGCAATGAAACAAAGAAAAAACTTGAATGGTCGAAAAATAATGAAATAAAACAAAAATTTATAGAACGTATGTATTAATTCAAAATACTTATATACATATATAAACATAAAATTGTACAGAGTTTTGAATCAAATTAATTTAAAAATCTAATTAGGAAGTTATATCAACCAGATCGAGAAAAAATATGAAAAAGAAATTAAATTAGGAGCATTTATAGTATTAAGTTTAACTCATGAATATAAATATAAATGATTGTTATGTAAGCAGATAATAAAGGAAATACATTTTGGCAAAATACCTCAATGTTTTTGTAAGTGAGATGAAATTTAAATTGATTCAAGTCCAAAACAAGTTATTTATAAATCTTTCCAAGAAGGCAAAACGTTTTCTTCTTACACAATTGTTTAGTGAGTCAAATGCGGAAGATAAACGATAAAATAGACAAATTTTTATTTACAGTACCTTATATACTTTTCATTGGCCGGAAATCAGTGAATATAAATGTAAGGGGGATTACTCTATAAGCCGTTGCGCGATTAAAGGTGTTCCCCAATGCCACTCTGTGAGGCGATAAACACTTTGTAAATTGCGTTTACCATATGCGTTTTCGCAATGGTATCTACTCTGTTCATTCAAGTGAGGAAAGTTCTCTGATCGCTTGAGAGTGACCAGAAACGATCATTTTACATATGGCTGAAGCAGCTCACGACTTTCGGTCTTTGACCAAATATCCTTTGGGTAGCCTAAGGATATCCGTTTGAAGGCGAGCTAAAGTGAGAAGGCGAAACATCCCCTACATAGGGTTGTGCGCTGGGTTTGGTGCCCGACACGTAAGCAACATCCCCTATGACAAATAACAACCAGCCTCGGATGAGAGACCCCCTTTTGATGACGACCATGGTAAACAAAATAAGAACTACGATTTGAGGGCATGCACCTGGGTGCCGCTGCCCAGCTGGCTGAAGTCCTCGTTAAAATAAAGGCTGAAATCACCGCCGTCCAAAAAATGAGATGGATGGGACATGGGACAAAGACTGAGGCAGGTAGGTTCCTGTGGATTTACTACAGTGCGCAAGTTTGGTGTGGAATTCGAGGTGGAAGTACTATCATTCACTTCGGTGGTCACAATCCGCATCAAAACGAGGTTCTTCAACATATCGCTGATTTGCGCCCATTCCCTGACGGAAGAGAAAGACGATGTGATCAAAGATGCTTTCTATGAGCGCTTAGAGTGCACCTATGAGTATTGCTCCCGCCCCGATGTCAACATCGTGCTTGGCGACTTTGAAGCCAGGTCGGACAAGAAAGGTATCTTTGGCGCAACAGTCGGTAAATTCAACCTCTACGAGGAAACTTCCCCAAGTGGGTTGAGACTGATCGATAGATACCAAGAGTTGGAGAGGGAAGCGAGACGCATTTGCAAACAGAAAAAGAAAGAAGCCGAAATACGTGAGTATGAAGAGCTTCACTGGGGTAATGCTCGAAAATTCTACAAAAAAATGCGGCGACTAACAAAAGATTTCAAGACCGAAGCATACTCTTGTAGAACCCAAAGAGGGGATCTAGTAACTGATGCCCAGAGCATTCTGAATGGCAGAGAAAGCATAACGCCAGGAGAAGGACCAGATATTCACCATGCTTCGAATCTTATAAATGACCTGTGAAGAGAGAATCGGCACATACCAACTCTTCGTCGATTTCAAAGCTGCCTTTGACAGCGCGAAAAGAAGCAGCCTTTATGCCACGAAGTCTGTATTTGGTATCCCTGCAAAGCTAATACGGGTATATAAACTGACGTTGAGCGATTTCAAAAGTTCCGTCAAGACCGGGAAGGACCTCTTCTAGCCGTTCGATAATAAACGGGGTTTCAGACAAGCCGACTTCCTTTCGTGGGACTTCTTCAATTTCCTCTTGGAGAAAATAATTTCAGCTCAAGAAATGAGTAGAGAAGGTACCATCTTCTATAAGAGTGTACAGATGCTGGCGTACGCTGATAATATTGATATCGTCACCGCCCCGTTAGTTCTGCTTTCTCCAGAATGGATTAGGCAGTGAGGCAAGTCGGTGAATGAGGGCAAGACGAAATATCTCCTGTCATCAAACAAACAGTCGTCGCACTCGCGACTGGGCACTCACGTCACTGTGTACGCTATGTTGAGAAGTAAAGTTCTCTCTTAACGAACAAAAACAAACCTCTATAAGTTACTCATTATTCCCATCCTACAACACCTGAAGAGTCAACGTTGCGAGTCTTCGAGAAAAAAGTTCTGCGGAGGAGAAAACGCAAAGGAGAAACAATGTCAGTTCGTAGCGTTTATTTGTAGTTTAACATCATTGAAATAAGTTATTTTATTAAGGAAAGTTGGAACCCAAGAAAATTTATGAAAAAACCAAAAGACCAAAATGAGGGAAGGAAATATAAATTAGCTGTTGAAGATTTCGAACAGAAAAAATAATTGATTTTGTAAAAAGGTATTTAAGTTTCCAACATTGCAACTAAATAAAGTAAATGTGAGAAAAAAAGGTCATAACCAAAAGCATATTAATATCAATTATATATTTTATGTGGTGTAATCATGCGGGTCTATTTCAATGCAATTGAAGTCTGATAGACACCACCCAGCAAGCGGTAACCACACGACGACATCGCATGCCGCAAAATCAACAAGAAAGTTTTTGGATAATCGCTTACGACACAATTCGCACTAGATAGACACAAAAAAACACTTGTATACATACATATTAAAACTCATATTAAATTGCTTATTTACATATAAACATAAGTATATACAATAGTGCTTATGGAAAACATATGGTTTACCGAATACGTTTTCGCCCTCATTTTATTCATAGAGTTCTTCTTCTTCTTAATTAACGTAGACACCGCTTATGCGATTATAGCCGAGTTAACAACCGCGCGCCAGTCATTTCTTCTTCTCGCTACGTGGCGTCAATTGGATATTCCAAGCGAAGCCAGGTCCTTCTCCACTTGGTCCTTCCAACGGAGTGGAGGGCTTCCTCTTCCTCTGCTTCCCCCGGCGGGTACTGCGTCGAATACTTTCAGAGCTGGAGTGTTTTCGTCCATTCGGATAACATAACCTAGCCAGCGTAGCTGCTGTCCTTTAATTCGCTGAACAATGTCAATATCGTCGTTTATCTCGTATAGCTCATCGTTCCATCGAGTGCGATATTCGCCGTGGCCAACGCGCAAAGGACCATAAATCTTTCGCAGAACCTCTCGAAAACTCTTAACGTCGCCTCATCGGTTGTGGTAATCGTCCAAGCCTCTGCACCATATAGCAGGAGGGGAAATATGAGTGACTTATAGAGTTTGGCTTTTGTTTGTCGAGAGAGGACTTCGCATCTCAATTGCCTACTCAGTCCGAAGTAGCACCTGTTGGCAAGAGTTATCCTGCGTTGGATTTCTAGCTGACATTGCTGGTGGTGTTTACGCTGGTTCTAAGATAGACGAAATTATCTACAACTTCAAAGTTATGACTGTCAACAGTGACGTGAGTGCCAAGTCGCGAGTGCGACGACTGTTTGATTGATGACAGGAGATATTTCGTCTTGCCCTCGTTCACTGCCAGACCCATTCGTTTTGCTTCCTTGTCCAGTCTGGAGAAAACAGAACTAACGGCGCGGGTGCTGAGGCCGATGATATCAATATCATTGGCATTCGCCAGCAGCTGTACACTTTTATAGAAGATGGTACCTTCTCTATTTAGTTCTGCATCTCGAACTATTTTCTCCAGAAACAGGTTGAAGAAGTCGCACGATAGGGAATCGCCTTGTCTGAAACCTCGTTTGGTATCGAACGGCGCGGAGAGGTCCTTCCCGATCCTGACGGAGCTTTCAGTGTTGCTCAACGTCAGTTTACGCAGCCGTATTAGTTTTGCGGGGATACCAAAGTCAGACGAAGAGGTGGTGTGTGTCGATTCTCCTTTCACGGGTCTTTTCTAAGATTTGACGCATGGTGAATATCTGGTCGGTTGTTGATTTGCCAGGTCTAAAGCCACACTGATAAGGTCCAATCAGTTTGTTGACGGTGGGCATTAATCTTTCACACAATACGCTCGATAGAACCTGTTGTTGTTGTTGTTAACGGTTATCTAATCCCCGTTAGGATGGTAAGGGTTACTTGTGTTGTCGTCGAGGTCATCTAACGGTAGGCCCAGGAAACGTGCTGTTTCGACGGGGTTGGACCAAAGGGAGGGGGGTGTTAGATGGGTAGGGTTCGTAGGGCATGCAAAGAGGTGGTCAGTGTCATGCGGAGACTCGTTGCATGCAGGACATACATTGGGTATGTCGGGGTCGATTCTGGATAAGTAGGAGTTTAGCCTGCTACAGTATCCAGAACGAAGTTGCGCTGGGGTCACTCGCGTTTCTCGCGGCAACTGAAGCTCTTCGTCTGCAATAGGCGGTGGTTTGACTCCCAGAACGCCATTCACGGGGAGGGAGTCGATTAAGGTGTTGATGGCTCCACTGTGAATGGCGGCCAGTGCCTGTCGATAGTTCGTTGCGTCCGAAGTCTGGTCGGCGTACTGTTTGATGTCGTCGACATAGTCGAGGAATGACCTCTTGATGCTCCTGGGAGGCGGTTCCGGTCCAAGCAGGTGGCTGCAGGGGTGATTCCTACGGAAACAACCCAGCAGGAACTGTCTGGAGAGGAGTTGATTATGCTCCTTTACAGGTGGCATACGCGTCTCACTGTGAAGGTGTTCGATGGGAGACATCAAGAGGCATCCCGTCGTGGTCTGGAGTGCTGTATTTTGGCAGGTCTGGAGTTTCCTCATCTGCGTGCCACTGCATCCAGGCGACCATATGGGCGCTGCGTAGTTGAGGACCGGCCGGCCGATTGCCTTGTTAGTTGCCAGCAACGTTTCTTTGTCTTTTCCCCATGTGCTGCTGGCTAGCGACTTGAGGATTTTGTTGCGGCTTTGTACCTTGGCGATAATCGCGGTCGTATGGGGAGAGAAGGAGCATAGACTATCGAAAGTTACGCCTAAAATCTTAGGGTTATTAACAGTCGCGATTTTGACGCCATCGACCGCAATATTAAGCTCAAGTCTATACTCCTTCGTCCAGTTTGTAAATATGGTCGCTGTGGATTTGGTGGGTGAAAGTTGGAGGTTTCGTGCAGTGAGGAAACGAGAAAGGTCGGAGAGGTAGCTGTTTACTTTCAAACACATGTCATCGATTCCATTGCCCGACGTCATTATCGTGCAGTCATCTGCGTACGAGGTTATGGAAACCCCCTCTGGTGGTTGAGGAAGTTTCGAGATATAGAAGTTAAACAGTAACTGGGAGAGGACACCACTCTGCGGAACCCCCTGTTTAATTCTTCTCAGTTTAGATGTTTCACCTCGTAATAGTACGGATGACTGACGACCGTTCAGATAGTTCATGGTTCACCTCTTTAGCCCTGGAGGGAGAGTGGTTTTTTCGATGTCCTGCAGTGGCGTTGTGTGATTGACCGTGTCAAAAGCTTTTGACAGGTTCAACGCTACGAGGATCGTTCTTTCGCAGGGTGGTTTCTGGTTGAGGCCACGACTATCTGGGCGTTTATGACGCTAAGTGCTGTGGTGGTGCTGTGCACTTTACGGAATCCATGCTGGTGGCTGGCTAGGCTCAGGTGGTGAGTGAAGGTCGGGAGTAACAAGGCTTCAAGTGTCTTCACTACTGGGGAGAGGAGAGTTATCGGACGATAAGATTCCCCTTTGTTGGCGGGTTTCCCAGGTTTCAGTGGTGGGACCACTCTTCCGACTTTCCACACATCGGGTATTTGAAGAGTGGTGAGCGACAGGTTGAAGACCTTGGTGAGATATTTTACTCCCGTTGAGCCTAGATGCTTTAACATTAGCATATTGATTCCGTCAGGGCCGATGGATTAGGATGATTTTGCCTTGTTGATGACACCCTGAACCTCCTCATCGGTGAAAGTAAGTGGTGCGCAGTTGTTTGGCATTTTGCGCAGCCGTCGGTTAACACATCTCTTAGCTTTGTCTACCGAAGGGTGCAGTGTCAACTGCCGGTTGAAGTAGCTCGCGCACTTCTTCGGGTCCGAAGAGGCATGACCATTGAATTGAACTTCAACTCGGTAATCATGTCTCCTCGGATTAGACAGAGCTTTGACAGTAGCCCAAGGCTTACTCACACCGGTGGAGAGGTTGCAGGACCTCAGGTGCTCTATCCATTTCGTTCGCTTATGTTGATTTACCATACGCCGAATCTCCAAATTGAGATCCCTTATTCGAGGATCCCCGGGATCGGCATGGCGTAAGGTGTCGCGCTCATTAGCTAGAACCGCTGCTTCGGCTGGGAAATTGGGGCGGATTTCCGCTAATCCTCCAGCCGGGATGAAGCGAGCGGTAGCTGCTGCGATCACCTTGCGGAATTGACGCTTGCCAACGCATACGTCCGTAGGAATGGGTAGAGCGTTGAAGGTGCTCTCGGTAAATTCCGTGAAGCCGACCCAATTAGCTTTTTTAAAGTTAAAGAAGGTACGGTTATCCACGGAAACGAAATCGGAAGGCTTCTCGATCGAGATAATTATGGGCAGATGGTCTGAAGCGAGAGTTAGCATAGGTCGCCAGGTTATGCTATTAATCAGACCACCGCTAGCAATGGTAATATCTGGCGAGCTATTACAGGTGCCAATAACTCTGGTGGGGGCTTCGTCATTCATTGTGCAGAATGTCGAGCCGTCTATCTGTTCCGCCAGCTCTATCCCCCTACGATCATTTGACAGGCAGGAATGCCAAAGATCGTGGTGCGCGTTAAAGTCGTTTAGTACCATACGGTTTTCACCACGAAGTAGCGCACCTATATTCGGGTGATATCCTGTAGTTCAACATGTAACTGGGGGGATGTATATATTGAATATTTCGAGCTCGACATCGCCTGACCGGATAGCTATGCCCTGACATTCTAGGGTAGTATCCCTTGGGTCGATGTCTTCTTCGATTAGACGGTACTGCACGGTGTTGTGCAATATGAAAGCTAGGCCACCACCACTATCTCGCTCGCGATCTTTACGTATGACGTTGAAACCTGCACAACTCAGAAGATCTGAGCGGCTGTTTAACTTGGTTTCTTGGACCGCAGCTATCGATACATGTTCCCGATTCATAAGTGCAACTATCTCCTCGATCTTACTCTGGAGTCCGTTGCAGTTGAATTGAAGAAGTCTGGTTTGTCGCGGGTGTCCGTGGGTAATCCTGGGGGTGAGGGAGTGCCGTGTAGGTGGTGTTTGTTGCAGCTGCACGGGCGGTTGTCTCACTGGGGTGTTGGACGGCGACGCCACTGTTGTGAGTTGCGGGGGCAGACTCCTGCAGCATGGGGCAACGTAGGATTCACTCCACTCACGTGTGGTGCTCTGGCCGGAACACGTCGGGAAGTGACACCAGCCAGCGCAGGAATTGCACTTAACTGATGTGACGTTCCGACGTATGAGGGGGGGGGGTGATAAGTCAGACTCTGGTTGAGTGGCGGCGCGGCGCGCGAACTATGTGCAGATTGCACAGCCGTAGATGCTTGTGTCGCAGTATTGCGCAGGCAACATGGGGCCACGTAACGCGTGGTCCACTCCCTGTGAGTCTTAAGGCCTGAGCAGGTTTTAAGATGGCTCCGTCCATTGCATGTGTTAAACCTGACCGAGGTGGAATTTGGATGGAGCCTTTTTGCGCAGACGCAGCAATAAAATTCCTCCGGGCCCGGGTTGGACTCAATGCCAGCACGAGTCAGGAGGATACGGAGCAACCCTGCTGCAAGGCGTTGCTCCAGTGACGACAAACACAAATTAATACTCACCGATCCAAACGGGTCAGATCGCCGAAATAACAGCCCTTGGAGCTCGATAGAACCCTATATGCGATGTTAGGGACGCCAATCCCACGGTCTCCTTTTTTATGGATTGGGCATAGCACACTTAAATTCCAATCGTTGGGCATGCTTTTGTCCGACCATATTTTACAAAGAAGCTGATGCATGCTCCTTACCAGTTCTTCGCCGCCGTGTTTGAATAGCTCGGCCGGCAATCCGTCGGCCCCTGCCGCTGTGTTGTTCTTGAGGCGGGCAATTGTTCATAGAGTCCACATTCGTCTTTATACCCTACACTAGGTAATGTATGTTAAATCTTATATATAAAAATGAAACCGTTTTCGTTGTCACGGCATCACGCATGATGGCTGATTTTTTTTTTCTTGTATTTGTTATTATTAGGAAAAGGTTCTTATGTAAGAAAAAATTACGAAAGTTGCCGGAAACCCCTAAAATCAGCCCTTTTCTTTTTCCCATACAAATGTTTTATTTTGTATATACATACATATCTACATATGTTAGTAAAAATGATTAATTGTTTGTTAGTAACGCTAAAGCGCGAGAACGGCGGAACCAATCTTCATGAAATCAGAAGTTTTAGATATAAAAAAAACCATATACTTTTCATAAGGAAAAGTCGAAAAATTGGAAATTTCCAAAAAGTGACTTTTCATACAATTCTTTTTTGTTTTGTTTTTCAATATTTTGATTTGTAAATTATTTGAATCGTTCAATTTCGGTCGCTTGCTCTTTTATTCCGGCTATTAAAAAAAAAATTTGAAAGTTATTCAGTGAAAACTTTATGTGTGTTTCAAACGAAGTGATCAATTACAGATTGAAATTTGTTACGAAGCTACGAAGAGGCTCACTAATATCGGTCGGTGTTCTTTTTGCCATCAACGCCAAGGCACATGAACGAGTACTCCTAGGATGCGATGACATACGTGTGGAATTATGGATCGTGGTCAATCAGCAAGCGATCGTCACGTTGTCACAGCACGACTTTTCAAAAAACAGTTTCTTCTTTGGTTGGTGGATAGTGGTTCCACCAGATCAAATTGATGAAATCATTTCTGCGGAAATTACTCATGCAGAAAAAGATCCAGTATTAAACGAAGTGATGAAAACCAATATGGTTCATGGACATTGCGAACACCACAATTCCACTTCGGTTTGTATGTCTAATAATAAATGCACGAAACATTATCCACTTGCTTTTCTTTCGGAATCGCAAACTGGAAATGACGGATATCCACTATATCGTCGTAGCTCATCAGACGACTTTACAACTTAGATTAGTGAATATCGAAGTTGACAACATGTGGATCGTACTATATTCTCCACTATTGTCTAATTCACATTCAAAACTCATATCAATGTTTAGTATTTCAGTTTGGTGTAATCGATAAAATGCGTTTGTAAGTACGTCACCAAAGGAACCGATGTGGCGGTTATTGGTCTTGAACAATACGGTCGATACGTGAGCTGCAATAAAGCGCTTTGTAGGGTATTTACTTTTGCAATTCATGAACGTTTTTCGACTGTTGTGCGTCTCGCAGTTCATTGACAGAATGGCTAAAGAGTGTTTTTCAACCCAGAGGATACAGTACAGCCAGCGGAAACACTTCCAACAACATTGACATTGACGACTTTTTTCTCAACTTGCGTCAGTGATTCGTTTGCGAGAACACTGCTATATTCAGAAATGCCCTGATATTATGCATGGAATGCATCGTCGAAGAAATAGTTACGCAGAAAGCAAGGCCAACCTGAGGACGTATTTACGTAATCCACCCGAAAAGCGACGATTGCTAATACCTCCGGTTGCTATTGATAAATGTACGTGGTTTAATTTCATATGAGTCATTGCGCACTGTGAATAGTAGAGTGTGTGTAACTTTTTGAGAAGCATGCAAGCAATTACAATTGCTGGAACATGATGAAACCGATGGACGATTCGATAGCCACTTCGCATGCTACTGAAGTTCGCACACTTTTCGCGATGGTCATTTGGACGAATCCTTCAAATCCGCGTCAATTTTGGAATACGCACAAAATTACATTGCCGAAGACATTTTACATCGTATTCGATAAGAATTGGAAATAGGCAAATTTCGGTTCCAGTCGTTTGATATCAATTCCACCTGCCTTTTGTCAATTTACTTCAACGAAATATGAACTCATCACGAATGTTTACGAGTATGCTAAATTTGCCAAATTATCGTAACTACGATTGTATGAGTGCGTGCCAGTTGGAAAACCATCTTCTCTGTACATTTACGCTCCGGAATAGAAACCAAAAAATGTTGTTTATCAAACTGCGTTACATTGAAAAAATTTAGAAAAATCGAAAAAAAAAAAGATTTTTAACCCAACGTAAATTAAACTTTCTTTTCATTTCAAACCACTTAATTTCACGCAGGAGAACGCATGCTTTCTCACGGCACCACGCGGGAATGGCTGAACCGATTTGGCTGATTTTTTTTTGTAGTTTTCTAATACTCTGTACAAGGTTCTTATGGAAAAACATATTAAGAAAATCTCTCAGAAAGATTGAAAAATATACATACAATTCATTTTTCTTTTGTTTTTCAATATTTTGATTTATATTTGTGGAATTATGGATCGGGGTCAATCAGCAAGCGATCGTCACGTTGTCACAGTACGACTTTTCAACTACAGTTACGATGTTCTTCTTTGGATGGTGGATAGTGGTTCCACCAGATCAAATTGATGAAATCATTTCTGCGGAAATTCCTGATGCAGAGAAAGATCCAGTATTAAACTTGCTTTTCTTTCGGAATCGCAAACTGGAAATGACGGATATCCACTCTATCGTCGTAGCTCATCAGACGACCATACAACTTAGTAGCGAATATCGAAGTTGACAACATATGGATCGTACTATAATCTCCACTGTTGTCTAATTCACATTCAAAACTCATATCAATGTTTAGTATTGCAGTTTGGTGTAATCTATAAAATACGTTTGTAAGTACGTCACCAAAGGAACCAATATGGCGGTTACTGGTCTTGAACGATTCGGTCGATACGTGAACTGTAATAAAGCGCTTTGTAGGGTATTTACTTTTGCAATTCGACTCTTGTGCGTCTCGCAGTTCATTTGGAGAATGGCTAAAAAGTGTTTTTCAATCCAGTACAGTACAGCGGAAACACTTCCAACAACATTGACATTTTCCTCAATAATAACACAATTGCTAAGCATTTGGAATAGAAGAAAAGAACTGTAACCAAATACGCAGTAAAATAGATTATAAATGGTTCAGTATCAGTCGTTGAGTATGTATTATACCACGTGCATCCCAAAAGACTGATGTCACAACCTTTCCAGCCGCCTTTTTAGTTTTTCCACGCCTGAGAACCGGTTCATCTCATGCAGTCCACTAGAATGACTGTCGATTGGACTCCAGTGGGAAATGATGGAGCTATATTTCTATCACCGACGCAAAAAATCGGCTTTATTGCGATTAGAGAGCACTTAAACACTTCTCAGAATTAGTTGTTTTTGTTGGATTATGAACTTGCGAGCACCTACTTTGCAACTCAACGGTGGATTTCCCTGAGCTCAAATTCAACAGTATTTTCCCCAAAAAAGCACAACACAAGTTGCTTCACAAAAATGCTATATCTCTTTATCTAATAGTTATAATAGTAGTAGTATTATATATGTATCAGCCACAGTGTAGCGTGGACGGGTCCTCTAGTTTTAAATAATTTTCGTAAAAAGGTGATCGTAATGTTCCTTAAATTATTATTAAAAAATCAGTTTCACAAAATATATGTACATAAGTTTGTGAACACAACCATACCAAGAGCTCGGGTATACAAAAATATTGTGTAATAATATTGGTATTATCACCAGCGAAGCGAATGAAATTCTAGCCGAATTTCGCTATTTCAAGTTGAGAGTAGCGAGTGCATAGTAAATTCGCCACGAAGTGCCGAAAGAACTAGCGAAAGTGAACATTTGGTATTGCCTCTTGCGAATTTATAAAATTCGTTTCGGCTCAACTGTCAAAATTTGGCGAACGTTTATTCGATTCGAGAGTGTAAATAAAAATGGAGAAAACGTTAGAAAATTTTGAAAATTTATTTATTATATTTTATTTATTACAAATTTAATTATTTTTAGAATAAAACGAACTACTCAGAAGCAGTTACTGTGTGAAGTTTCTGGAAAGAAATCCTAAGTTAGCCGTTTGGCTGCACAAAAAAAAACAAAATAGGTTGGAGTTGTGGGAAGGTATTGGGGCTGAGTTAAACAATATCGGTCCTCCAATACATAGTGGCAGTGAATGGAATAAGGTAAGAATACACAATTTTGATTGCATACGAGTATATGTACATATCTGTATTAATTTGTGCATTTCTTAGGTTTGGTTGGACTACAAATTGAAATTAAAAAGAAAAATTGCAGAAAATCGGAAAGAGATTGCAGCCACAGGTGGAGGACCTTACACCCAACGCAGCTTAACGCCTTTGGAACAGGCCATGGACGAGTTGCTCAGATTGCAGTAGGCAGTGAATCCAAGCGGAGCCGTATTTGGAAGCAGTGCACCTGCACCAGCATATTTAAAGAAAGAAATCACCACACATCTGGAAGATGTCGATTCTCACCCTGAACAGGCGGAAGAAATTGGAAACTTTAGCATTACGTCTAGGCAGGCACCTACAAACAGAGTGGAGGAGCGCGAAAATTTGCGTATGAAGGCTTTAGAGAAGCTAGCAGAAACGCAAGAAACCTTGTCGGTATAATGAAAAATATTAATTTGGTGTGCAAAGAAATTTCAATATATAACAGAAAAATTTACGAATTAAAAAAAGAAAAATTGGCGCTATATGAAACGAAAGAAGAAAGAAAGAAGGAAGAAAATAATGAAAAAAATAGGCGACATAAAGAAAAAATTGAAATAAAACTAAAAGAATTGGAATTATAAAAACTTAAATACTCAAAGTAAAAAAACGTATTTCCTGCAATTCAAATTTAATTTCAGTTCTTTTATTGTACGTTACATATACATACATATATTTTACATATATTTTAGGGATGCAACTACACTATGACAATGCATTCGCAATTTGTCTTCGGCGATGATCTGCTGCTGTTCCACTGAAGTTTCCTTCAAATGGTTCCAGTGGTATTACTACATCAACAAAAGTTTCTTGTTTAGGATCATTTACATTATATTGTTTGCAAATATTGTGCAAAGCACAACAAACATTTACAAACACAGTTGCTTTACTAGGGAGATATCGTAGTTTACGTTCCCTTAGTATACAACGAAAACGGCATTTCAGCACTCATAATGTCCTTTCAACTACGTTCCTTGCCTTTGCAGGTTTTTTATTATGATTTGATCCCACTGTTCCTGGTAAAGCGTTTCGGAAAGGCGTCCATGGATACTCGTGTCGTGGATAACAAGAATCACCTAAAATATATTTCATTTTAGTATGTTTTTATGTACATACACATATAAATTGTAGTTTCCTAAGTAAACCGAATTATAATCTCCTCTTTGGGTAATGTGAATGAACCAGATATGTTTTTAATGAGCTATTGTTCCACACAAATGAGTCGTGGCTAGATCCTCCATATCTTGCATCAACAGACCGTATCACCATATCCTCTACGCACGCCTGTTAAAAGTTTATTTTTTAAGACGAAATAATAATAAGTAATAATTTATTTAATTGCTGCTTACAAACATCGCATTTATGCTATAAAATCCTTTTCGATTTAGATATAAGTGCTTGTTCTCACATGGGGCAATAATTGCAACATGGGTTCCGTCAATGCAACCAACCACATTTGGAATTCCTGATCTGGCGAAAAATCTCCCTTTTGTTGTTCTAAAGATTATGATAAGCACTTTTACGTCCTGTCAATTGTACACTTAAAGTATCTAAAATTAGAAAGTAAACGTTGGTTCGAAAAGTTTCTTCTCCAGATAAAGCTGTTCTTTCAATTTCCCGTGACTCGTCAGCTTGAGGTTTTCGGGTTTTTTTACGACGGGGGTCATAGTGGTAATAATTTTGAACTCCAGATAGTGCTTTGGCTTTTTTTTCATAATCAGAAAATTATTTATCTCTCATATCTTGGAGAAATAATGCCAAAGAGCTATATATTCTTATCACAGATGATAAATCAGCTTGAGAATCCTGAAGCTTCTTACTCGCAGCATGAAAGCGATCCAAAATTGCATTCTAAACAATGACTAGAATTGCTGTTGCTAGATTTTGTAATTTTTTGCTGCAGTCCCTCAGCTTCAGCTCACGTAGTAGGTTTTTCATCTTAGTTTTCACCAATAAAGTTTAGTGCAACAATTATTCCAGGCCAGTCATTTTGTAATGTGTAGCACCAACGAGTTTGAGAAAGGCTTTTAAGTCTTAAACTTGTACGTTGTCTTAAAATTTCCCAACGATGTGTCGAAACGGTAAAAAAATTATATAATTCTTGCAACGTAGAAAAAAAGTCAACTGAACAACAACAACACAAGTTCCCACTAAATTTAAAGAGTTACCAAACAAGGAACATATTCTGCTGATGGATTAGTTGTTTTGATTCGTACTTGCACTCCTGAATATAAACCTGACATGCTGCTTTAATTATCGTAACATTGACCACGACAATTCATTATATTTAAACCATTATCCCCAAGAGATTTTAACAAAGTATCTTCAATATCTTTAGCCTTATGGCCAGTATTTGGAATTAATTTCAGAAATCTTTCGACAATTTTACCATTGTTATGTACATATCTAATAATTATCGTGGGTTGATCAACATGAGCAATATCAGGCGTGGAATCCACAATTACACCAAAATACTTAGCAGATTGCACTTCTTTATAAATATGTTGCAATACTTTATTTTGAATTAATAATATAATTTCTTCGTAGATTGTCTTAGATAAATACGAAGTATTTCCACGGCCAGGGTGCGCATATAATTTTAAATGTTCTGATAAAAACGGATCAAATTTAGCAAGAAGCTCGACTGAACCTAAAAAATTTCCATTATGGGGATCTCCAATTCGTTCTGAATGTCCTCTAAATGACAATTACTCGATGCAAAACTTTTTTCCAGTATAAAATTTCTTCGTCGAGCTGCTCTATTAAACGTTGATTAACACGGCCTTGAACGACAACTCGAGCTTTGAAGTGACTAATGTTAGTTTTGTGAAAATTAGAATTTTCATGAGCTTCAATGCGCGCTTTTGAATTTTTCCAATCTCTAAACCCTTCATCAGTAAAAACGTTTACTTCGCCACTACTACCAAATAGTAAACATAAAACACAAAATACTGATCCTTTACTTTCTGAATAAATTAACCACCCACGATGTTGAATTTCTCCGTTCTTTAAATTACGTTGGAAAATGTATTGTCGTTACATTATATCAGATTTAAAATTTTGACATTCTGAAAAATTTGACGCCCCCCAAATTGTGCCGCGTAATCCATCACTGTGTCTAGCACATACATAAATGCATCCTTACTTAACCGAAAGTTTTCTTTAAATATGTTTATAAAAACTTATGTGACGTGATATTTATTTATGCACTTTTATAGCAATAGATACTTACAACACTGAAGAAAGTTCTATGGGGTTGGTGTGATCTCTAATCAACCGTCACTGCCTAAGTACCTTCGTTATTGTCCTTTCAACATAACTATCTTCAAAATATAAATCTACGTTGTTAAACATTTTTATTCTGCTTTTTAAAATCACCGTAAATTTCAAAACACACAATAATCAGTTTTAATACGTCAAAAATGTCAATTTCGGATGAACTCGTGTGACATTTCTCATTTATTTTAGTATGGCAACAAAAAAGTTGAGAGAATGTGTTCATTCGCCAGTCACAATATGAACATGGCGAATTTTCGCCTAAAACATTCGACTCGCCAATGCATTCGCTTCGCCAGTGACAATACTAGCATATGTACTTTCAAACATACTATATTTATTTAAACATACAAATCCTTTTTAATTCCACATTGGCATCTATTCTGCAATACCACTTGTTTTTTAGCAAACAAAAAAAAAAAAACAGGATTGCTTACAAAAAGCATATCGACTTCTTCGTGAGCTCTCATTTGCTTAGCATAATTACAGTTACATACAAATAATTCGTGCATATTTATGTAAGTTTGTAAAAAGCGCATTGATCTTTTCAACGAGCTCTCAGTTGCACAAAACATAAGTACCTAAATACGTATGTACAAGTACATACATACAAGTCCACGTATTCGAGTGTACCTAAATACAAAACATTCGGTTATCAAAAATATTAATAAATAAAAAGCGAGCTTTTTTAATTTAACAAACATATGTATAGTCAAACTAAAATATAAATAAAAATATATTGCAATTAAATAAGAAACGGTAATAACACGAATTTTTTTACCTATATAAATCGAAATTCATAACTATATACCTAAAAGAGTAATCGGCTTCAAGCAATACCCTATTGCCTCATTTAAATCAGTTATCCTGAGAGAATAAAAATTTAATTATTTTTTACAGGTATTTGAAAATAAATCCAAAATGGTTAGTAACGAAAAAAATTGAAATACACCTGCAGGAGCTACACGCTCCAGACAAATTTATTTCAGAAAGTGACATTTTAAAAAGATGCTGCACTAGATTTGCCTCTTCATTGATTCATGAAAACTCGGAATCGTTATAAGAAATAAAAAGTTAAAAGCTTAAAAAATGTTTCACTCGCCTCCAAGCGGCTCACGATGCCATAGAAACTCTAAAAGCTGGATCGTAGACTGTTTTTTCGGGAAAGATACGAAATTTCTATCATGCAATTCGAACAATTCCGAACGTAAGTTCAAAATTCGTAGAGTGGCGTTCACTGAATTCACTCGTAACGGAAAATTATGAATTTTATCGGAATTTTTGTACGACAAGTTTTTGCAAGCGGAAAAATAAATTTAAAAAAATAAAAATGTAAGCTTTTACTGAATTCAAACTATAACATATTTGTTGCCAGTAAAATAATCTTTAATGTGATTTCCGCAGGTCCAAAGTAATTACCACCAAGCAGCAATATGCACTAATGGTTGAGCTGTTACAGCAAAAGCCTGAAATGGCGCAGGGTTTTACCAAGTGCCCTAAAGAAGAAATGACAGCTTTTGGAACAATATGGCCCATGAACTCAACAGTGTTGGTCCGCCTATCAAGGATATTTCCAGCTGGAAGAAGGTAATATAATAAAGTCGTAGTTTTTATTGTTGTAACAGGATAATTTAAAGCTTATTTGACTTATTTTATATTAGGTATGGCTTGACTGGAAGCCCTACATAAAAAGAAAACTGGTGGAAAATAAAAAAGAGCAGTCAGTTACTGGTGGCGGCAGAAATAGGCAGCACCATTTCAGCGAATTGGAGGAAGCGGTGATAACACTAACGGCATTAGAGACGAGTACAAGTGGAACTAAAAATACAGTGAACAAGGGCTGACCGATGTCAGCCAACGTTGGCAATGAGACAGAGGCCGACGTATCAATGCCATCAGTGACCTGCAGTCCAGCACTGCCGGTGACTCCTAGGTCACAGCCGATTTAATAAAAGAACAACTTATAATTCAAAAAGAATTTCAGGAAAAGGTTCTAGATAAGTTGGACGATCTTTCATCTGGTATGCGACGACTCGGCAGAGTTGTAGAAAAGCAGAACGATTTAAAAAAAGCGGAAGTGAAAGAAATTAGAAGGCACAACATAGCTATGGAGAATTTGATAGCTGCTAAGAATTCCATAAAACAGCAAAAGTTAGAAGTAGAAGGAAAAATTGCAATCCATTACAAAAAATAATTGTAATAATTAAATAAATACTTAATTAAAACTATAAATATTTCGTGTTAATATTTACTTAGGATATATAGCTTCTCTGATTTGTGAAGCTGCATCATTATAAGTTAATAAAAAAATTTCATTACTTTTTATAAAAATATTTGGTTCTGAATTATTTTCTAAAATTTCATCATTAACGCGATAGTGAATGCAATATTTCTCGCTTTTGCAGGTATTTTATTATATTTCTCTTCTGGGATTCCTGAGGGAGGGGTACGGAATGGTGTCATTAACCTTGGTTCTAGGGCATATCTATCATCTCCTGTACAAATATAAACGATTTTGATGTTTAAAAATTTGTAAGACGTTTTGGGAATTTTTGTAACATATATGTTTGTATTATTATACATACAAAAGCTAAGTGTTTCGTTCACCATCAAGGTACTTTTTCCCATGAAAATAACGAGCATTGCTGACATTCTATATGTGGGAGTCGTGATTGCTGCCAGGAAACTGAGCTCACTTAACGTATTTTCATATTATTGTCACATATCTACAAAACATTGATAAAGATGTTTGAAATATGAATTTGTCACCAAACTTACAATCATGGCATTGATACTACAGTATCCTTTGCGGTTATAATAGAGATTCTTATCTTTAGTTGGAGCAACGATTTTAATACATTATGTGTCCCGTCTAAACACAAAATCGCGCCTGGAAATCCGTATTTCTGAAAAAAATCCTTTTTCGCTTCACTTTTGTCAACGTTACTTAACTCGAGGTTTATCCACTGAGGGCACAAATGGAACTGAAGCAATCCTAAAACTTCGTTTAAGATGCAACAAAATGTTGACTGAGGCATTGGAATATCGAAGTCTTCACCCATTCCATGCTGATAGCCTCCTTTAGCTAAAAACCTCAAAATCGAAGACAATTTATTATTCTAATAAAAAAAGTAAACATATAGATAACGATCTTGAGAAACTTGCATTCCTCTCTAGGGCATCGAGTACATATGTAAAGGCCGCCTTATTTAAGCGATTGTTTTAATAAACCTGTTTTAGAAAAATAATTTTAATAAAATTTAACAATGAATTTTTGAGGATTTTTGAACTGTACATTGTTTCGTCCACTTCGAAAGGGTTGCTCTTCTCCCTTAGTGATTTTCGGTGAATTTTTAGATCACGCCGACTTCTCTCACGTTCTTCCTCAAGCAACATACATATATAAAAACGTTAACGAATCCACGTTTTGTTCGTAAACTCAATTTGAATATAAACGATTTCAGTTTTATTAATCAAAATTTAAATTTTTTTTCTACACAGCTGATTTCGAAATGTCAAAATTCAAAATTAAGTCTGGCAATAAAAGTTTCGAATTCACATGGATTCAACGATAGCAAATTAAGCGTATTCGTAGCGGATTGCGTGATAGGGCTGATTACTTCCATGGGATAAATATGAAAATACGGAAAGAGTAGAGGAAAAAATAGTCAAAACTTTAAACACGGCCAAATTTAAAGCGTCAATAGACCCCAAGCTAGAAGTAAGAACGAATTAAACAAAAGCTTTCACAAAACATAATCGTTCACATCCGAACAGAAAAAGCAAACATCATGCGAACTGTGTAAAAGAGGGCATAAACTTATATCTTGCAAGAAGTTTAAAAAGTTAAAGAACGAAACATGCAGCATATACAAGTTGTAAAACGAAATTTAAATGCTTATATTGTCATAAAAGACACCATACCCTGCTTCATTACTGCACTTATCCTCTCTTACACAAAAAAGCGCTCATACAAAACAAAACAAGAGTTTAATTGCAAAAGCAAATCCCGAAACTCAAAATTATAAAAATTGCCAAGAGACACCATGTTGTTCAAAAGCACAAAAAGCACAAACTCTGCACAGCGAAACATAAAGTGGACCAGTTACAGAACTAGTTACCACTATACCAACTCAAGTTGAGTATAATACGAACAAATACCTTAATTCAGAATTAAGAAAATTTCAAAGGTTAAGGAAACTTCCCCCTATAAGGAACAAAACTGTAGAAGATCGGTATTGTGAAGACTTCTCGAAAGCCTTAACTACTGGGTCAAATAATGACAGGTACGTCGTACGACAAATTTCCAATACTACACAAATTGGTGTAAAAAACAAAGTCAGAGTTACCTCTGACAGTCCCTACATTAAAAACTCATCAAACTTTTCGACCCCGCAGGATGGCTTTCACCATTAATGAAAATAAAAAAACAACAACAATTCTGAACAAATCCTATAGCTGTGGCGAGCTACCACACGCCAAATTAGTGCATATGCACTTAAATATTATTCATAATAAAATTACCAAAAAGTCGAATTGTATTCGCATCTACATAAGTGCTCCTCACATTGGTGATTAATGGGAATAAGCTTTACAAAGCATTAATTAATTATGAAGAATTCTCACTACGAATCGAAGACGTTCTCAATTCATGACCATTCTCTCGCAAGATCCCTCTAATTTCATAGTCCTAACTCAAGGGCAAAGGAGTACCCATTCTGGCCACATCTGAGCCAGGCGTGGAGATACTATCTTTCATAAGCCGGTTTATATGGCGATAATACAGAAAAGGCAAATAATAAACAATCGTCCTATCAAACCGATAAAATAAAAAATTAAAAATAACCGCCAATAAAATGAATAAATGCACCACACCACAGTTGATGACACTACAACACAACACCCACACAACTCACCACATACATGGATAGATGGACGAAGTCAAGGCGGATACAATTCGTTCGACACACTGCGCGCATCTACATCCGTGTTTCGATACACGTCCCGCGCGCTGTAACAAATCAGCCGAATGAGAACCGGACATTGGCGGAGTCGTTTCTTTTACCATCGGACCCGCTTCTTTTTTATATACAAACTTTTTTTAATTGCAATATTAGTTGTTTTGTTACAAGAATAATATATAATTTAATATATCCGAGATCAATCGCATTTTTACTTACATCAACATCAACGCGAGTATAAGTGATTTATCACAAAATTTAAATGCTAAATTAAGCAACCAGGGCTGCCATATACGCATTTTATTGAAAAAATGTATTAAAAATTAGTACTAGATTTCTTTAGAGCTGCATGCTAGCATTTATTAGGCGTTTTTGTATGAAGTTTTTACATTTCTTGAGAGCTGGAGAGCTTTAGGTTGGCAACGCCAATGAAACTTCGACTGAAAATGGTCGAAATATTTAATTCAACTGAGTGGAGCTCAAAACTGTAATTGAGTTATTATTCCCAGATATGTGGTGTCGAAATTTTAACTTCCAAATGAAAAATCTCTTGAAATGTACATATGTGAGTGTTTTTTTACCAATTGCGCAGCGAATAAAAAGAATTATTAGCCCTATTGTGATCTATGGTATACTATCAAGAGTATAGTTGCCATTTGGTAACCGCTACTAAAATTAATATTATGAATTGACATCGATTACACTGAACGACACATAATTTTAGACATGAAAATTCTTAGGTATTTTTAATGCATTTTGATACCCCGAAGGAAAATCTGAAAACAATTTTTTTCTATCTCCCACAGATATTCTGTAACCTGCGGCTTTAGATTTTACAATACATAAAATTTCATTGTACTTGTATTGCATCATCTTATATTTTAATGTGATCAGGGATTTCGTATAATTCGGCTTATACTGGTTCTGCTTGCTTGTTTCAAGTCAACAGCGTATTTTACGATCATTTTATTTTACAAAATTTATTAGTAGACTAACGGTGTCCAAATCGGTTACGTGTTCTATTTTTGGATAGCAAAACGTTTTTGAGTTCACATTCTTTTACGTTTTTGGAATTACTCAGGGGTGTTGTGAAATCCAAGACAGAATTGCTTAACTGTCAGAATTGCAAACCAATTCTGATTTTAAATGGTGTCACAGAATCTGATTGGATTTGCGTCTTTTCGAATATATGCAAAACCAATATTCGAATCAGCTGTTTACTAATGTGGCAAATATTGTGAATGCAATTTGAATAAAATTTGAAATGAGTTCGGCAATATTAGCTTTCGTTTTATTAGAGGAAGAAAGAAATGAAAAAATTAAACGTAAAATATTAAGGGATCATAGTAATCCACTTGATGCTCCAGGACAATCGTAAGTAGAATTTATCTTGTATTTATTTGTGTGTTACTTTACGCGCTTACTTTACAGATTCATATCACATTATCGGCTGAATAAAGACGCATTTATGATGGTGTTAAATATCATAGAACCACATATGCAGCCCTCGACTATTCCACCGATAATTCAATTGGCGGCAACACTACGTTTTTTAGCAGAAGGGGCTTACCAACGGGGCATAGGCCGTGATTCTTGTATTAGTTTGGCAAGAAGCACGGTCTCGCAGATTTTAACAAAAGTGATGTGCCTCTTAGAGAAATACATTTGCGGTCAGTGGGTAAAACTTTATATGGATGAAAACGAAAAATTGATTTCAAGAAGTCACTTTTTTGAAAAGTACAAACTACCCGGAATAGTCGGTTGTATAGATGGGACACATGTAAAAATAATAAAGCCACGTGAAAATGAGCATTTATATTTTAACAGAAAGGGATAATTTAGCATAAATGCGATGATAGTAAGCATAAACAATAAATTAATAATCAAACGTATTTATAAACCTACTTATATATGTATGTGTATTTATTTTTTCAAAAGATTTGTGACAACGATATGCAAATACGTGCCGTTGATGCACGGTATCCCGGTTCAAGTCATGATGCTTTCATCTGGGGAATGAGTCACGCAAAACAATATTTCCGTACACAGTATGAGAGTGGGCAGCGTTCATTGAGGTTGCTGGGTGATTCTGGCTACGGAATTGAACCATTTCTGTTAACTCCTTATAGAGATCCACGGTTTAACTCAAAGGAGTATAAGTTTAACCTAGCACATACGGCTGCACGGAATATTGTGGAAAGGACAATCGGAGTTTTAAAGAGCCGTTTCCGCTGTAATGTCCACATTACATTATCGCCCTGAAAAAGTGGTTAAAATTGTAAACGTGTGTTGTGCCTTACACAACATCTGCAGACGTTACAACATTGAGTATAATCATGAAGAAGTAATTCCTGCAAATGAGACTGACGAGAACAATGTTTTCCAATCCGATAATGGTTCAATGCAGAACGAAGGCCGGAGAATTAGAAACGAAATAGCAAATACTTTGTAACTCAATGGATTTATTTCTTTATTTTAAATATAACAGCTTTCATAACTAAAATAAAATCAGTCTTAAATTATAAATTCAGGTACTTTAAGTATATTTCACAGCCAGAATCTTTTAATCTTTTTTTTGTCTTTGGTGTTCAAACTTTAGAATTTCGAGATTTAGTTGTTCTTTTTTATCTCATTTTTTTCTATAATTGCTTTAAGCAACTGAGTACTTGTACTTACAAAATGATCTTTCAATTCAGTAATAGCTCTTCCCACAGTTTTATTATTATTTTCTATTGCTTTTTATATACGCCTCAAGCTGCTAGCATTTTTGGATTGCAGTTCTATTATCTGATCAAATTTTTTCAATATATCTCCGTTTTTTTTATCTTCTTCATCTAAAAATCTTTTTAAGCGATCTGCTGTACTCTCTAATTTTTTCCTTTTAGGTACACTAGCATTTATTTCTGGTTGCCCTTGTGACGTGGAGGGTATATCGTCGGCATCTTGCTCTGGCGATGAGGAACACAAGTCTACATTCACCCCTGCAATTGTTACATTTAAATTCTCATTGACGGGTTGGGTGCCAAGAGAAACGCCTGGTATTCCTTCTATACTTTTAGAAATTCCATAAAGACGCACAATAGCTTCTTCATTTTTAGTGAGCTGATATTTTGAAAATGGGCCACCTCCTGTTGCTCGACTCTCAATTTTGTTGTTAGCTAATTTTCTCTTGATTTCGCTCTTCCACTCAGTTATAACCTATAGAAATAAGTTTGTTTTAATTGCAGCTTAATTTTCATTTAAATTTACTTGCCTTTTTCCACCCGTTTACATCTTTTTGTGGTGGACCTGCAGCATTAAGGGATTCAGTTAATTCCTGCCATAACGAATCTATTGTCGGCTTATTACGTTTTGTAAATCCCCTTATGATGTCTGGATTTTTTTCCATGAATTCTATTCTTATGTTTTCCCCTACAAAAATAAAGTTAATTACTTCCTAACAATAAAATAAATAAGTTTTTTAACTTACATTTTCTCAACCGTCTAACAACACACAGAAATATAAAATGAATATTCAAATCTGTTGGCGATTATCTTCTTGTTTTATTTCTGATAGTAAAACCGATAAAATTGGTTTCGATGACACCCAAAACCGATACAAATTCTGTTTCGAACATCAAACCAATAATATCTGAATTCATGACACCTACTACTTTTTTTGATCGGTTTCAATTCTGATTCTGACAACTATCAGATTCCACAACACCCCTGACTGTGTTTAAGATTTCTAGGTACAATGCCTAGGCAGTACGTAAATTGTGTCGACAGTTTTTGTTTTTAGTTTTAGAATTAACTTTTAAATCGCAAAAAAGTCATTTTACTCAGCTTGTGCTTAAAGCTTACGAACTGTAGTTTGGTGTTAAAGCACCAAAGCATGGGCCTCTCATATCTGTTGTAAAACTTCTGTAATATTGTTAACAACTTGGTTAAAAGGTTCAAACCGTAATATACCCTTTGCAGTGCTAATGGTTTGGAGAGAACTGAAGACTAGACTTCAATTTTTGCCTCACAATATTAAAGATATTGGACCGAAGTCTAAACATACGGTTAAGTTCTGTAATCTACCATCAGCTTTCCTGTCAAACACAGTGAAAAACTTCCTATTCCAAAAGCACTAGAATCTTAGAGTCTCGATGAAAAACTAGAATCGACTAGGTCTTTAAGTGACGTTGGATAAACCGCAAATGAAATGACAACCGATCGTTTATTTGATTTATCAGGAAGTTCAACGGGCCGTATCTAATATCACAGGGTGAACTTAATGACTTAGTTCGAGATCTAAGCCTTTCAAAAACGCAGTCCGAACTTTTAGCATCTAGACTAAAATATTGGAACCTTCTCCGAATTGGTGTAAATATTACTTTTTACAAAAAAAGGCAGAAAAACCTTGGAAATTGCTTTTTTCAAGAAGGGGAAGTTAACCTTTTGTTTAACGCACTAGGACAGAAGCATGATCCACGTGATTGGCGTCTATTCATGGATTCCTCTAAACTTACTTTAAAGCCGGTATTGGTTCATAACGGTAACAAATATCCATCTGTGTCCTTAACTCACTGCGGTTCATATGAAAGAATCATATGAGAATTCTTTTAGAGTACATTGTGGAATACACTCCTGAATATTTCATATATCCTAGTTGCATTCCAAGAAGAAGGGCTATTACTTTTGGGTCTTCACATATTGCACAACCATACTCATGATAACGGATGTACTCTAAAAGAATTCTCATATGATTCTTTCATATGAACCGCAGTGAGTTAAGGACACAGATGGATATTTGTTACCGTTATGAAATAATAGTTGTCGGAATCAGAATTGAAACCGATCAAAAAATGAGTTCAGATATTATTGGTTTGATATTCGAAATAGAATTCGTAACGGTTTTGGGTGTCACGGAAACCTATTTTATCGGTTTCGCTATCAGAAACAAAGCAAGAAGATAGTTGCTCACAGGTTTGAAATGTGAGTTAAGAAATCAAGTTCTTTTATTCAGGGGTGTTGTGGAATCTGATAGTTGTCGGAATCAGAATTGAAACCGATCAAAAAAAGAAGTAGGTGACATGAATTCAGATATTATTGCTTTCATATTCGAAACGGAATTTGTATCGGTTTTGGGTGTCACGGAAACCAATTTTATCGGTTTTGCTGTCAGAAACAAATCAAGAAGATAGTCGCACACAGATTTGAAATGTAAGTTAAGAAATCAAATAATTTTATTAATTCGAATTAATTTATCTTTATTTGTATAAGGGAAAACATAAGTATAAAACACAAAATGTGGGGAGCCTGCTTTAGAGGCTTAAAAAATCGATTTTTTGAGGTTTTTTTTTTGGGAGGGAGGGAAAGAAATAATTGAAAAACATCATCTAAAATTTTTTTGGAAACGAAATTTTTGATAATCTGCCTTAGGGAAGCAATTGCCCGATGTATCTCGCATGTGCATTTGTTGGACGACGGGCAGTATGCAGAACAGAATTTCTATTGGAATAAAATATTCAAAAGATTACTATTTGTTAATAACTTAAGTTCTAGTTAAACTAAGAACTTTTTGAAAAAAGTGTGAAATTCTAAAGAATTTTAAATTTTGAAAAAATTGATTTTTGACCAAACAAATCTAACATTATGTTGCTTAAACATAGGTTCAAACTTAACTTTTCTTAGTATTTTTGGTTTAAATCTATATAAATAAAATTGAATCGCCAAAATGTATGTACGCTCATAACTCTCATACGACTGAACTAAATTTGATAATTGTGTTTTTAATGTGTTCGTTGTGCATCAGGGAAGGATTAGAAATAAAAATACCTTATACTTTTAATTAGGAAAAGTCGGAAAATTGGACAATTCCAAAAAATAACTTCTTTTTTTTCAATATTTTGATTTGTAAATTATTTGAATCGTTCAATTTCGGTCGCTTGCTTTTTTAATCCAGCTATTCAAAAGAAAAATTTTTGAAAATTATTCAGTGAAAACTTTATGCGTGTTTCACATGAAAACATCAATTACAGATTGAAATTTGTAACGAAGCCACGAAGAGGTCGCGCTAATATCGGTCTGCGTTCTTTTTGGCATCAATTTATGGCAGCCTACGGCAAGGCAATGCAGGAAGTACTCCCATATAGTACGTGCTGAATTATGGACCGCGATAGCTACTTAGCGATCGTCACGATGTCACAACTCGACTTTTCAATGAACAGTTACGATGTTTGATGGACTTTATCTTAAATCAACTGCTGTTAGATGTTGGATGTACTTTATTGAGGGGCAAAAAAGAGGTTTGCCGCTTCTTCTTTTTTGGATGGTGAATGGTGGTTACATTAGATTAAATTGATGCAATCATTTTTGCGGAAATTTCTTATCCAGTGATAGATCCAGAATTATACGAAGTGGTAAAAACCAATATATTAAATGCACGAAACACTATCCACGTGCATTTCTTTAGGAAACGCAAACTGGAAATGATGGATATCCACTGTATCGGTGTCGCTCACCAGACTACAATGGCAGAACATTTAGCATTCAATTTAGAAGAGTGAATATCGAAGTTGACAACACATGGATCGTACTTTATTTGCCACCGTTGTCTAATTCACATTCAAAACTTGAGTATTACAGTTTGGTGAAATCACTGAAATACGTTTGCAAATACTTACATCACCAAAGAAAGCAACATTGCGATTATTGGCCTTGAATAAGATGATACGTGAACTGCATCAAAGGGCTTTGTAGGATATTTACTTTTGCATTTCATGAAAGTCTTCAGACTATGGTGCGCCTCGCGGTTCAACTTCATTTAAGTCAGGGCATACTGTGAATGGTAGAGTGCTTGAAAGCCAGCAGGTACAATTACTGGAAAAGAATAATAACTGAAATCGAATGATGGACGATGCGATAGCTACTCCGCACGCCACTGAAGTTCGCATACTTTTCGCGAAGATCATTTCAAAATATCATCCTTCAAATTCGCGTCAATTAAGGGATACGAAAAAAATGATATTGTCGATGACATTTTACATTGTATTAGCTAATGATTGGAAATTTGCAAATTTCGATTATTACTTCCATTGGTTTGATATAAATTTTTCCTGCCTATTGTCAATTCACTTCAACGAAAGAAGAACTCACCACGTTTATCCCAACAATGGCAAATTGTCATAACTGCGATTGCTTGAGAGCCCGCGCAATTTTAGTTGGCAAAAATACCGATGTTAATGACTTAAACTGGAAGATTCAAAGTCAAATTCAGAAGGGTTTGCGCTCATACAAACCCATCAATCGTCTTGACAATGAAGACAGCCGTGAAATATCCAGTGGAATTTCTAAATTCTTTGGATAGGCTTGGTACGCCGCAGCATAATTTACATCTCAAAGTTAGATCTGTCATCAGTATGTTTCACAATCTTCATTTATTCACCGAAACTTTGTAAAGAACCAAAATAATTGTGACGCAGTTACCGAATATAAGGGGACAGTAATTTAATTTCAAACATATTCCGTTTCCAGAGAAAATTGCATTTGTGATGGTTATCAACAGGACAAAAGGCTAGATAGATAGACGTGTATCATAAATCTAGAAAAGCCATGTTTTTCACACGACCAGATAAACGTGGCGTGTTCACGAGTTGGAAACCCATCTTCTCTGTATATTTACGCACCAGAACAGAAAACAAAAAAAAATTTTATCAAGTTGCGCTACATTTCAACACAACATAAGTTCAACTTTCTTTTAATTTCAAAACACATAAATTCACCCAGGGCAACGGCTGCGGGGTCGGCTAGTAGAAGATAATTTTATGCAAAAGATAGCAAACTTTGCCCCAATTCCGTACGATGTCTGTCCTGCGCTCATATATTTGTTTCTAAAGCAGGCTCCCCCTTAAAGAAGATTTACTAAATTACGTTTTTGCGTCTTTATTTATTTGATAAATGTTATCTTTTAAAATCTTTCTTTAATTCGGAACTCATTACAAACTTTAATATGATTGCTTCCAAATGTATTCATTTGCTAGTTTCGTCACATTAGTAGACAGCTGATTCTCATATTGGTCTTGCGTATGTTCGAAAAAAAGAAAATCCAATCAGATTCTGTGACACCATTGAAAATCAGAATTGGTTTGCAATTCTGACAGCTAAGCAATTCTGTGTTGGATTCCACAACACCCTAGATTGTAACGAATTAATTTATCTTTATTTCTATAGGAGAAACGTAAGAATAAAACCCCAAACGTCTTAACTATAGAGTTTTTCAAAAAAAATCCGGATATTTAAAGATATTAGATTTACAAAATGTAATTCAGCACTCAAATGCGTCTTTATTCATTCGATAAATGGTATCTCTTAAAATCTTTCTTTAATTCGGAACTCTTTAAAAACTGTAATAGAATTGCTTCCAAATGTATTAATTTGCAAGTTTTAAGTTTAGTGAACAGCTGATTCGAAAACAGCAGGTTCGAAAAGACGAAAATCCAAACAGATTCTGTGACACCATTGAAAATAAGAATTGGTTTGCAATTTTGACAGCTAAGCAATTCTGTTTTGGATTCCATAGCACCCCTGATTGTTGCCCTTTGCGAATGGGACAGCCGTACGAGAGACAATTATTATGTACAGAAGCAGTGGCCAGTACGTCAGGCACTCACTCCGAGAACAAAAAACGATACCAGTGAACCTCTAGTTGATCCCAAAAAGGTATTACTCCCACCTTTGCATATTAAATTGTGTTCAATGAAGAGTTTTGTTATGGCAATGGACGTAAATGGTAGAGGGTTCTTGTATCTGAAACAAAAATTTCCAAGAATCAGTGAAGCAAAAATTAAAGAGGGCATATTTGTGGGTTCGCAAATAAGGGAACTAATGAGAGATAAAATATTTGAGGAAATGCTCAATGAAACTGAAATACGAGCCTGGTTTGCCTTTAAAAGCGTTGTTAAAAATTTCTAAGGAAATATGAAAGCTGAAAATTACAAAGATCTTGTGTCTGAACTACATACTGCCTTTATAAAAATTGATTACAACATGTCCCTTACAATTCACTTTCTGGTCTCCCATCTGGATTTTTTCCTCGAAAATTTAGAGGTCGTAAGTGACGAACATGGGGAACGGTACCACCAAAACATTTCTGCTATGGAGAAATGGTCCCAAGGCAAGTGGTGTGGCAGTTTGCTTGCCGGTTACTGCTGGACATTGTAAAGGGATACTTCGAAAACAAAATATCGCCGAAAAACATCGTCAGTAACAATTTCAGGTGCTATAGTTAATAAAATAATACAACAATAACATATGTTTCTGTAACTATAGAAGATAGGAGAAATTTGTAACTACTTTCTGCATTTGTGGCAATTTTTACATAATAAAGACTTTGTTCTGTCCATGTCACAAAAAACAAGTGAATTTTTGCTTATCAGTATTATCTACCGCAGGCTACTGAGTCGCACGTAGCCATTTTTTTCATTAAGCCTTATTGTAAACATCGTGCGAACACCATTGCTCATCGAAAAAATCACAAATTTGTGTTTCTCGTAGCGTAAACTGCATACTGGAAATACTTCCATATTCGTATGAATATGAATGATTGTTATGTAAGCAGATAATAAAGAAAATACATTTAAGCAAAAAACTCGGCGATTTCGTATAATAAAATTGATGCAATCCCACAAAAAAAGTTATTTATAAATCTTTCCAAAAAAGCAAGACTTTTTCATAATGGCTTGTCAAAAAAGTCTTGCGGTATTTTTATTGAATCAATTCGTGTGGCACCCATACATCGAGCTTCTTAGTGACTCCAAGCTTCTTCAAATGGTTTATAACGGTTTGATGACTACTATGCCAGTCTCTTTCGACCAATTGAGCGGTTTTATCGCAATTTTCGACGACAGGCCTTCCGGAGCGTGGCGCATCTTCGACCACCTCTACACTAGAACGAAGACGTTGAAACTATCGTTGTGCGGTGGAAATGGAAACTGTATTGGGTCCATAAACTACACAAATTTTATTGGCGGCTTGAGATGCATTTTTGCCTTTATCGTAGTAGTACTGTAAAATATGCCGTATTTTCTCTTTATTTTGCTCCATGTTTGCGACGCTATAACTCACGAACGGCTTAAAAGAAACGACAATCAATCAAACACGTGTTAGAGCGTGAAATGGGCTTTCCAAAAAGGTATAGCATGACCCGATGCGTCGAATAAAACTAGAACTACGCGCTTATTAATAACTACAGCCAGTGGAAACATCGCCAGCAACAAAATTAACATTGACGAGTTTTTTCTCAACTTTCGTCAGTGATCTGTTTATGAGAACATTGCTCTATTCGGAAATACCTTGATATTATGCATAGAATGCATGGTCGAAGAAACAGTTACGCAAAAAGCAAGGCCAACCAGTAGATTGACATCCAGGTGTCTTATCAGCTAATGCATTAGGACGAGTTTACACAATCCACCCGAAAATTGACGATTGGTTCTACCTTCGGTTGCTATTGATTAATGTACGCGATTCAACTTTATTTGAGTCATTGCGTACTGTGAATGGTTCGATGTGTCGAAGTTTTGGAGAAGTAAGCAAACAATTACAATTCCTGAAACACGTTTATCACTGGAATGAAAATGAAGTTCGCATACTTTTCGATAAAAACATCGACATTGCCAAAGACATTTTATATCGTCTTCGCTAAAAATTGGAAATGGTACAATTTCGGTTGATACTTCCGGTGGTTCGATATCAATTCCATCTTCCTTTTATGAATTCACGAAAGATGAACTCATCACGAATGTTCGGTCCTTGGCCAAATTTTCGTAACTACGATTCCTTAAGTGCACGCGCAATGTTAGCTGCCAAAAATACCGATGTTGTTGACTTAAACTGGAAGTTTCAAAGTCAAATTCCGGGAGCCTTGCGCTCATACAAATCGATCGATCATCTTGACAATGAAGACGACGACGTGAATTAACCAGTGGTATTTTTAAATTCTTTGGGCAGGCTTGGTATGCCACCGCATTATTTGCGTCTCAAAGTAGGATCCGTCGTTATTATGTTTCGCAATCTTCATGCGTCGAAACTGTGTAATGGAACCCGACTGATTGTGACGTACCTATCGATTACAAGGGGGAAAAGGCGGCGTTACATTGAAAAAAAAAAACACCACAAATGAAATGAGGAATTTAACTTTCTTATCATTTCAAAATACATAATTTCACGCAGGACAACGGCTGCGGGGTCAGGCACCCAAGAAAATGGAATCAGCTTAAGCCAAGGAGAAGCTGGATTCATTTGTCCAACAAGTCACACTACTCAACAACACGTTGACTTTCGATGTCTTGCGTGAATTCGACGAAGCTGTAGTGGAGGTACGTATTGCGCAAGTGGATAGACTGGAAAAAGATTCGATGCTCTCCACACGCAACTAGAGGACAACGACGCTGATGATCTTTTAGCGGAATTTACCAACCACTATATCGAGGTAAAAACCAAGCTGACACGTCAGCGGCACGCTTGCCGTGCTTCCGAAGCTCACAGCTCTACGACGCAGCCGTTTGCTGGTGATCAAACTTCAATGATTGTTTCTCAGCCAAAGCAGAATTTACCGGTCCTGCAAATTCCAACGTTTAATGGTAAATATTCGGATTGGCTAGATTTTTTCTCGATGTTCAACACTATTGTACATCGGGACGTAGATTTAACAAGAAGTGAAAAATTCCAGCAACTTCGGTCAAGTTTACATGATGCAGCGTTGGCCACCATTCGTTCATTAGAGATAAGTGAACAAAATTATGATAAGGCTATTGATTTGCTAAGAGCTAGTTTTAATAATAAACGCATAATTTCCAGGCTCATATCAGAGATATTTTTCAGCCCAAGAGGGTAGAGGGTGATAGGGTTGCCAAACTTTGAGAACTCAGCGATACCGTAAATGCTCACTTGCGAGCGTTGCAAACGATGTGAACGAAGGAACAGATTGCTGACTGCTTACTCGTTCAACTAGTGTCTCGAAATTTGGATGTCAAATCTCGCTCGAAATGGGAGGAACAAATACCTGTAAGCGAAATACCTACATGGAATTCAATGGCTAGATTTTTGGAACAACGCTGCCAGCAATTCTAAAATGTAGAGAATGTCCTTGGACTTTCGGAAAAACTGGTAAGCTGGTAATTGTCAAATCACATCAGTCGTAAGGTGCCTTTACCGGCAGCTGTAGCTTGATGCATATTGTGCAGGTTCTAGTGAACACACAATCGCAAGGTGCAAGCAGTTTCTGGGCCTTTCTCCCACATTGCCCACAATGGGTTAAGGGTAACTAGAATTTTCAAAAAATTATTTTTTTTTTGCATTTTCGTTAAGCACAATATTTTAAAAATATTCTCTGAAAACTTCACGTCGATCCGATAATTAGTTTTTGAGTTATTCAACAAATAACAAAGAGAGCTCGGCCACTTCAAAGCGCTAGTGCGAAACTTTAAACTTTTCTCAAAACTATGTTTTTTGAAACGGTGACAACTGTAACTCGAAAACCGCTCAGTAGCTTTTAATTTGTTGTTCAAAAGACCATTTAACTGTTGATTTTTTGCCAAAGATGTAGAAAAAAATTCCTGATGACGTCTATTTGTTAATTTCAAAAAAAAAAAAAACTTCTTTGATCAGGCCCGAGTTTATCTGTTTATGAAACAAAGTTTTTTTATCCGATTGATTTTAGATGAATCTCCCAGAACAAGTTGTCACCGCAAGTACCTTTTTTCGACACAATCAACTATAACGTTGGAAATAATTTTTTTTTTTTGAAATTTTCGTGACTTCAAGTCAACATATTATATAATAATGTCATATTACTACTTTTGTTAAATAACACGATTCTCATTATATTATTATTAAACAAAACCAAGGAGAAAAAACGAGGTGGCAGTGAAAATGATAACCCAAATTGAGACAAAGAGAAACTATTAAAACACAACAACACCAGCAGCAAAAGGACTGGGGAAAGGAAAAACAGGCAGAAGCACACGCACAAGCACAGGCACAAGCATAGGCACAGGCAAACGTAAATTAAGGCACATCCACTCAAACAATATTATCCCCAAAAGCCCCTGGTGGAAATCAAAGTGAGTGGTATCGTTTCCTATCAATATTTTTACCTTTTTATACATATATGTATGTTTGGAATTCAAACAAAAATTTTAAAATTGCAATTCTGACCAAAACTCCGGTCAAAAAAAAGGAAACCGTTACCAAACTGTTTCCGTTAGTCGGTTTATTTTCCGGTAAAAACCGAAAAACCGCAAACAAAGCAGTTTGGTACTGTATTTAGCGGATTATTAATTTCCGGTAAATGTTTACCGTTGTGTTATAACACAAAACCTATCATAAAAACCAAAAAAGGAAAAAAAAATTCAAGCATTTACTTGCAGAAATTTTCAGCAATACCCCTTATACTTAGTCAAGAATAAGCAGGATTGCAAAAATAAGCTACGGCAATCGTAAGCACAAATAAAAAGGCATATGTTAAAATAACATATTTTATATTGTACATACATACATATACGTCGCATATTACATACATCATTTATAACACACAAAGAGCATAACTCGCTTACTTACTATCACAACCATTTTTTAACCATAATAAAATCTGTATATTTAATATACATGTAATGAAAAGAATATTCTTTCCATTCATTGTACATCTACTAACAGTAGATTTCACTAGGAACATTATAAAACTAGACTTAAGATATGCATAACAAGGTATAAAAATGCGTACACAAAGACGCAGACGATAGAAGCACTGTAAATAAAATAGGCGAATAATTGACATTAAATGTCGTTTTTCTTAATTTTAGCTGAAACAACAGTGTCAATTATTTTCCAAAATAATACCTCATCATATACATACATATACATACATCTAAAAATTAAAATTTTTGTCTTTCTTATCGCGGCTTCTTGTCACAGCGAACATATATACATACATACGTATGTCCATGTGGCGCAGTTTTAGAAATTATACATATATACATAAAACCGAGTGAAATTGAGAAAATTACCTGCGGTAGGTTAATTCTCTTTTCGTGGTTTCTTCGTAAGAAAATATATACATATATATATACATGCGTATATATATAAGCACATACGGGCGCATATAAATATATTCAATATATACCGGAAGAACTACCCAATCGACATTGGGTACAAATTATATAACAATAAATACATATAACAAAAAAGGTTTTTTGTAACACATAAAAATTGTACAAAAGTATATTGTCACATATGTAGATACGCTAATTGCTTCAAAGTCCACATTGGCATATATTCCGCGATACCCCTTGGTTTTCGTCTAACAAAACCAAGCAGGATTGCCTGTTCAAAGTCCACATTGGCATATTTCCCGCAATATCCCTTGATTTTTGATCAACAAAAACAAGCAGGATTGTGTAAAAAACCAAAGCGTAATACATACATATGTACATACATGCATATGTACAAAGTGCAGTGATCTCTTCTAAAACGAGCGCTCATTAAATAAAATATCCACCTACAGGTTTACCCTATAGGACATTTGAACATCAAATATATATAAAAGAAATATAGTTAGAAAAATAAAATACATAAAATATTTCCGGTGATTCTTCTTCTTCTTCTTTACTGGCGTAGACACCACTTACGCGATTATAGCCGAGTCAACAACAGCGCGCCAGTCGTTTCTTCTCTTCGCTACGTGGCGCCAGTTGGATATTCCAAGCAAGGCCAGGTCCTTCTCCACTTGGTCCTTCCAACGGAGTGGAGGTCTTCCTCTGCTTCCCGCGGCGGGTACTGCGTCGAATACTTTCAGAGCTGGAGTGTTTTCATCCATCCGGACAAAATGACCTAGCCAGCGTAGCCGCTGTCTTTTAATGCGCTGAACTATGTCAATGTCGTCGTATATCTCGTACAGCTCATCGTTCCATCGAATGCGATATTCGCCGTGGCCAACGCGCAAAGGACCATAAATCTTTCGCAGAACCTTTCTCTCGAAAACTCGCAACGTCGACTTATCCGTTGTTGACATCGTCCAAGCCTCTGCACCATATAGCAGGACGGGAATTATGAGTGACTTATAGAGTTTGGTTTTTGTTTGTCGAGAGAGGACTTTGCTTCTCAATTGCCTACTTAGTCTGAAGTAGCACCTGTTGGCAAGAGTTATCCTGCGTTGGATTTCTAGCTGACATTGCTGGTGGTGTTTACGCTGGTTCTAAGATAGACGAAATTATCTACAACTTCAAAGTTATGACTGTCAACAGTGACGTGAGTGCCAAGTCGCGAGTGCGACGACTGTTTGATTGATGACAGGAGATATTTCGCCTTGCCCTCGTTCACTGCCAGACCCATTCGTTTTGCTTCCTTGTCCAGTCTGGAGAAAGCAGAACTAACGGCGCGGGTGCTGAGGCCGATGATATCAATATCATTGGCATTCGCCAGCAGCTGTACACTCTTATAGAAGATGGTACCTTCTCTATTTAGTTCTGCATCTCGAACTATTTTCTCCAGAAACAGGTTGAAGAAGTCGCACGATAGGGAATCGCCTTGTCTGAAACCTCGTTTGGTATCGAACGGCTCGGAGAGGTCCTTCCCGATCCTGACGGAGCTTTCAGTGTTGCTCAACGTCAGTTTACGCAGCCGTATTAGTTTTGCGGGGATACCAAATTCAGACGAAGAGGTGGTGTGTGTCGATTCTCCTTTCACTGGTCTTTTCTAAGGTTTGACGCATGGTGAATATCTGGTCGGTTGTTGATTTGCCAGGTCTAAAGCCACACTGATAAGGTCCAATCAGTTTGTTGACGGTGGGCTTTAATCTTTCACACAATACGCTCGACAGAACCTTATATGCGATGTTGAGGAGGCTAATCCCACGGTAGTTGGCGCAGATTGTGGGGTCTCCTTTTTTATGGATTGGGCATAGCACACTTAAATTCCAATCGTTGGGCATGCTTTCGTCCGACCATGTTTTACAAAGAAGCTGATGTATTCTCCTTATCAATTCTTCGCCGCCGTGTTTGAATAGCTCGGCCGGCAATCCGTCGGCCCCTGCCGCTTTGTTGTTCTTAAGGCGTGCAATTGCTATTCGAACCTCTTCATGGTCGGGCAATGGAACGTCTGCTCCATCGTCATCGATTGGGGAATCGGGTTCGCCTTCTCCTGGCGTTGTGCGTTTACTGCCATTCAGCAGGCTGGAGAGGTGTTCCCTCCATAATTTAAGTATGTTCTGGGCATCGGTGACTAGATCACCTTTGGGGTTCTACAAGAGTATGCTCCGGTCTTGAAACCTTCTGTAAGCCGCCGAATTTTTTTGTTGAATTTTCGAGCATTACCCCTGTCGGCCAGCTTCTCAAGCTCTTCATACTCACGCATTTCGGCCTCTTTCTTTTTTTTCTGCAAATGCGTCTCGCTTCCCTCTTCAACTCTCGGTATCTATCCCATCCCGCACGTGTTGTTGTCGATCGTAACGTTGCGAGGTAGGCAGTCTGTTTTCTCTCCGCTGCGACACGGCACTCCTCGTCGTACCAGCTGTTCTTTTGCACTTTCCGAAAACCAATGGTTTCGGTTGCAGCTGTACGTAAGAAGTTTGAAATGCCGTCCCACAGTTCCCGTATACCGAGTTGTTGACGAGTGCTCTCAGGGGGCAGGAGTGCAAGCCGAGTAGAAAAACGTTCGGCTGTCTGTTGTGATTGCATCTTCTCGACGTCGAACCATCCTTGTGTTTGTTGGCGTGCGTTTTTTGCTGCACAGAGGCGGGTGCGAATCTTGGCTGCAACAAGATAGTGGTCCGAGTCGATGTTAGGACCTCGGAGCGCACGCACATCTAAAACACTGGAGACTTGTCTTCCGTCTATCACAACATGATCGATCTGGTTGGTGGTTTTTCGATCCGGAGACAGCCAGGTAGCTTGATGTTTCTTCTTATGCTGGAATCTAGTTCTACAGATAACCATATTTCGGGCCCCGGCGAAGTCGATCAGCCTCAGCCCATTTGGGGATGTTTCCTCGTGGAGGCTGAATTTACCGACCGTAGTGCCAAAGATACCTTCTTTGCCCACCCTGGCATTGAAGTCGCCAAGCACGATTTTGACATCGTGGCGGGGGCATTTCTCATAAGTGCGCTCCAAGCACTCATAAAAGGCATCTTTGGTCACATAGTCCTTCTCTTCCGTCGGGGCGTGAGCGCAAATCAGCGATATGTTGAAGAACCTCGCTTTGGTGCGGATTGTGGCTAGACGTTCATTCTCCGGAGTGAATGATAGTACTCGGCGACGGAGTCTCTCTCCCACCACGAATCCAACACCAAACTTGCGCTCCTTTATATGGCCACTGTAGTAAATGTCACAAGGACCTACTCGTCTCTGTCCTTGTCCCGTCCATCGCATCTCTTGGACGGCAGTGATGTCAGCCTTTATCTTTACGAGGACATCTACCTGCTGGGCAGCGGCACCTTCCCAATTAAGGGACCGGACATTCCAGGTGCATGCCCTCAAATCATATTCCTTATTTCGTTTGCCATGGTCGTCGTCAAAAGGGAGGGCTCTCATCCGAGGCTGTTTTTTTCCTTTCATTGGGGGTGTTTTTTTACGTGGCGGGTCCCAAACCCAGCGCACAACCCTATGCAGGGGTGTTTCGCCTTCTCACCTTAGCTCGCCTTCAAACGGATGTTCTTAGGCTACCCAGAGGATACTTGGTCAAAGACCGGAAGTCGTGAGCTGCTTGAGTCATATGTAAAAGAATCGTTTCTGGCCACTCCCAAGTGAACGGCGATCAGAGAACTTTCCTCACTTGCGTGAACTTCTACACGTGACTCCATCCTCCATCTTTCCGGTGATTAAAAAATAATTAAATCAAATTAAAGTGATTAATTATTTATTTTATTTTAAAACTCTTATTAACTTAAAAGAGTTCGCGGTTACATATATTTTCAAACACGTAAAGCTTTATCTTTATATCATTTTCGGTCCAAACTCTTAGTTACTTAAAAGAGTTCTCGTATAATCACATAAATACATATATACGAAAATATTTTGAAAACTCGGTTTATTAAAAAGCCATTAGTCTTATTGATTTTTTGAAACTCTTACATTCAAAAGAGTTTTCCATTCAACATTTTTTATACGAAATTTTTTCTAAACATCTACAAGTGTAGTTTTCACTAAGACGTTTTAATTTATTCTATACATCTTTTAAATGAGCTCAGGCTCAAAGGAATCCAAAACAACTCAGTTGCTAAAAATGATTCAGACGAAAAAAGTCCGTGTACACCGGCAGAAGCTATACGCTCAAAGCAAGGTGCTACAAAACTAAAGAGGGGTATAGACATTTCTTATTCAAAATTCATTGCGGAGAGTGACAGTTTGATACGATACTGCACTCAATTTTCATCTTCACCGATTCATCTTCATCGATACAACTCTGAATCGGTATTAGAAATCAAAAAAGACAATTTAGACAACTTCTGGACACGTCTCCAAGCGGCATATGACACAATCGTAGAATCTGATGATTCAGATCTACCAGAAAATTTTAAATCCTCGGCATACACCAAATATGAACACTGCCTAGACCAGTTCGAAGACACAAAGGCAATGATTTCTGATCAACTAAAGCTATTAAGAGCAATTGCACCTACTCCAAAACCGAGAGTAGAGCTGCCACAAAGCCAAGCCCAAGAGGCAAGTTCAGGCATTCACCTTAAAGTGCCAGTATGCGACACAGATATATTTCATAGTGGTTATGAACAGTGGCCGTCCTTCCGGGACATGTACACAGCTGTGTACATAAACCATCCTAAATTATCACAAGCGCAGAAATTGTATCACCTCAGATACAAAACCAAAGGTCAGGCAGGCGTAATAGTCAAACAGTTCGCTCTCAATGACGAAAATTTTAATTTTGCTTGGGAAGCTCTAAAAGCACGTTACGAAAACGAGAGAATATTGATCGACAAGCAAGTGACGATACTAATAAATTTACCAAAAATTCAGAAAGAAACCAGTGAAGAATTCATAAAGCTTCAATCCACTATTTCCAATTGTTTGTCGATTTTATCGACCCAAAATATTCCCACAGATAATTGGGACCCCATTCTGGTAAATATATGCACAGCTGCATTACCAGAAAAATCGTTACTTTTGTGGGAGCAATCGCTCTCATCGTAAAGAAAGTGCCCAACATGACGGCAAATGAAAGAATTTTTTACTACCCAATATGAAATTGCAGAAAGGGTAGATAAAAAACTAGTCAGAACGAAAAACGTTCAAAACGATCTCAATAGCAGCTTCAATAGACCCCAAGCAAGTAGCTACAATAATTTAAATAGAAGCTTTTTGAAAAATCAGTCGTTCACATCCGAACAATATAAGCAAACGTCATGTGAACTTTGTAGAGGAGGTCAAAAACTAAAATCATGCGAAAAATTCAAAAAAATGAATGAAACAATTTCGTAAGAACAAACAAACTATGTACCAACTGTTTGTCACATGCGCATGCGCTTAAAGATTGCGAAAGCAAATTTAATTGCGTTTATTGCCATAAAAGACATCATTCAATGTTACATATAACAAATTATTCCAGCTCACCCCCAAACAACGCAAACGTAAAAAGAGCAACAGGTTTAGTTGCAACAACAAATTCTGAAAACTGCCAAGAAGCACCATGCTGCTCAAAGGCGAAAACCACAGTAGGGTACTATTATCGACAGTAGTTGTCTCCATCGAACACCGAGGAGAACTGTTTAAACTCAGAGCCTTAATAGACCAAGGATCACAACGATCATTTATAGCGTCTAGGGCACAAAACAGGCTACAGTTACCAACAAAACTGGCCAACTTTAAAATCACGGGAATGGGCGGAAGAGTGTTCAAAACTCAAATAAAATCTGCCCCATTACGCTCTTTTCTCCCAAAGCGGACAAGCGCGTACAAGCAGAAGCTATTGCCCTACCGCAATTAACCAATATGTTACCCAGCTATCACATAACTATCAAACATTGGCAAAAGGTTTCACACCTAAAGCTAGCAGACCCAAACTGCAACACCCTTCTCAAATAGATCTTCTATTAGGCAGCGATCTCATACCACAAATTATTCTCGAAGGTATTGAGAAAATTACCAAAACACTTCTGGCGCAAAATACCATTCTTGGATGGGTCCTAAGCGGACTAGTTGCGGAACCAGTCACAACAATGACAACTTAAGTTGAGAAAGTCTCAAACGAGTACCTCAATTCACAATTGAAAAAATTTTGGGAATTAGAAGAACACCCCCCCATATCAGTCACAACCCCTGAAGATCAGTATTGTGAGATTCGCCTTAGGTCACTCTCGCACCTCTGCAATTCAGCAGCTTCTAAGTATGGAAAGAAACCTACTTAAAAAAGGCGAACTCAAATCTGAATATGATGGTGTGTTAGAAGAATACCTTCATTTAGATCACATGGGGGAAGTAAACCCAGGGGAGAAAATCGTCAACGGCAAATACTACTCCTTTTATCTGCCTCATCACGCAGTAGTAAAACCAGACAAAAAACAACAAAAGTAAGAGTTGTTTTTAATGCTTCGAGAACCACTAGCTCAGGGAATTCCCTAAATGATATCGTATTTACGGGACCCACACTCCAACCAGATTTCATGCTTCTGATATTAAATTGGCGTATATACAAATACGTATTCCATGGGGACGTTGAAAAAATGTATCCCCAAATAGGCGTACATAAAGACGACCGACCAAGATTTTCAACGTATTATGTTCCGAAGATCCCCCACCAGTCCTTTACGCGACTTCAAATTAAAAACAGTTACATTTGGCGTTAACTGTGCACCATATTTAGCCATTCGAACACTCCACGAATTGGCAGACAACACAAAGTCAGAATTTCCTCTGGCAACTAAAGTGTTGAAAACTCAAACGTATGTAGACGATATTCTGTCTGGAAGTCACACCCTTCCACAAGCATACGAGGCCTTATCACCCAAGTATACTCAAAAATATTGCAAACGAAAATTTGTTGGTCTAATTTCCTTATATTCGAAAAGGAAAGTACAACAAAAACTCTAGGCATCCAATGAAATGCGATATCGGACCAGTTCTCATACACGACGGAGTCCATATCCGCATTATCAGCCATAACGAAAAGACAGATTTTATCCTCGGTGGCAAAACTTTTCGACCCCGCAGGATGGCTTTCGTCAATCATGATCCAATCGAAAATCTTAATACAAGAATTATGGCTAGATGGAACCGACTGGGACGAACAAGTGAAACCTCTTCGCTTAGAAAAATGGTCCCAGTTCGCAAACAATCTGAATGACATTTCTCAGATTCAAATTCCACGAAGGGTAAATTACTCTCCCGATCCCAAAGTTGAATTACATGGCTTTTGTGACGCCTCAGAAAAGGCATACTGCGCTACTATTTATGTTCGCACGCAAAGTAACACCACGACCACAAGTCACTTATTAGTAGCAAAAGCAAAGGTGGCACCTTCTGGACACGAAAGGTCCACTTCGTGCCAATGGTCGGCTTGCTAATTCGAGCCTAACATACAACGAACGTCATCCCATAATAATTCCCGAAAGGTCACCATTTGCAACGTTATTCCTAAATTACATCCACATCTTAATGCTACACGCCGAACATCGTCTCATGCAACAGATGGTACGCCAGGAGTATTATATCCCTCGTCTTAAGCCGCAAATCAAGAAGTGCATCTTCACGTGCAATATTTGCGCTATGCACAAGCAGAATATGCGAACGCAGATTATGGCAGCACTTCCACCTGAACGCTGCAATTTTGCTCTGCCTTTCACCACTACAGGTGTTGATTTTGCTGGGCCTCTTCAGCTAAAGGCGTCCATGTTAAGGTCTCCCACTCTCATGAAAGTCTATGTTTTTGTCTTTGTATGTTTCACGACAAAGGCAGTACACCTTGAGCTGTGTAGTAATCTGACGGCGCAGGCTTTTCTCGCGGCATTTGCTCGCTTCGTCGCTCGACGTGGCTACCCATCAAAAATCATGAGCGATAATGGCAAAACCTTTATCGGAGCTCAACGAGCCACAGAATAGCATTTTGTGGATTTTTTAAAACAAGTGTCGCCCGACATCGTACAAAAGTACCCCCTTAAGCTATAAACTGGCAATTTATACCCACAGTGCGCCTCATATGGGCGGTTTATGGGAATCCGCTGTAAAAAGCTTCAAATCCCATTTCAAACGGGTAGCTGGAAATTATAAATTCAATTACGAAGAGTTCACGACGTTATTAAATCGAATTAAAGCCGTTCTCAATTCACGGCCACTCACAGTACTATCGCAAGACCCCTCAGATTTCACTGCCTTAACTCCAGGGCATTTTCTAAAAGGAGCACCCATCCTGGCCATCCCTGAGGCAGGCGTGGAGTCGCTATCCCTATTAAATCGATGGGAACGAATTAAAATTCTCGACTACATAAAGGATCTCCACAAAAGATACCGCTGGAAGACTCCTGAACAAGCGCCTAAACTTGGAGACTGTGTCCTCATTCACCATGATTGTCTACCCCCCACCGAGTGGCGGCTTGGCCGCATAGAAAAGCTACATTACGACTCCGACGGTCACATACGAATCGTTGATCTCCGTACGCAGAACGGAACGCTTACCATACCGCTCGTGAAGCTATGCTTTCTGCCAACTTCCAATGATCGCGGATCCGAAAACCTCAAAAATAAACCGGTATTATCGCTACACAATAAACGAACTAAATGAAACCAATAAAACACGAGAAAGTACGCAAATAACAAACCGTCAAAATATAACCAATCGCCAAAAAATAACAAACCGTCGAATAATAACGAAGAAAACCAACACAAATCGGTCAATCATTACGACGACCCATTTATGCCACATATCGTGGCACGATGGTCCATATCTAATTGTATGATAGATTTATAATCGATAATCTTCCTTACACAGATCACCATGGATGTAGATACACCAGTCGCAACCACGCCAACAGCTCGGGCTACCAATGCGCCACGCAGCGTGCTTACTCCAGCGCCCCGAACTGTGGTGGCAACGACGCCGGCAACTGCACCGGCAACAACGCCGGCACCTGTGCCGACAACCGCATCTGCAGCGGTCCTTCCATCCGCACCTCGTGGTGGCACTCGACCACCACTACACCCATTAAGAACTTCGGAAACCCTAAGGTGCCCCATCTGACGGCCCACATCGCCTGCATCATTGTGGGATATTTAGCGGTATGCGACCCGTGCAACGGCAACAAGTTGCACAGGCACACGGGCATTGCCACAATTGCCTGCCACATAGACATCTGACTCCGGACTGTGAGTCACGAGGGCGGTACCAAATATGCCACCGGCCGAATCGCACGCTGCTACATCGTAGCGCGGCTCGCGAAGTGAATCGGCCACCAATCCATCGCGGCCGCATTTCCAACCCGCAGCTCGTGCTGCACCCCAGCGGAGCGGAACATCATTGCGGCGTCGGCAGCCTGGACCACCACCTGGTCGATCTACGGGGCTGAGCAGCGTCTTCTAGGCTAAACAGTCGTTTAGGGGGGCCTGGATGGTTAAATGAGCTTCTGCGCTCCCCTCTAAATGAAACATAACTACACCCCACACTACACACACCATACTCAACACATTGGCATCATGCGCATCACATTTCATCCCACACTACACACCCCATTCTCAACACATCGGCATCATGCCCATCGCCTCATCATCTGCACCATACACCACACCCGAGGACACCAGAACAAAATTAACAAAATGGACTGGCGGACGGCGTCGAGCCCTCTTTTAGTTTCGGTCCGTGCGCATACGCATACGCTCTTCCAATCGCTCAAGTGTCGTCGTGTAAGCCTTTTTTATCGAAGTCATCAAAGGTGAGTGCCGGTAATTTATTTCTATAACGTTTTGAATAACCTTTATTTTGAAATAAAGGTGAAAAAATTGTTAATTACAAAATTAAATTATCACATTTTTCGCAATTTTTCGATCCGCGTTTGCAATTATCGGTCGTTTTTTCCCATTTCGATTTTCGTTCGGACATTTTCCGATTAAATTACTTTATTGCGCTATTGCTCATTTTGCGCATTCATTGGTTGGCTTTCGTATACTTGGGAATCGATATTATTTTTTTTCGTTTTCATAACCGATTCCAAATATATTGGCTGCCAACCTATACTGCTATTGTTCATTTCTCGTACCTTATTGGTTTGGCTTTCGTATATTTAGGAATCGATATATACATATGTATACGAGTATTTGTTCGTTTTCGTTGTCGTTTCTTCGTTCGTTTCTTAATATATCTGTTGTTAATATATCTGTTGCCAACATTTATAGCATTTTTTCGGAAATATAATTTCAACAAGCAAAAATGAGCAAGCCGAAGCCAATTCTCGCCAACCTGTCTCCAATTAAGGAGTTGACGGACTTAAAATCGTTAAGACGTCAAAGAACGCTTGTGAAAAGTAGTAATTTGCGCATTAAAACGGGCCTTCTCGAAAAGACTATGTCTTTAGATCCAATCGAATTGGAATGTCGTCTCGATATATTAAATTCACATAGTGAAAAATTAATGAAGTGCCAATCAAAGATTGAAGAAATTGATGAAGAAATTGATGAAGGCCCGAGAGGAGTTAGAGGACATAATCATTGAAATGAAGACCATAATAAAGTAAATTTTAGCAAAAAATAAAACTGCACTAGCCGAAACATCTTTCGTAGCTTCTCACAGCTGAAGGCTCCCTAAAAAGAATCTGCCGAAATTCAAGGGAGAATATTCAAAATTTAAAAACTTTATGAGTTTTTTTGAGAGCTTGGTTCATAATGATCCAAATATCCGAGATATTGAAAAATTTAACCATTTGGTTAATTGTCAACCTGAAGAGGCTTTGGAAACAGTTAAAGCGCTTCAGATGTCGGATGAAAATTACCCGAAAGCGTTAGCAAGTCTCAAAAAGTTTATGATAATAAATGTTTGATATTTTCCAATACAATATCTAAACATCCCAAAGCCATCCGCGCCTTCATTGCGATGAATGATTGACGAAGTGTCAGCCGTATATGACTCATTGCTATCGCTGGGCGATGAGAAACAGATAACAAACGCTATTTTTATACACATAGTGATGGCTAAGGTCGATTCAGCTACCCGATCCAAATGGAAGGAACAGCTGGATTATGACAAGCTGTCACTGTGGAAGGAATGTGAAGCCACCCTAAATCGAAGATTCCAGCAGCTATCAGCGGAAGGCGCATCAAATTCAAGGACGAAGCTCATACCAACAAGCAGTGCAAGTCATGAGAAACAACAACAAATGGATAGGACCAAATCGGCGCTAGTTGCAGCAAATACGAGGCAGACTCTTTGTCAGCAGTGCAAATCCAAGGACCACTATTTGACTGCCTGTCCCACTTTCAAGGCGCTAAGTGCAGAGCAGATCGATGTCATTTGTGCAATCGATCGCATCACACATTACTGCACCAGTTTCCGGTTTCCTTCCCCGCTGCACCTCATCCGCGACCATCAACCACACAAGCCATGCATACAGCCAGTATGCCGGATCGGGTCTTGTTGGCAACAGCAGTGATTCAAATGAGGACCAGTTGTGGAGAGTACCTACCTGCAAGAGCGTTGCTCAACTCAGGCTCCCAGGTCAACTTCAAGACTTGGCACAGAAGTTGCGGATTCGACGACAACACAAAACATTAAACGTAATGGGAATCGGCAATTCCAATACAAAAATTACGAATTTTCGGCGGAATTCTGGATAATGCGAAGTATTTCGGCTAATCATCCAGACCATAACATCAATGTTAAAGGCTGGAAAATTCCGCACAATATTGAATTGGCGGATCCAAATTTCCACAAATGTAAAAACGTTGACATCTTATGGGGTGCAGAAATATTTTTCGATCTTTTAGCTGTTAGCCAAATTAAAAATGGTCCTAACCAACCAACACTTCAGGAAACCCTTTTAGGATGGATTGTATCTGGCAAATACGCCAGTAATATAAGTTTTCCTCCCAGATTATATAGCACATTATGCCAAACTGAAGAAGACTTTACATCAATAGATTCAGTAGTCCAAAAATTTTGGGCTCTAGAAGAATTAGCTTCAGAATCAAATGGCATCAAATTCACACCAGAGCAACTAGAGTGTGAAAACTTTTTCGTAAATACAATTCAAGTGTTGGCTTCAGGACGGCTTCAAGTCAGAATGCCTTTTAAAGCTGACCGTAAGTTACTCGGTCACTCATATGAAACCGCAGTTCAGCGGTTTCAGGCCCTGTAGAGAAGGACATTAAAAGATCCAGAACTTCGTAGAATGTATCTGGACTTTATCAATGAATATAGAGCACTGGGTCACATGAGCCCAACGAACAATAAGATCCCGAGTGAGCCACACCGAGAGTACAACAACCAAATTGCGTTTTGTCTTTGTTGAGTAAATTCAAATTTTTCGTCTTAATACCGCACTGCGCCTGCTATATTTCTCGAAACACCGTGTTTGCAAATGCTCAGTAATGCCGATTCAATGAAATATCCACTCGGTTCATTGGCCACCAAAAGATACTTCTATGTTGATGATTTATTTACAGGGTCCGAAAATTTTGAGTCTCTAAATCTTTTGAGAAGTGAGGTAATTCAAATATTAAACTCGGCCGGATTCACCTTAAGGAAATGTTTTCGAACCACCCTAAATTTTTCGACACAAATTGCACTGAAAAGTCATTAAGCTTCAATGACAAAAATTCCACTAAAACGTTAGGAATCCATTGGTTGCCGAAAGAGGATTTGTTTTAGAAGACAATTTTAATGACCTGCGAGCCACTACTCGAGACATATTGTCAGTTTCCGCTTGCCTTTTCGATCCTCTTGGATTACTAGCTCCACTAGTTACGAAAGCAAAAATCTTATTGTAAGAGCTTTGGATCCAAAAACTAGATTGGGATGAGTGGATTCCATTGCTAGCAAAACTTTAAGGCCAACCTAATGGAGCTCTCATCGATAAGCATTCCTCGTTACGTAAACGTTGAGTCGAGTGCCATCTGCCAAATACATGGCTTCGCCGAAGCTTCAATAAGAATGCTGCATATATGTATATACGAAGCCAATCTGCTATTGGTATTGAATGTATGCTGCCTACTGCAAAATCTAGAGTGGCTTCGCTGAAGACCAAATCACTTCCGCGTCTTGAGCTCTCGGCAGCACATCTTCTTTTGAAATTATTGTCAAGAGTAGCGCCTGTGTTGAATCGACATTTCAAAAAAATTACAATTTGGACAGACTCAGAAATAGTTTTACATTGGATTAAAACACATTCATCCTTACTACAAACCTTCGTCGCAAACAGAGTGACCGAAATCCAAGAGTTGACTGACAAAATGCATTGGCGACATGTGCAAACGAAACAAAATCCTGCGGATCAGGGTTGTAACGTGGTCGAATTGAATAATTCGATATGGTTTGGCGGTCCACAGTTCCTCACAGAAGACCCTGCATTATGGCCAATTAATAACCACTTCCAGCTCTCACCAGAAGACCAAGCATTAGAGAAGAAGAAAATTATATTTATATTAACTTCGACTACTGTGAAAAATTCAATATTAGACCTTATTGAAATATTCTCTTCTCATAAAAAATTGCTAAGTGTGGTCGCATACATATTACGATGGATCAGGCGACCACCAAAATCCTCGATGGGACAAGATCTGACTTCAGAAGAGCTTAACTTGAGTTTTCTAAAAATTGCACAAGTGGTCTAACATTCAGAACTTTCGGATGTTATTCAAAACTTGCATAACGGTACCATCCTTCCCGCAAACTTGCAAAAACTCAACCCGTTTTTGCATGAGTACTCGGATATGTCGCTGTCATTCAAATTAATCCGAGTAGGAGGTCGCCTATTAAATGCACCTCTCTCATACGATGCCAAATTTTCGCTTTTATTAAATAAAAGTACGCACTTCGTTATAACGTATTTACGGTTCCTGTATATTCGAAATCACCACGCTGGGACTAAAGCGTTGGTTGCGCTTCTTCGAGAACGCATATGGCTAATTAATGCCCGAGAAGCTTGCAGTAGAACCGTAAAAATTGTTTTCATTACAAGTCGCAGCAAACTCAAATAATGGGAAATTTGCCAGTCGAAAGACTTCGAGCACTACGGCCCTTTCTTATATGTGGCGTAGATTTTTGTGATCCGATATGCATAACGTTAAAAATACGCCTTCGACCACCCGTAAAAACATATATTGAAGTTGTCGTTTTATTTAAGCAGTACATTTAGAATTAGTTTCGGACCTATCTTATAATTCATTTATTCTCGCCCTAAAAAGGTTTATTGGACGCCGAGGAATGCCGGCAACGCCACCAATTTCGTCGCGCCGATCGCAAGCTGCGCGAATTGAAGGAGGCATTTCTAGCAATGGGTCTAGAACTGAAGAGATTCGCAGCAGACGAGGGGTGCAGCTTCATCTTTATACCACCGCGGGCGCCGCACTCCGGCGGATTATGAGAAGCCGCGGTGATGTCCGCCAAACACCACATCGTTCGCGTAACCGGCAACGCGCTAGTCACAGCAGAGGAGTTAGCAACAGTGTTGGCCGAAGTGGAGGCCATCCTCAACTCTCTCCCCCTAGTACCTCTTAGCCAAGATCCCAACTACGGCAAGGCGTTGACATCAGCGCATCTATTAATAGGATGCTCCCTGCGGGCATTATCCGCAGAGAAGATGCCAGTGGATCCAGTTCGTTGTTGCGAGAGATGGCAACTTGTTTGCTGTGTCAAGTAACAGTTCAGGCGACAGTGGTCCAAAGAATAACTGACGAGGCCTTCAGGAGCGCAACAAGTGGCTGCACCCCAAATGCAATATGCAGCTCAACGACCTCGTTCTCGTCCACGAGGACAACGTGCCGCCGCAGCAGTGGGTACTAGGGTGCGCCGTTGCAACCGTCAAAGGGCAAGACGGCAAGGTGCGAGTCGCAGACGTAGCGACTAAGGCGGGCATAATTAAGTGTCCCATCCACAAGCTGGCCGTGCTTCCAATTTAGGTTGAAGGAACCTGATCCTGTGAAGGTGGCCGGTGTTGCGTCAAGCGACATATTTATATTTAAAACAAAAATAATTAAATGAATTGTAAAATATTGAATTATTAAAAATTAAATCTGTTACAATATTTAACGAAAGTTGGAAATGATTACACCGGTCAACAAAAAAGATATTTTTTTTTGGGTTTCTGTTCTCATGCTTGAATTCTGATTCTAGACATTGAAAAACACTTAAATATTAATCTTTAGTTCTTAAAGTTTGCTTTGGGCTGATCTACATCGATAAGTATATTTTAATTTATTTCATAAATCAAAGGTGGCAGCACTTTGATTAACCCGAAAGTAAACAGTATTATTATTTATAAGAGGCACAGTAGTGAATGTTAACTTGTTTATTATAGCTGTAACAACAATAGTAGTGTATTACTCAGTTAAAAAATGACATCAAGTCAGTGCAAAAATAATGTTGATTTATTCTGTTTTATTTGCGGTGAATTTATTAAAGTTAGACGTAAAAAATTTGCTTTATCAATAAATTTGAAACTTTGTGAAGCCTATGAAGACTATTTCAACCTAAAAGTCAGTAATCAAAATGAAAATTGGGTACCTCACTTCGCCTGCGTTAATTGTAAAAATACTTTAGAAGGTGAAAAAACCTTAAGTAAATTTTTTTTCCGGAAATTTAATTTAACAAGCAAAAATGAGCAAGCCAAAGCCAACTACCGCCAACCTCTCTCCGAGTAAGGAGTTGATCGACTTAAAATCATTAAAGCGTCAAAGGACGGTGGCGAAAAGTAGCATTTTGCGAATAAAAACGGGTCTTCTAGAAAAAACGATGTCATTAGATCCAATCGAATTGGAATGTCGTCTTGACATACTAAACTCACATAGTGAGAAATTGATGAAATGCCAATCTAAAATTGAAGAGATTGATGAAGACGACATGGCCCGAGGGGAGTTAGAGGACATAATTGTAGAAACAAAATCTATAATTAAAACAATTTTGGCCAAAAATAGAACATCTATTACTGAAACATCGTTCGTAACGTCTCACAGCTCAAGGCTCCCAAAAATGAATTTGCCGAAATTCAAGGGAGAATATTCGGAATTAAAAAATTTCATGAGTTTGTTTGAGAGTTTGGTTCACAATGATCCAAACATCCCAGATATTGAAAAATTTAACCATCTGGTTAATTGTCTATCTGGGGAGGCTCTAGGCACGGTAAAAGCGTTTCAAATGTCGGATGAAAACTATCCGAAGGCGTTGGCAAGTCTCAAAAAGGTTTATGACAATAAATGTTTGATTTTTTTTAATACGATTTCAAAACTTTTTGAGACTTGCCAACGCCTTCGGATAGTTTTCATCCGACATTTGAAACGCTTTTACCGTGCCTAGAGCCTCCCCAGATAGACAATTAACCAGATGGTTAAATTTTTCAATATCTGGGATGTTTGGATCATTGTGAACCAAACTCTCAAACAAACTCATGAAATTTTTAAATTCCGAATATTCTCCCTTGAATTTCGGCAAATTCATTTTTGGGAGCCTTGAGCTGTGAGACGTTACGAACGATGTTTCAGCAATAGATGTTCTATTTTTGGCCAAAATTGTTTTAATTATAGATTTTGTTTCTACAATTATGTCCTCTAACTCCCCTCGGGCCATGTCGTCTTCATCAATCTCTTCAATTTTAGATTGGCATTTCATCAATTTCTCACTATGTGAGTTTAGTATGTCAAGACGACATTCCAATTCGATTGGATCTAATGACATCGTTTTTTCTAGAAGACCCGTTTTTATTCGCAAAATGCTACTTTTCACCACCGTCCTTTGACGCTTTAATGATTTTAAGTCGATCAACTCCTTACTCGGAGAGAGGTTGGCGGTAGTTGGCTTTGGCTTGCTCATTTTTGCTTGTTAAATTAAATTTCCGGAAAAAAAAAACTATACAGGTTGGCAACAGATATATTAGGGATCGATAACGAAAACGAAAAATATATGTATAGCGATTCCGAAATATACGAAAGCCAGACCAATAGCAATAAAGGTTGGCAACAAATATATTTGGAATCGGTTACGAGAACGAGAAAAAATGATATCGATTCCCAAGTATACGAAAGCCGAACCTATGAAGTATGCAAAATAAGCAATAGCACAATTGAACGTTCTTGAAAATGTTTTTTTTTTTTTTAAGCGAGAAAATTTTCCAAAGAACCGTAAAACTTTATTTCGTTTAAAATTTTAAAAATTTTTTGTCTGCAAGATATAAAATGTCGCACCTTAATGTTCAATTAAGAACGCTACCGCAAATCCCACGATCCCTCTTTCACTTATGTAGATGCATAGATGCATAGATGCATAAATGCTTATGTACATGTGTATGTATGTATATATACGTATGCGAATATTAAAATATAAATATATGCAATAAGAAAATATACGTATGTGAAAAAATGTGAAAAGAGGGAGAGCCAAAAACTGAAAGTGTGCACTTGCTCTGTTTTGTTTTTTAATTTTGGTTTTTTTTTTTTTTATTCGCACCACTTTCAGTGATTCGCACTCGTTACCTGTTGTGAATGCATAGGCGGTTTGCCTGCGTTCACTTCCCTTTTGCAGAGAATGCAATTGCAGCTCATTCCCACGAAGAGACGGATCTGGCGTCGACGTTAGCAGCGACGGTGTTGTTGACGTTGACCTTTCAGCGGCGAGAATCCGCGTTGACGCAGCAGCGGTGGGACGATGGTGTTGACGTTGATGCAGCAGCGGCGAGAATCCGTTGACGCAGCAGCAGTGGGACGATGGTGTTGACGCAAGCCCGTTCGGTACCGACGTGATGTTCCCACAAATAGTCTAACGTTTTAACGGCCAAAGTTATCGGTTTTTAGTTTTACGGCACTTTTCTTTTAACGGGTTGTACCTCTTTTCCGGCACTTTTTAGCGGCACTCGCGACACTCTTTTTATTTTGCTTATGTTTAGCAACGGCACTTTATGTTTTTGGCGGTAGTTTTTTAATATAATGCACTAACTGTGTAACCACCTTTAGCAGAAAAATGTAAACGCTTATTTCAATACTGCTTTTATTTTCACACTCCACTGTATGCCGTTTAACCGATTTATCCACCTTTGGTTTCTCTCCTTTTCTTCCTTGTGTTTGCGCACTATTGGACTGGTGAATTTTACCGCACGTATGTCATATAGTATGTATGTATTATATTGTGTTTTCACCACCCACTTCACAAAACGTTTCTCTCAGTTGCTTTTTTTTCAACTTTTAATTTGGTTAATTTGTATTTTATTTTCTTTATGTTTAGATTTACCACTTCGTTTTTATTCACTTCAGTGTGTGTCCATATGTGTGCACTTCGCAATTATTTTACATATATGTATGTATCCACCAAGTGTTATACTATTATATATTTTTCACAAGCCACTGACGGAAAATAGGAAACATATTCTCTTCTCAAGCGGAGCATATAAGAGGTATTCATATGAATTTTTCACTCAACATAAAGTATGATATAACGAACAATTCTGCAGTATTAACTCAAAAATCACGTTTTTTGATTTATGCCGGTCTTGCAGCAAATGAGCGATATGTATATTTTTTAATGTAAAAATTTGTTTTTGAATTTTTTATATATACATATATGTATGTATATCTATGTAGATATATTTTATTTTTATTTTTAATGTCTTTGTCCAGACATTTATTTTTAGTATTTGTCACTTTAGTCACTTGCACTCGACCGAAACCGAAAGAAATTAAAAATTCACAGGCAATTGCTCACGCGTTAGAAATTAAATTAATATGTATTACTTTTTTCGAAAATTATTTTACAAAACCTTAAGCTTTTTTAAGGTTGAAGTTCTACACGTTGGACTCACTAGTATGCGCAACTAAAAGCTAATTGCCTGTGCTATTTCGGTTTAAAAAATCCCGGTTAAAAAAGAACGTCCGTTCGCGATTATAGTCTTTAATACAATGATAATCTTTATTCCAACAGTTCATTAGTTAGCCTAAATCTTAACCTAACGGCTTAGACTAGAGGTAAGTATGTATACAAAAAAGGGGTAAGTATATAGTTCTAATTCAATTCAGCATCTTAAATTCATTGCAATAGATTATTCTAGTACCTAAGTAGTAGATTATGGTTATACTTGTATATTACAAAATTCGTAAGTATTTTACATAATGTAAAAGATTTTATAATGCATACAATTATTTTAACAAATTAAGTTCTTAAAATATATTTTTTGATTTATAAAGTCGCATGACGCAACAGAAGGTAAGAAAAAATCGAAAAATTGTTCTAATTCCTACGAAAGCAAACTTTAACCGGAAAAAAAATTTTTTTCCTTATTTTTGTCATAGGAGAAACTAAAATTTTACATGTAGATGTCAGACTCAAAAATCGTGTTGACCGGTGATATTCTTTCCCCTTTTTAATACATATTTATATTACCACTAGTTTAAGTCAGTTTTAATATTTAGGCTTAGCAATTAGATTAACTGAAATAAGGAATTCTCATTTTGTAATTGAACCGTGGAACCGTACGCAACGTTGTTTTTATGTAAAGCCTAAGTTTATGGAACACTTAATGGGACATTTACCATCGGAACGCAATCGAGCATTCCTAACTATCGGAGTGGGCTTTTGTGGGCCATTTTTCTACAAATAGGACGTACGCAACAGAGCTCTAATTAAATGCTACGTTTGCGTCTTTATTTGTTTCGCCACCAAGGTCGTTTATTTGGAGCTGGTAAAGGATTTGACAACCTCTTCATTCCTCGCTGCCACAAACTATATGGAGCCAAAAATGAGCCATCGGAACTGAAAAAACTATTTTTGAGCCAAGAGCATTCGAAAGTGATTCAAGAGCAGTGTGCGAGCCATAAATTGAATGGAAGTTGATACCCCCTCGCTCTCACCGCTTTGGCGGTTTATGGAGGGCTGCAGTCAAAATGGCCTGATATCATTTTCATAGAGTTGTGGGACTTTCTAAATTAAGCTCTGATGAGCTTCGCACTCTTGTGTGCCCAATATCCGCGATTATAAATTCACGACCTTTATATCCCATTACAGAGAGTCCTGACGATCTCGAGGTGATTCCCCAAGCGCACTTTCTCATTGGCACACCCTTCACATCCGTGGTAGAACCTGACATCACTGCGCTCAATATTATTCATCTTAGCAGATGGCAGCGAGTATGCTACCTGCAACAACAATTCTGGAAGAAATGGCAAGCAGAATATCTAACTCTTCTCCAACAACGCCATAAATGGCTCTTATTTTAGTCCAATCTCAAGCTCGGGGACGTGGTTTTCATAAAGGACGAGAACAATCTCCCGCTAAAGTTGCCTTTGGCTAGAGTCATAGAAACCATTTCCGGAAAGGAACAGGTGGTGCGAGTCGTTGTTCTAAAGGCACCAAATGGCGTGTACAAGCGAGCAGTTTCAAAGCTGTGTCTCCTACCAATTGATGATAATATCTTGAAAGCCTAAACCATTCAACGGGCGGAGTATGCTTAGAAGTAGATACATAGTTTATATGCGAATTTAGTAGAAATCATCACCGCTACTCTTATACATATTTTATTAAGTACCAACAATCTTAGCACTTAATTGTATACAACAACACTATAACATTGTTTAAAACTAGATGTATGCTTGCTTTAAGTCTGAGCGCCGGCAATCGCTAAACCGGTTTTATCTATTTGAGTAACTTTGATAACGCACACTTATCATATTTGCATAGGCAAGCATACATACCTACATTAATGTAAATGCAGAGAATTAGAAAATTTACCACTATTTCAGCTGATCTTTATATCGTAGCCACCGTACTTGAGGTAAAAGAAAAGCTGTAGGTTAATCAACTTGTAACAGTTGTTAATTTCGGTCAGTCGCAATTGAATGTCGCGGTAACCGCAAGCGCAAGCAATTAAACAGTATTAAATAATATATAAAATAATTAAATTCGTTGTTTTTCTTTCAAACGTTTAAAAGAGCAAAGAACATGCCAGGAGTACCGTATGAAATCAGCGTTTTATGTGAAAATTAAATTTTGAATGGGAAAGTAAAAAAAATGTATTCAAAATATTAACCGTAGCTTTTTACACATTATGACCACCTTTCTCGCAAGTTGTGAACACCATGTCAAGAGAAATGTCCATCTTTTGAATTTGCTCAGCCAATGCGAGTCCCATACATGAGAAGAAATGGTTATCGTGAGGGGCGAAGTATGACGAATACAGCGGATATGAAGCATATATAATTTGATTAGCGACGCGGGTGGCCGTTCATTGGACGCATAGATCGCCCAACTAGTCCTAGGAGCATAGCAATCGCCCACTTACTTTGCATTGCAAACGCGTTACTTTTTGGCGGCCATTAACGCCTAAATAGGTGATTTGAATGACACAAGCTATCTATTGGTAGTCGAAAAAGTCTTCGTATTTCTGACCACAGCTCTAAAGTCAAATCATACGAAAAAAGCCATGTTTTTGTCATTTTTTGAAGTGAAAACTTCTTATGGCGCGTTGGGCACTTTTGAGGGTGAGCATTTTCAGCCGTTCTCGCCACAGATGAGATTTTACACAGATGTTCTCCGCCTGTATTCTTATAAAATATGTATGTATACTATACGCGCTCTTTGCATGGGCATTCGTTCGTGCTCTCGCGACAGACGAGATTACATACCTTTATGTATACTCAGAGTGTATAGGTATGCGAGAGCGCTGCAAGCTATACGCGTTAATGGGCAGCAAGTACTCAATCCGAAAAAAGTTATTGTCAATTTCATACAAACAAGAATCAAAAGCAAACGATTATTTCTATTTTAAAATTAAAATAGCAATAAATTAATTATTTTTTGAACAATTTAACATAGAAAATATTTGAAAAACAAACGGCTATGTCATTTCAATGAGTGTTGCCAATCAATAAAAATCTAAATGTCAAGTTGTAGCCACTCAGCGTATCATTACGATTGAGCGGTTTATTGCATACAATTTATTTAGCATATGTAAGAAGCCACCCTAACTAAAAGTAAATTGCTAATATTTTAATTAAATTATGCATATTCCAATAAATTCCAAACAGCCGCAACGGAAAACAGTGTGGTCAATACAAATAACGTAACAACTTATGTTTCACCATGACCTTTCTATGTGGCCACACTGTGTAGTATGGCAACACAAACATGGTGAGTAAATCACGATATAGAAAACGCTATGTCATTTCAATGAGTGTTGTCAATCAATACAAACTAAATGTCAAATTGTAGCTACTCAGCGTATCATTACGATGGAGCGGTTTCAACTAGCTGTTTATGGCATACAATTTATTTAGAAGATGTAAGAAGAAACCCTAACATAAAGTAAATTGCTAATATTTTAATTAAATTATGCATATCCCAATAAATTCCAAACAGCCGCAAGCGGAAAACAGTGTGGTCAATACAAATAACGTAACAACTTATGTTTCACCATGACCTTCCTATATGGCCACACTGTGTAGTATGACAACAAAAACATGGTGAGTAGATCACGAAATAGAAAACTCTGTCATTTCAATGAGTGTTGCCAATCAATAAAAATCTAATAGCTACTCAGCGCATCATTACGATGGAGTGGTTTCAATTAGCTGTTTATTGCATGCAATTTATGGTGAATTGCGTGTAACAAAGTGCAAATAGAATAATTACCAATGATCACAATCTTAGCAAAACAAAATACAGAACTACTATTGAAGCAGTATTCACATGATATATAAATAGATTTAAATCAAAATTGTTCATTTCATACTTTAGTTACCATGGACCTATTGTTTCAGTTTTAGAATTTGATGAAAATCCTGATAATAATGATGAAAATGCTGATAATGATGATGTAAGAGTTGTTGAAATTATGGATGAGAATTGCTAAATTCTGTACTTACTATTTATTAATATTTAATCGTTTAAATAAAACCACTTCCTTCGAATATAGTTTCTATAATATTATACTTTATGTTTATTCAAAAAGTGCCCACATTGCTTTGATAAACTTGATTTTTCATGTACAATTTCTCATGTCGCGAGCGCACCTAAAAATTCTCACCCAAAAAAGTGCCCAACGCGCCATATGTTCAAGTTTTCACTTCTGCCTGCACTCCCGGAGTGCAACCTCCCTCGGTTTCCTGACGACACAGTTAAAATTTATTTATCCAACCAATGGTACATTGAAGTATGACATTCGAAAAATGTCTTATCAATTTTTTACAAAGAAATATTAAAAAATACGGCAATGGCAGCAATTTTCTGGACGGGTCTCGAAAAAACGTTGAATTGCGGTGCCCCTCATAACCTCAAAACCACTACCCCGATCCTTTTGAAATTTTAAACACTATTTTTGTACATATTTTACAAGGTAACGCTGTAAGGGTTTTTTTAAATTCCAATTTTTGAATTTTTTCGAAGACTTTGAAGTGAAAAACATAATTTTTTGGTAAAAAATCGGCTAATTTGTTATTGCGAAATAAAAATTATGAACAAACAAACTACAATATGTACAGAAATAGTGTTTAAAATTTCAAAAGGATCTGTGCAGTGGTTTTGAAGTTATGAGGGGCACCGACTTTGAAAACGTGAGTTGTTGGAAAAACACGTTAAAAGTTTCACAGACGCTCACAATCAAATCGGAGAGCGGAAACTTACAACATACAGGGTAGGCCATTTAAAGTTGACCCATTTGTTTCTAAAAAAAAAAGAACAAAAGAAAACAATGTTTTTTGTTCATTTCAAAAATAATTTATTTTGGTCCAAGGGGATTTGTTTCAGCTAATATTTAAAAATTAGATCGCGTAAATGGGCACCTTTAGCTTTGACAGCTAAATGCACTCTTTTTTCGACATTTTCCATGACTTTGGCCAATGTTTCGGATGATATGGCGGCTGTTTCACGTCGAATGTTGGCTTTCAGTTGAGCTAAGGTCTTTGGCTTATTAGCGTATACCTTGGATTTCAAATAACCCCACAAATAAAAGTCTGGTGGCGTCAAATCTGGTGATCTCGGTGGCCAGTCAACATCACCATTTTTCGATATCAATCGCCCGGGGAAAAATGGTCGCAATAAATTGATTGTTGGTCGAGCTGTATGGCATGTAGCCCCGTCCTGTTGAAACCAGAAGTTATCCATGTCATTTTCGCGAATAATGGGTATCACAAAATCCGTTATCATGGCTCGATAACGCTCACCATTGACTGTTGTCGTGGCTCCATCATCGTCTTCGAAAAAATACGGTCCGATGATCATATTCGCACAAACACCGCACCAAACTGTTACTTTTTGGTCGTAAAGAGGCTGTTCTTCAATTAATTGAGGATTTTCGGTGGCATAAAATCGGCAATTTTGCTTGTTTACGCCTCCATTCAACGAGAAATGTGCCTCGTCTGACATGATGAGTTTTCGCCAAAAGTCAAGTTCGTTTTCAGCCGTTTCGATGGCCCATTTGCCAAAATTAAGGCGTCGCGGATAATCAGCTGGGTTTAGTTTTTGTGCCATTTGAATTTTATATGGAAACATCTTCAAATCTTTATGAATTATGCGTCGGAGAGTGGTGCGAGAGATGTCTAATTCCTGAGAGCGGCGATAACTCGATGTCGATGGAGTCTCCTCAATACTGGCTCGTACAGCTTCGATATTTTCATCAGAACGTCTTGTGCGTTGTCTTGATGCATGACTGGCATTACTGAGATTACCGGTGTTCACAAATTTTGCGTATAAAGACTTAATTGTGTTCTTAACTGGAGCACTTTTCACTTTATTTTTTTTGCGAAACGCACGTTGAGTTAACACAATTGAAAAAATATTTTGAATATAAAGCTGAACAATTTCAGCGCGTTCTTTTGGAGTGTACTGTTCCATGGTATAAATTGTCTTCGAATGACGCTTCTAACGCGGTATAACATTAGCCGATTTGTCAGCGCTGTTAAAAGTTACAGCGTTGCCAGATGGGTCAACTTTAAATGGCCTACCCTGTACTTAAGTTGACTTTTGTCAACACAATTTTTGAGTTTTTATTCCATAAATTTGTAGTTTTATATTAATTAATGGATGTTTTAAGGTTGTTGTTATTAGAAAGAAGATTAAAAGAAAGTTCTAACAACACATTTTTTTAAAAAGTTCTTGTACTCTCACATCAAAGAAAGCAGGGGGTGTATGTAGACTTTTGTCCGCCACTGTATATCTCCGTCAATTTTGCTTTAAGCGCTCTCAAATTTTTCACAGAATTATCTTAAGATCTTGTACATTAATATAAAATAAAAATAAAAAAATGCAAAAAAAAAAATTGTTTTGTCAATAACTAACATTTGAGGGGGTAAGAGTTGAAAAATAAAATTCTAAAATTTTTTTTGAAGCACCTTAATATGTATGTATATAATTATTATTCTTCTTCTTAATTGGCGTAGACACCGCTTACGCGATTATAGCCGAGTTAACAACCGCGCCAGTCGTTACTTCTTTTCGCTACGTGGCGCCAATTGGATATTCCAAGCGAAGCCAGGTCCTTCTCCACTTGGTCCTTCCAACGGAGTGGAGGTCTTCCTCTTCCTCTGCTTCCCCCGGCAGGTACTGCGTCGAATACTTTCAGAGCTGGAGTGTTTGGTTTTTGTTCGTCGAGAGAGGACCTTACTTCTAAATTGCCTACTCAGTCCGACGTAGCACCTGTTGGCAATAGCTATCCTGCGTTGGATTTCTAGGCTGACATTGTTGGTGGTGTTTACGCTGGTTCCAAGATAGACGAAATTATCTACAAAGTTATGACTGTCAGCAGTGACGTGAGTGCCAAGTCGCGAGTGCGACGACTGTCTGTTTGATGACAAGAGATATTTCGTCTTGCCCTCGTTCAGTGCCAGACCCATTTGTTTTGCTTCCATGTCCAGTCTGGATAAAGCAGAACTAACGGCGCGGGTGTTGAGGCCGATGATATCAATATTATCGACATACGCCAGCAGCTGTACACTCTTATAGAAGATGGTACCTTCTCTATTTAGTTCTGCAGCTCAAACTATTTTCTCCAGCAGCAGATTGAAGAAGTCACACGATAGGGAATCGCCTTGTCTGAAACCTCATTTGGTATCGAACGACTCGGAGAGGTCCTTCCCGATTCTGACGGAGCTTTTCGTGTTGCTCAACGTCAGCATATACAGCCGTATTAGTTTTATGGGGATACCAAATTTAGACTTTGCGGCATAAAGCCAGCTCCCTTTCGTGCTGTCGAAAGCAGCTTTGAAATCGACGCAGAGGTGGTGTGTGGAAATGGTGAATATCTGATCGGTTGTTGATTTGCCAGGTCTAAAGCCACACTGATAAGGTCCAATCAGTTTGTTGACGGTGGGCTTTAATCTTTCACACAATACGCTCGATGGAAACTTATATGCAATGTTGAGGAGGCTAATCCCACGATAGTTGGCGCAGATTGTGGGGTCTCCTTTTTTATGGATTGGACATAGCACACTTAAATTCCAATCGTTGGGCATGCTTTCGTCCGACCATGTTTTACAAAGAAGCTGATGTATTCTCCTTATCAATTCTTCGCCGCCGTGTTTGAACAGCTCGGCCGGCAATCCATCGGCCCCTGCCGCTTTGTTGTTCTTAAGGCGTGCAATTGCTATTCGAACCTCTTCATGGTTGGGCAATGGAACGTCTGCTCCATCGTCATCGATTGGGGAATCGGGTTCGCCTTCTCCTGGCGTTGTGCGTTTACTGCCATTCAGCAGGCTGGAGAAGTGTTCCCTCCATAATTTAAGTATGTTCTGGGCATCGGTGACTAGATCACCTTTGGGGCTCTACAAGAGTATGCTCCGGTCTTGAAACCTTCTGTAAGCCGCCGAATTTTTTTGTTGAATTTTCGAGCATTACCCCTGTCGGCCAGCTTCTCAAGCTCTTCATACTCACGCATTTCGGCCTCTTTCTTTTTTTTCTGCAAATGCGTCTCGCTTCCCTCTTCAACTCTCGGTATCTATCCCATCCCGCACTTGTTGTGGACGATCGTAACGTTGCGAGGGAGGCAGCCTGTTTTCTCTCCACTGCGACACGGCACTCCTCGTCGTACCAGCTGTTTTTTTTTGCACTTTCCGCAAACCAATGGCTTCGGTTGCAGCTGTACGTAAGGAGTTTGAAATGCCGTCCCACAGTTTCCTTATACCGAGTTGTTGACGTGTGCCCTCAGAGAGCAGGAGTGCAAGGCGAGTAGAAAATCTTTCGGCTGTCTGTTGTGATTGCAGCTTCTCGACGTCGAACCTTCCTTGTGTTTGTTGGCGTGCGTTTTTTGCTGCACAGAGGCGGGTGCGAATCTTGGCTGCAACAAGATAGTGGTCCGAGTCGATGTTAGGACCTCGGAGCGCACGCACATCTAAAACACTGGAGACGTGTCTTCCATCTATCACAACATAATGGATTTGGTTGGTAGTTTTGCGATCTGGAGACAGCCAGGTAGCTTGATGAATCTTCTTATGCTGGAATCTAGTACTACAGATAAAGATATTGTGGGCCCCGGCGAGGTCGATCAGCCTCAACCCATTTGGGGATGTTTCCTCGTGGAGGCTGAATTTACCGACCGTAGTGCCAAAGATACCTTCTTTGCCCACCCTGGCGTTAAAGTCGCCAAGCACGATTTTGACATCGTGGCGGGGGCAGCTCTCATAAGTGCGCTCCAAGCACTCATAAGTGGCGCAAATCAGCGATATGTTGAAGAACCTGGCTTTGATGCGGATTGTGCTCAGTGACAGAGTCTCTCTGCCACCACCAATCCCACACCATGCTTTCGCTCTTTTATATAGCCACTGGAGTAGATTTCACAGGGACCTACTTATCTCTGTCCTTGTCCCGTCCATCGCTTTCTTGGACGGCGGTGATTTACAAATTTTAAATGTACAATCATTTGAATTTATTGTTTATTTAATACGTATAAAAAATATATTTGAAAGATGAGTGTACGAAGCGGGTTGATATGATTTGCAAACTGGGCCGCTGAGAGATTGTAGAAGATATTGACCTGGCGTCGCGTAGAATCGAATATCTTGTTGACGAATGTTGATTTGTCTATTGTCTATTCAAATATTGACATGCGAATTGCGTCGTAAGCGATTATCCAAATCCTGTTTTTTTGGTTTGGCGGCATGCGATGTCGTCGTGTGGTGACCGCTTGCTGGGTGGTGATGTTCTCAAGTGTGGTGTGATGTGTTAGGGTGCGCTAGTTTTCCCCGGGTAGAGTGATGGTGGGCTTAACTCATTTAGTCACTGGTTTTGCGAAGAAAAATTCAATCAACAATTGTTTCTTGAAGGAAAATCAAAGTAATCATTAAATTTATCCTACAATTAGTTAAAATAATTATTATTTTGAAATTTTGTATAGAAAATATTTATGTACTTACACACATAAGCTTATTTTCTTTGTATATTTTCTTTTGCTCTTCTAATAAGCATTACTCAATTTAAATTTTTTTCTTGAGTAATTACTTAACCCTTTCGCGCCGGAGTTTTATTTCGGCTCCCAGGATATTTTTGTGGCATTTTGTTTTCAAAATGTGAAAAGAGCTTAAAAAAAACATATTCTGCGTACTTAAAACATCGCTATGTCCTTTCGCTATCCTGGGACATATTATCCCAAAAAGGGTTTATTTATAAGTCCCTATAAGAGTGTCTGATGTTAAAAAACTATTAATTTTGAAATATTATATATTTATTTAGAAAATGTTGTTAATTTTCTGCTTGGAAAATATTTACCTATGATAGGCAGTAAAGAAGTTAAAACATAGTGCATTATTACATCCGGAGCAAATGCAATTCGTTCTTGTTGCCTTTTGTAATGAAGTGCACCGTACGCAACGACGTCGGGAAAGCCCTTTTATTGGCAAATGAGTTTTTATTTTTTTGTTTTGTTCCTTCTGAAATCAATGTCTTTGCTAACGTTGCCATGAACTGTATCAAAGATGTTTTTTGCAATTGAGGGCGTTGTGAAGGCACAATTCCGATTTCTTTAACGCCGCGAATTGAAGGTGGAAGAGGAAGTTCTCGTGATTAAAAAATATATAGGGTTATATGTAGGTACCAAAAACGGGTAGTTTACGAGATATTTAACCTTAAAGTTCAAAAATTCCCGAAATTCGATCATTTCAAGAATCTATTTCACCACATTAAACACACTTTACTCACATTTTCACCTTAAATTAATTAAATTAAACTATAAACTTTTAAATAAATCCATATTTTACAGTTTTAGTAGGTTTTTATCTAAGAAATCTTTATTTTAAAATTAAATTTTACGCTCGTAGTGAACATCATTTGTGTGCTAAAAACTATGACGAAATGGAGCGCTGCCATGTGATAATAAGGAAATTCGCCGAAATTCCTTTTTTCCTCAAAAATTCCTCTATCCATGCATATGGATATGTTCTTTATTTAATTTAATAAAAAAATAAGTAATACATATTATATAGCAATATTATATAATATTATTATATATAAATCGCTGACAGATAAAATAACCAAAATTTAACCATTTTATAACAAAAACGAAATTTTGTTTCAATATGACTGCATGATAACCAAAATATATATCCACTTTAACCACTTTATAACGGAAATTCTATATATATTTTTAACGCAGTAAGTAGTACTATGCGAAAGGACTTCAGTCACTCCAGGTATTCACTGGATCAGGGTTATTTTTTTAGAGCGCGGCCGAACGCAGAAAGAAATACTATGCGAAAGTACTTCAGTCATCCCGGGTATTCGCTCAACCAGGGTTATTTTTTTAGAGCGCGGCCGAAGTCCCCCAACGCAGGAAGGAGTAATACGCGAAAGTACTTCAGTCACCCCGATGTAAATGTATATCATATTTTATAATATTATCATAGAGTTTTAGTTATTTGTGTTCATTAAACATAAATCACATGTTACACATATACATATGTCGAATGGTTGGATAGAGCTGATGCTTCAGATTAAGAATATATGTATGTAATTATGGCCGCCGCAAACTTATAGTTTTCGAGACACTTGAATTTAATTTTATATTATTTTTGGATATTCCTTCTCTGGACAAGCTCCCCTATCCGCACATACCACATTCATACGGAAATTGTTAGCTCTCATTCATTTAATGTTTTTAATAATTTTCCATTAAAAACTATACTATGATGCTTCAAATTACAAAACGTTTCTTCATGTTTAACATTTTTTATAAGTGGTCTTGAACGACGTAACAAATACCTTCGTTTACATATTTTTTTTTGTAAGATTTCGATCAACTGTCAAAGTTCAGGAGGTTTGGACGTTTAGCAATTGTTCTCTTACTTCCAGTGAGAGAGGAGTTGGACATCTCTTTATCTCTGCATTCACTGTGGAAAGCATCAAAACTTTGAAAAATGCTTTCTTCCACCACCTATGAGATTTTCGATATTTATTGTATACGCTGATTTTTGATCGGCCAGGTCTACGCCGCGCATTTGTAGTCCACAATAGCTGAGGAACAATCATCTTGTTTCTTTTTACCATCCTTTTGTTTTTTGTCTACGTTGGATATTATTGGTTTGTGGCAGTTAGCAGCAACTAGTACTTCCTTGGAATCCATCCAACACGTAGCCATTTTACCATCACAGCTTATTTGGAACTGACATTGCCCACGTACTCCGGAGTTTTCTTTCGATTTCGCATATACTTATGTTCCAACTGCCGGAAAATGAATAGTTTTCATTAGTAAAATTGAGGCGAAAAATCGCTTGAATGCAACAGCCACTTCCTTAACTTTGTAACAACCCTTTCACCAAGTGTGCCAGGAAGATTTGGAATGATATCTTTACTAGTGTATACATTCAAATCGTACATACACATGTATAGCCTATCGTATCGCATCGCATCGCAACCAAATTTTTACACCGCGATTAATTGGCTTCATAGTAGGGATGACCGATATTGTCATTTTTCGATATCTGTAATTTCAGAGATTGCTATTTTTAAATCACTGTGATTTTATATTGCTATTGCGATCGCAACTGAGTCGCCTTTCAAACGGAGACCTTTTGTTGTTGTTGTTGTTGTTGTAACTGCAGATTCTGCCGATTTGACAGTGTTTGGCCGAATAAAAGTCCGCGTCCGTTCCAGTTACGTAGACCCAACTGTGGTGGTAACGACGGAAACCTTCTGTCGTTATTGGCGGCAAATTCTCTTTTGAGTCCTGTAACGCGAGTCAAGTTTTTCCGCCTTTCTTTTCACTAAATTTTCGCAAATGTTGTACAGGTTCGGCTGTCTCGAAGTTCCTGGCTCATTATCAATATCTATTGGAGCTTCCGAGTTAGGGGGGGTTTGAATTGCAGTAGTTTAGTATGATTTGCTTGTTTCTATTGGTAAAGCAAAAGTTAATAACTTTATATAAAAAAATTTTAATTATTACATATATACCTTTTGAGCTGGTAGTTCCACTGTAGGATGTCTATTCTGTTTTCATGTTTCTTCAAATTTGTTAAAGATGTTTTATATGAAATTTTTGATTTGCAAATATTGCATTTTGCATATATTTCATCTACCACTTCAAACATCTGCCATACTTCACTTCTTTTCCTTGATACATTTCTTGCCTTTATTAAAAATTATAAGAACGTTACACTCAAAACTTCAAACCGCTATGATGAAAAATAACATATACGCATATATATGTATATACAATGTCCTGAAGAAAGCTGCTACTTTTCTGCTATTTGCTATTGTAATCGCAAGTATTGCACTATTAAAAAATCAAAGCTTCACAAGTTTATTGAGAACTGCTATCGCAATCGCAGTTCACAAAATCGAACTTTTATCGCAATTCACAAGTTCGAACTGCTATCGCAATTCACAGTTTCGAACTGCTATCGAAAATCACAGGTTCTAACTGCTATCGCAATCGCAGTTCATAGAAGCGAACTGCTATTTACATATAAAATGTGATCGCAGTTGCGATATGCGATTTTTTAATCACAGGGAAAAAAATATCGCTATTCACAACTTCATAAACATGTATTGTTTTAGTCTAGACCGTCCTTTGAATTTTGCCATGCGTTCGTCGATTGATTGAAATGGACTGTCGCCTTTTATAAGCAAGAAGCTGTTTTCCATTCAGCAATAAAGTAATCTTTTGGAGCATCGCTTGGTTTGTTGCAATCATTCAAATGTAACTTTGAAGAAACTAATGTGAAGCGACCACGAAATATACTATTTTTTTATCATTTGATTTCCAATTGACACATGCTTACTCCAGTAATCCTGTAAAGACGGCAAATGATTGTTTTGCATGACAATTAATACACCTAGAAATACCAATATTTCATGTTCATCCGTTAGAGCCCTATTAGTGCTTTTCTCTATATTCTGTTTTCTTGTTCACTTTTTAGAAAAAGCTTTCTGAATGCACTGAACTAGGAAAAGTTACAAGAACTTGCGGATCTCTTTCCAAAGGCATTCCAAATTTAGGTTCAAAGTTTACCTCTTCCGTTAGATCAATCCAGGTAACAACGGCAACTGGTTGATTTGCGATATTTTCACATAGTTCTTCGTTCTCTTCGCAAATTTCATCTGAAGACGACCGGATGTTCTTCGTCGTCCGATTCTGAATAGGAATCATCGCTGCCATCTTCGCCTGCTTCAGTATAATTTTTTTTCGTCAGACGAAAATTTCAAACAGCTGTGGCAGACTCGATCAGTACTCCCAAACGGCATATTTTTAATACATATTGAAAGATTTTTATCATAAACAAAACCAAAGTCTTGTGTTGGGACATATCAGATAGAAGTTTGCATTCATAAAAAAAAATATAGCATTTCAAATGCAGGTGGGATATATTCCAGTAGGTGCGAGAGAGTTTGGAGCTGGATACGGACCTTAAATACCAAAAAACCAAATGAAGGTTTGCTAGATAATTAAATAGCTAAAATGTGGGTTTTAATAAACGCAAATATGATTATAAATTGAATATTAAAAAAAAACAAAATAACTATCAGGCTTCAATTGCATTGAAACAGATCCGCATGATTACACCACATAAAATATATAATTGAATATTAATATGTTTTTGGTTATGCCCTTTATTTTCTCACATTTAATATTTTTGTAGTTCCAGTGTTGGAAATTTCAATTCTTTTCTTACAAAATCAATTATTTTTTGTGTTCGAAATCTTCAACAGCTAATCTATACTTCCTTCCCCCACTTTGGTCTTTTGGTTTTTTCATAAATTTTCTTGGGTTTCAACTTTCCTTAATAAAATAAGTTATTTTAATGATGTTAAACTACAAATAAGCGCTACGAACTGACAATGTTTCTCGTTTGCGTTCGCTCCTTCGCAGAACTTTTGTCTCAAAAACTCGCAACGTTGACTCTTCAGGTGTTTTCATCGTCCATGCCTCTGCACCGTATAGTAGGACGGGAATTATGAGTGACTTATAGAGTTTTGTTTTTATTCGTCGAGAGAGAACTGTACTTCTTAACATAGCGTATACTTAGTCAGAAGTAGCATCTGTTGCCAAGAGATATCCTGCGTTGGAACTGCGGTTGTTGGTGGTGTTGATGCTGATTCCAAGATAGACGAAATTATCTACAACTTCGAAGTTATGACTGTCAACAGTGACATGAGTGCCCAGTCGCGAGTGCGACGACTGTTTGTTTGATGACAGGAGATATTTCTTTTTGCCCTCATTCACCACCAGACCCATTTGCCTCGCTGCCTAATCTATTCTGAAGTAAGCAGAACTAACGGCGCGGTGATGATATCAATATTATCAGCGTACGCCAGCAGCCGTACATTCTTATAGAAGATGGTACCTTCTCTATTCAGTTCTGAAGCTGAAATTATTTTTTTCAATAGTAAATTGAAGAAGTCGCACGAAAAAAGTCGGCATGTCTGAAAGCTCGTTTAGTATCGAACGGCTCGTAGAAGTCCTTCCCGATCCTAACGGACTTTTGAAATTGCTTAACGTCAGTTTACATAGCCGTATTAGTTTAGCGAGGGTACCAAATTCCTATATCACGCTGTTGTTAATTGGGCTTTAACCGCGTAAACGGTTTCTACGCCCGTAAAGAAGAAGAGAAGATCTCGGCAACACGTGTCTTCAACAATACGGCACCACTTTCTATACATCGGATCAATCAATGGATTTATTGAAAGAACACTTCGGTGAGTAGGTAATTTCACGTTTTGGACCGTTCGATTGGCCACAAATATCGTGTGATATCACATTGGTAACTTTTTCTAGTGGATATATGTAAAGTCTAAAGACTATGCGGACTATCGCGATTCGATTCAGGTTTTGGAGCACAACATCACGCATGCCATTCTCCAGTTACTAGTTAAAATGCAAAGTACGCTTCAACGAAAATTTAACTCAACGGATAAACATCCAAGAAGTAACCGGGGCCAACATTTGAAAGAGATAATCCTCAAATGCCAAATAATGTTCTTTCGAATGATAATAAACATTCCCCAATAAATTATAAGTTTCTGTATTTGTTTTTTTTTTTTTAAGTGGGGAATCTCAAAATTGAAAATACCGAAAAATGATTTAATAAGTATTATTTACTTAACTATTATTTCAGTTGATATATGAAGTTGCGAGCAAATATCAATTTTTTGACACTTTTCATCTTAATTTCAGAGATTCAATTATTCTTAGATCTCCCAACATTAAGTACATGATTGCCATTTATTTAATGATTAATGAGGTTAACTTTCATTGTAAATACATTTAATGAAAAAACTATTTTCCATCAATCTTTTTTGCTATCAACCGAACCACCAAAGGCAAATAAAGCTACCAATTTTGGTTCGACCGGACCTTAACGACACCGCTGGCTTAGACACGAGATAATAATTTCTCATATTGACCTCATTCTACAAGACCGGTTAAAGAACAACGACTGGGAAGCTTTCCCCACCCGCCCTTTACCAAGACCTTGACTTCTTTGACTACCATTTGTTTTGGTCGATGCAGAATGCTGTCACGAAAATGGCAAAATTTTGAAAATATATTAAAACTACAGGACCCGTCCATGCTTCACTGTGGCTGATACATGGATAATACTACTACCATCTACTTGATTTCTATTAGTAGAGATAGATATATAATATTTTGGTTTTTTGGCGAAAATACTGTTGAACTTGGGCTCAGGGAAATCCACCGTTGAAAGGTTATGACATTAGTCTTTTGGGATGAACGTGGTATAATACATACTCAGCGACTGATTACTGAGCCAGTTATAATCTATTTCACTGCGTATTTGGTTGCAATTCTTTTCTTCTATTCCAAATGTTTAGAAATTGTATTATTTTTGAGGAGGCTATGTTTAAAATTGTACGCATATATTCAAATGATTCCTACAAACATGAATTATGAACAAATGCTTATGATTTAAAATATAATTTTTGTATTTATGAGTTGTATTAAATTTTGACATAGAGATATAAAAGGTACCCTATGTCCTTATCCTGGTTCTAAGCTACCTCTCCAAAAACTTTCAGCCAAATCGGTTCAGCCGTTCTTCAGTTATAAATAGTGTAACTAACATCAACTTTCTTTTATATACATACTTGAGGACCCGTCCACGCTTCACTGTGGCTGATACATAGATAATACTGCTACTGGATTATAATTATTAGTTAATGAAATATAGCATTTCTGTGAAGCAACTTGTGTTAGTTTACAAAAAAATGGATCATAGAGCATTTCGTGTGTTAATAAATCAATGCTTTTTGGAGAAAAATACTGTTGAATTTGGGCTGAGGGAAATCCATCGATGAAAAGATATTTGCTAAGCTTAAAGAGGCGAAAGCTCTGTGCAAAGTGGGTGCCTCGCAAGTTCATAATCCAACAAAAAAAAAAAACGAATAACTGATTCTGAGAAGTGTTTAAGTGCTCTTTAGTCGTAATAAAACCGATTTTTTCCGGTAATACCCTCCCTATCAATTATGCCCAGGCTACGTAAAAACTTTTCCTAAATTTAAAATTAAAAAAAAGTAAAATTTAACCCACGATTCAGGGTTAAAAGTGGTATGGTTGGATAGTGCTGATGCTCCAGATTAAGAAAATATATAATTGTTGCCGCCGCAAACTTAGAGTTTTCGAGATATTTGCATTTAAAGTTGAAAACTGTGCAAATGTCATCTTGCAATTTCTCGATTTCTAGTAATTATTTATTTTATATTATGCACTTTTTATGCACTTACACTTCATTACATCGTTTCTACATATTTATTTTTTATTTACTATTTACACATTTGCTTAAAATAAGCATTTTATATTTTATAGAAACTTCATTATATGCACAATAACAAAAGTATTCTGTGTTGACAGCTACTAAGTGTCGCCATAATTACACATTGACCAAACGAATAAAAATTAATAAAAAAAAGGATTATACCCCAAGTATATAAATCATTGCCCCTTTTTTTGATATATCATGATTTTTGACCGGGCAGGCCGCCAACGTCTAAGTTGGGTTATAGGTACCGCAAACGCAATAAAACCACTTTATATCCAATCTTGAAACAAAATTTCAGTTTTCGTTATAAAATGGATAAATTTTGGTTATTATATCTGTCAGCGATTTCCATTTATTTTTGATGATACATTGGTTTGTGTTTTAGGTGACAATATATATATTATTTAGCTTTATTTATTTCACGGATTGTATGTGATTTTTTCTTAAATTTAGAATATTAGAAGTCATAGACTCGCATAACTTTACCACAAATAATATAAACTTCAAACAACGTATTTTCATTTAATGTTTTTAGCCAGTGGCAGCTTTTGTTATGACAGCCTAAATTCAAGAAAATTTACTGTTGAAATTGATAAAACACCGCTAGCTGCTAGAAACGTAGCGCCATCTACTGTAACATACCGCACTTACTCAATACCGCTCTTAGCGCCACCAACTGGTGGATAGCTCTTTGCTAATAATAAACAAATAATTTGCAATAAATAAATAATGCGACTGTAAGGAGAGTTACAAACTATCCTATCTTTCAAGTTGGACCAAACTGCACACAGTGTTAAAAATTTTTTTAAAATTCGGTTCAGTAGTTTAGGAGTCCATCGAAATCAAACAACGTGACACGTGATTTTTATATATTAATATGTATATGGATAAAAAATTATTAAATGTTTCGTAATGTATCGTAGATTACTATTTCGTGGGAAATTATAATTTGGCTGTGTTGGAGATATTTAATAATTAACGCAATACTGCAACCCTATTACTAACTTGATACTCTGTTGCTGCTGCTCAGCTGAGACTCTTCTGCTGCATTATTGCAGTAACTATTTCGCGCAGAATGTGTTAAAATTTCTTACGAAATATTGAAAAATTAAGGTGAGAGTTGTATGAAAACTACGAAGAAAAGAGGGCAAAGAATATGTAGAAGACATCGTTTTTTATTAAAAAAAAAAGTGATAAAAGTAAAATACTAAAATACTTTTTCTCAAGTATTGATTTATACCCTGATGACATATTTTATTACATTAATACATTACATCAAACTTGAAAATAATATTCATTACAAAATTTACTTACAATTCTTCATCCATCTTATCGCTCATTCAAAATGTTTATCAAGGATAAAGGGTTGCCGAACTTATTCCAGTGTGAGAGCGCCTCAAAATAAGTGTTTTTTATATCATTTTCCATTGTAGCCAGATTGGGAAAAATAATGATTTTTGGGTATTTAAATTAAAACACATTTTTACAATTAAAAATTATTTTATATCGGACTTCTAATATACCGCGAAACTATTTAAATCTTTTTTTATGATTTTATGGTATAATAGTCTAAACCCGCGGCTCCGCTCGTTTTTTCTTGTCAAGGACATCATTTATTGTGATAACGATATAATTAAATACTACCCTGCAAGACGGATAGCTGTTAACAAACGTGTGAACGGCTTGTTATTGTTCACTTTTGCATTCGTTAAAAATATTTGGTACTTTTGTTCAGAGAGTGTGAAAAAAGTAACACCTAGCTATTTGATGTTCAATGGTTATTTCGTTCTAACCAATGATAAATATTGCATGCTAGTTTGTTCTAACAGAATACATACATTGTTAGCAAATCTCTTTACAGTATGTTACGGGTAACAAATTCTTTTGTTAGCGCATAGCTTATCTATGTGTTTTGCATTATAAAAAGTACATGTTAGTGTTATTATCGAATATCTGTTAGTGTTGTTATTTTTTTGGGTTATCAGTTTGTTACCTTTAACATATTAACATGTTGGTAGGAAGAAGTAGTAACAAGCATATCTGATACCCATTTGTTACTGTTAGCAAATTCAATTCTTTTAAATAAAATTCAGTTTTTTTTTTTATTATTTCGCTTTATTTAATAATAAATTCATCTTTACTTAAACTAATAATTTGCTAATTATTGTTATTACATTCCGCAGGATAAAATTACATGATTAAGATTATTTCAGTATAAAAGTTATATCTCTGGAAATTCATATTTGTAAAAGTAAAATTATGTAGAAACTTAAACTTTAAACTAATATGTACAACTGAAAACTAATACATATAACTAATAATAAGAAAACTTATATTAATGTAGCTTTAAGTTTAAGTTTTTTTTTTTTGTTTAAAACTATTGTGGCTTAAGGCCACAAATCTCCGGAGCTCCCAACAGATACTGTGTTTTTCCTTGTAATATATCTAAAATTAAACGTTATAAGTTAAGGCATTCAAATTCATAAAAAACCTACCAAAAACTAACCCTACGCACTTTAGTTTTAGTGGGGTTTCCTTCTCCTTGCGCCCCTCTATTTTGTAATGGTACATTACATCGTCTGAAAACGTGCCACGCACTACGCCGTCCACACTGCCTTTTGCGCCTTTTGACTCCAATATTAGCCGCATCTGTTATAAAGAAAAAAAAAAAAAAATACAGTAAATTATATTGCAATCGCATAATATTTAAAACGAAATATTCACCATATCATCCGTGCTTTCCTATTGTGAAAGTTTGTCTTCCACGAAGCGCACGTGGTATTCCGATAACATGGGCAGTTTCGAAGCGAGCTCCACGTAATACTCGTCCTCCAAGTCACCGGTGATGTGGCTTATTGACTGGTGCATCGTTGCCGCTATGACGCGGCATTCGCGCAATAATTTACTCTGTGCCTGTATCTCGGCCTTATCTTAGCCTTCTGTTTTAATTAGGTAATGTAATACTGCGTTACTTACTTTGTCTGCTAGGGACTTTTCAATGGCAGTGTGACGGTACCATAATTTTTGATGGTTCTACTGGAGGGGCGCAAACGAGATTACAAGATATTTTTTTTAAACACTTTATCTTTAAAAAAATATTATTAGAAAATGCAAAATATTTATGCTCAATACAACCTCTATGGGGGCTCAACGGTTGTGAGTATTCCACTTCAGAATTCATTTCTTCCACGAGGTCATCGAAATTCATTCTATGAAAAATCATAAAAAAGGTGATGTATGAGTAGAACTAAAAACATTTTTACATCTATAGGTCTGGAAAAATACTTATATTTAATATCTAACCTACTTAAAACTACCTCATTTTCTGAAACTACCTACAAGTATAGTATACCTAAATATGCAGAAGCAACTGGCTCTTGAAAATAAGTCTCAGAAAAAAGAAGGCATATAAAAACATCGCCCTCTATTTTTTCGCCAATGAGTTTTATAGGCCCTGTTTTCTCTAAATAACAAAAGCTATCCTAACCTTTTTTAAAATCAAACGAAAATACCGCACATTTTGAAACTTAACTAGAAGCTGGATACATGTTCTTTCTCTCATAATATCTATTTATTAATTGCTCCAATACTTTATCCGGCTTTTTTTTATCATTTTCTTCAATGTTTGAATATAATTCTCAAACTTATATGCGGAGAAATTATCAATCGTGCCAAACCGTCTTACGCAGTCAGTTATTACATTTAGCCGTGTACATTAAAAATGATTACGTGGTCGACGTATATACTTGAAAACAAATTTACAAATTCTTGCAAAATTTTGTTAGCTACATTTAGTTGGTGTTCCTCTGACTGCTCATACGAAAGAAGTCGAATTCCGACATGAAGCAAACGAAAATGATAGTACAGACATTCATCAATGCAGTCTTTTTAAACAGATATACCTGTATATAACAAGTATTGTCGGAACTCTGTTGATTTCCAATTGCTTATTTCATTAAAGCCACTATTCGACAAAATTTGGACGGCACATATGTGGGGTTCGCTACCCTCTTCAGTACCCAATATTCAAATAAATATGTATCTTTTGGTTTGAAAATAGTCGTTAGTTTGCTTTAATTTAAAAGTTACAATCCACTTTTATTTACAGCAACAACTTATTTTTAATTATACAAACGTTATTATTTTACTTTTAGTTAAAACACTTCTTCTTAGTTACACAAACGTTATTATTTTACTTTTAGTTAAAGCACTTCCTCTTAGTTACACAACGTTATGCTATCCTCTGTTAATTCAATACAATAATCTTCACTTGTTCTTTCACTTTTATTTACAATACTTCTTAGTTCTCTTTATTCTGTTCAGTTTGATGACCGACTTCTAACTCCCCCTCTTTTTGCTCATCGCAATCAGAGCAACCCACGCTATGCCATTCCTGTGTTGTCCTTTTTCTTATTTTCTCTTTCTGCCAGGGATGCCATCCCTCATTCGGCCCTCCTGACTCTACATTCGCCCTTGAATGAAGGTTGCCATCTTTTCATATTTTCAGCTACAGTCGTCGTGTGCCCAGGACCCTCGTGATCCCCTATTTTTTCTACTTCATATCTGTCGTGCTCTAAAGTCTGTTTTATCTTGTACGGACCGAAAAACTTTTAAAGCAGTACCATATTGGGTACGCTTAATCGCAACTAGCTAAATAATTTTATACTGTATACTTTCTTTTCTTTTTTTTGTTAAAAGATTTCTTATTTTCTTCCTAAATTTTTGCAATAATTCCCTGCGCTTCCTTTCCATGTGACTCTCTTTCTTTATCTAAATCTTCAATAGTTATCTCGTCTAGCATCTCGGCTAGTCCTGGCACAGCATTAACGCGCATTTCAACACTTGTGAGAAGTTGAAAGGGTGAAAATCTTTTACTTCTCGGCGGTGTATTGTTTATGGTTTGCTGAACTTGATCTAAATGCTTATACAACGACTTCGGATTTTCAATACACATCTTTGCTAGCATCGGAATTACGATCTTATGCATTCGTTCTACCTGACCATTTTCCCTCGGAACACCGGTGGCGATTAGTAAGTGTTGTATTGCCTCGCTTACACAGTAATCCTTAAACATATTTGACGTAAACGCCGTTCCCCTATCTGATATAATTCGTTTGGGGTTACCGAGCAAGGCTGACTGTTTTTAAAGGTTTGCCACTACGCTATCGGTACCTGTATTTCGCGTGGGGTACAGCCACACGAACTTTGAAAATGCATCGACTACTACGTGAATATAATTATAGGACTTACTTGTGGTTTCCTTAGGGCCGACGTGATCTATGTGGTAGGTTCCAAGAGGTCTATCTTCTTTATAATTTGGTGACAAAAAGCCTTCCTTCCTACCCGTTTTACTTTCGGATATTATGCATTCGATGCAACTCTTCACAACCTTTTCGGTTTTTGCCGCCAGACTTGGGATATAAAATGTTTTTTCAACTGAATCTATTGTTCTCTTGACTGAGAAATGCCCTTGTTTATGAGCAATTATAATAACATCGTTTTCCAACAAAGTTTGTACTACTATAAGTTCCTTAATGGGATCTTTATAGAGCACACCCTGCTTCACGTAAAAATCTTCATACTCCTCATGTTCCAATACCCTAACAACTGCTCGGACCCAATCGTCCACTTGCTGTACTTGCTGAAGTCGATGGTGCAACGTATTTTCAAGCAACATACAAGACACCCTGCTGAACGCATCTACATAACGTATTTTGCTGCCTGACCTATGTTCTATTTCGTAATAGTAATCTTGTAATAAAAGTGCCCACCGCGCGACACGTAAAGGAATACCTTTTTTCTGCATGGTCATAGTGAACGCATTGCAGTCTGTAAAAATTTTGAACTTAATACACCCGCCACTTTTTCAGGGTTTCCACTATCGCCAATACTTCCAATTCATAGGCGTGGTATTTCTCTTCAGCCGGTTTGGTTTTCCTGCTCATATATTATATAGAAAGATATGACTGATCGTTCTACGTCGGCATCGGTATGTACCTCTGTTGTCGCCTCGGGTTATAAAACCGAAGAACCGGTGCACTTATAAGCGCGGCTTTCAAGTGCTGAAAAGCTGCTACTTGTTCGTCGTCTATGGTAAATTTCGTACCCTGCCGTAGTATATCTGAAAGAGGTTTAGCTAATCTTGCATATCCCTCAATGAAACGCCTAAAATATGACGTTAACCCTAAATAACGCTGCACAGATTTACGATTATGTAGCAGAGGAAAACGTTTTACTGCCCGAACTTTAGCCTCTGATGGCCTAATCGTACCCTTCTCCATTACGTAGCCCAAAAATTCCACGGTCTCCATCAAAAACTGACAATTTTTCCATTTTATATGTAAATTAAATTTTACTGCTCGCCCTAGAATACGTCGTAACTTATGGATTCCTTCCTTTTCATACTTAGAGGGAATGTTCATGTCGTCCATGCAAGCCACGCATGTACCATCTTGTATGTACTCTCTGAAAATTGCAAAAATAAATCTCGATAAAACCGCTGGAGAGTTTGATATCCCAAATGGAACAAAACAAAACTTGTACTGACCACTATGAGTAACAAAAAATGTAAACTTTCTCGAATTCCTCTCAACTGGTACATGGAAAAAGCCGTTTTCCAAATTTAATGTAGTGAACACCCTAGCACTTTGCAATCGCTCGAGTACGTCATCAATGATTGGCATTGGAAAGTTATCCCTCAGTATCTTCAAGTTAAGGTGCCGATAGTCGCAACAGAGCCTCTTGCTTCCATCCTTTTTTTGAACTAATACAACGGGTGACGCATAATTGGAGGTACTAGGTTGTATAATCCCCTCATTTAACCACTTTCCTATTTGCTGTTCCACGATACACTTATCCACGTAAGGCATCCTACGTGGACCCTGATAAGTTGGTATGTCATCCGTTAACGTAATCTTCATTTCCATTGATGATTTATAATGTGGTTTCGGGAATATTCTCCAAGCAAACTCGCTATTTCGTCCGCATGATCCTTTCTTAAATTACGTAAATCTAACTCTTCCGTGTTGCTTTGTTCTGCAGCTACCACCCCAAGCTCGCTGAGTTCGTGCATCCATCCGCGTATTAAATCTCCTTCCTCAGTTCTCTCTTTCTCTTTGTCTATCTTATCACTCCTCCTTTCGGAATTATCACCCTTTTTCTTTAAAAACTTTACTCCATTTTCTGACGCTTCCAGATCGACAAACTTTAGGATATTATTACCTATGATTGCCGAATAGCAAATATCTCGTTCACCTACTACATGAAAAACTACCGGTATGTCTATCCCGTCGACATGAAGCTGGCATGAAAATAAGCCTATTGTTGTAAGTTCACCTTTGCCTACTCCCATCAATCGCCTTTTGTCACTATCCAGTACGACACCTCCTAAGCTTATTAAAACATCACAACGGAGTAAACAGAGATCACATCCAGTATCGAGTAATGCAGACAATTTTATGTTGTTCAGTACCATTTCCTTGAAAATTACGCATTTATTAGACACTCCTAACTTTTCATTGGATAACGTATTTGCTCTTTCGACTTTCGCATCTAACGACTTTCCACACTTTGTTGCGATGTGTCCACTCTGACCGCACTTAAAACACGTGATAGTTTTCTGAGGACAGTTACTCGCTAAATGCCCTACAGTGCCACACCTAAAACAGCGTCTCCTTTCTGTTGTCTTCCTCTCCTCGATGGCTTCGTTTTTAACCTCTTCGCCGCGTCGATTGGGGTCTGCCTGCTGTCGACTTGACCGAATCTTTTCGTAAACTATTATTTCATCCTTAAGCTGTTCGATGTTTCTAGCTTGATACAAATTACTTTTCCCTACCCTGGTATCCGGTATACCTTCAATAAAATATTCTATTAGATTGGGTTCATCGGGGTCAATTGGAGAACCGAGTTCGCGCCGGTTACGTAACTGTCTATGCACCTCCGCTGATGAAACCTTTTCTCCGAATTCTTTAAACAGTAGATCCTTTAAGGAAGACCAACTGCTGATACCCCTCTGACTTCTTACAAAAACTTTTGCCGCTCCTTTTAAAACTTGCTTGGCATATAAAAACTTCTGAATTTATTCTGTCCGACCATTTAACCGCGAGTGCATTTTCCTCAAATTCGGTAACCCAATCTGCCGGCTGACCTACTCCACTGAAGTGACTCAACGATTCCTCAATGTCACGTAACGTGAAAGACATGTGATTCACTAGTGTCTGTCTTGCTCCACCGTCCACTACAGAGGATGCATCCTCAAAATCTGAAACGTCATCTACTCCCAACCCAAAATGTTCGCATAATCTGTCCTGTAAAATGGCCTTGCGCCTTCTTGTAGGAAGTCCAGCTCTACAAGCTTTTCCTTCAGTTCGTTCGTTGTCCAACTAAAATTTTTGTTCACGGTCCATGTTAGTCAGTTACGCGCGCAGCAATTACAAATTCAAAATATTTCATAAACGTATAAATACAAAATATATACTTATGTGACTACTTTACGAAAAACTTTAAATTTAATTATTTAATGAAAATTATTTCATAAAGTTAAAACTAACTACTCTTAGTAACTTATCTGTACAATGAACTCCAACGCTTAACGCCACCTCTGCTTGGGCTAAGTCCAACGATGTCCCTCGTAATTACCACGTTGTCTGGATCTATTACTCAAAATGAAACTCTCTGTCATCACTGCTTTGCGCTGTTCGAATCGCGAGCAGATTTTGCAGCCACCGCTGCTTTACACGTCTGAGTCGCACTCAGATTTTTTAAAACGAATTCGCAGCCACAACTGCTTAACACTTCTGAGTCGCACTCAGATTACTCAAACTGAAGTTCTCTGTTACCACTGCTTTGCGCTGTTCGGATCGCGAGCAGATTTTGCAGCCACCACTGCTTTACATTTCTGAGTTGCACTCAGATTTTTTAAAACGAATTCGCAGCCACCACTGCTTAACACTTCTAAGTCGCACTCAGATTACTCAAACTGCGTCCACTGCGCGGCTTTACAGTTTTCCAGAAATTTCGGAACTTCTAAGGACTGTACTTTGCACCACGTTCCCGCACAACCGTTAGTCTTTTACGCACTTTTTAACACAAGTTTTAACAATCATCGTTTTCCCTCAAAAGGAAAACCCGGCACATTCCACTTCTGACACCAATTTGTGGCGTTCGCTTCCCTCTTCAGTACCCAATATTCAAGCAAATATGTATCTTTTGGTTTGAAAATAGTCGTTAGTTTGCTTTAATTTAAAAGTTACAATCCACTTTTATTTACAGCAACAACTTATTTTTAATTATACAAACGTTATTATTTTACTTTTAGTTAAAACACTTCTTCTTAGTTACACAAACGTTATTATTTTACTTTTAGTTAAAGCACTTCCTCTTAGTTACACAACGTTACGCTTTCCTCTGTTAATTCAATACAATAATCTTCACTTGTTCTTTCACTTTTATTTACAATACTTCTTAGTTCTCTTTATTCTGCTGCGCACGTCTGTTCAGTTTGATTACCGACTTCTAACTCCACCTCTTTGTGCTCATCGCAATCGGAGCAACTTACGCTATGCCATTCCTGTGTTGTCCCTTTTCTTGTTTTCCCTTTCTGCCAGGGATGTCATCCCACACATATTTTGCCAAATAACGCGGCTTCTGATTCATTATGGAAATATTTCTTTTAGAAATAAGCAATTTTCGCAATTTTCTAAGTAGTCAAATTCTTGAGGATTTAAGTTTTCTTCTACTCCAAAATACAAAAACTCTCCTTCTGATATGGCTTAAAGGCAAACTTTTTCTCCCATTGTTCCGAGGATGGCTTTCGCTGATAATGGCAAGCAATTAACACCAACTTTATCTAAAGTTTGAAGCAGGTCACTGACACTGACTGACGTTTTAAAAAAATATTATTTCTAATTGCCGACGCCTTTAATTCGACCACTTTATCGGACTGGTCCTCAACCTCCTCAACACATTGAAATCTTCTTCAAACAAATACCTAGTATTTGTTCGTTACCGCTATCACATAAATCCTCAAACCTATTACGTTTTGCTCTGTTGGTATTTGGTTAATTATCACTAATCTCTAACTCGTAACCTTTCGAAACTAGTATCATTTTAAACCTCTTGAACAGATTCATTCAGTCTTCGCAATTTTGCCACCGTATCTTCAAATTGCTCAGGAGGTTTGAAAAGGTTTTCTTATTCATTATTTAAAACTAAAACTTAACTGTATGATAGGAATCCAATATGCATGTCGCAAACTAAAAAAAAAAAATATTAAGCAGTAATTTAATTAAAAAATACCGATTCAAAATGTGAACTAATTTATAAAATGAAATGTTAGTATTTTATGTTCATAATATTATAAAGTTTAGTAGTTCATAGCGACAAATATTAGTTTGATAAAGATTTTTGATTAAATACTTACAAATAGTATATTACAGGAGGAAAAATATATTTGATAAGTGTCTTTTTAAAAGAGAATATTTACATCTCAATTAATTTTTCTAAAACATTATAAGGGAAATATTTACTGATTTACCGAATAATAGTATTCCTGTTTAGTCAGTCAGTTCATGAATATCTATATATATAAAAGAAAGTTGTGTTAGTTACACCATTTATAACTCAAGAACGGCTGAACCGATTTGGCTGAAAATTGGTGGAGAGGTAGCTTAGAACCAAGGTAAGGACATAGAATTTATCTCTTTATGTCAAAATTTCATACAACTCCTAAATACAAAAATTATATTTTAAATCATAAGCATTTGTTCAAAATTCATGTTTGAAGGCATCATTTGAATATAACGGGTGATTTTTTTGAGGTTAGGATTTTCATGCATTAGTATTTGACAGATTACGTGGGATTTCAGACATGGTGTCAAAGAGAAAGATGCTCAGTATGCTTTGACATTTCATCATGAATAGACTTACTAACGAGCAACGCTTGCAAATCATTGAATTTTATTACCAAAATCAGTGTTCGGTTCGAAATGTGTTTCGCGCTTTACGTCCGATTTATGGTCTACATAATCGACCAAGTGAGCAAACAATTAATGCGATTGTGACCAAGTTTCGCACTCAGTTTACTTTATTGGACATTAAACCAACCACACGAATGCGTACAGTGCGTACAGAAGAGAATATTGCGTCTGTTTCTGAGAGTGTGGCTGAAGACCGTGAAATGTCGATTCGTCGCCGTTCGCAGCAATTGGGTTTGTGTTATTCGACCACATGGAAGATTTTACGCAAAGATCTTGGTGTAAAACCGTATAAAATACAGCTCGTGCAAGAACTGAAGCCGAACGATCTGCCACAACGTCGAATTTTCAGTGAATGGGCCCTAGAAAAGTTGGCAGAAAATCCGCTTTTTTATCGACAAATTTTGTTCAGCGATGAGGCTCATTTCTGGTTGAATGGCTACGTAAATAAGCAAAATTGCCGCATTTGGGGTGAAGAGCAACCAGAAGCCGTTCAAGAACTGCCCATGCATCCCGAAAAATGCACTGTTTGGTGTGGTTTGTACGCTGGTGGAATCATTGGACCGTATTTTTTCAAAGATGCTGTTGGACGCAACGTTACGGTGAATGGCGATCGCTATCGTTCGATGCTAACAAACTTTTTGTTGCCAAAAATGGAAGAACTGAACTTGGTTGACATGTGGTTTCAACAAGATGGCGCTACATGCCACACAGCTCGCGATTCTATTGCCATTTTGAGGGAAAACTTCGGACAACAATTCATCTCAAGAAATGGACCCGTAAGTTGGCCACCAAGATCATGCGATTTAACGCCTTTAGACTATTTTTTGTGGGGCTACGTCAAGTCTAAAGTCTACAGAAATAAGCCAGCAACTATTCCAGCTTTGGAAGACAACATTTCCGAAGAAATTCGGGCTATTCCGGCCGAAATGCTCGAAAAAGTTGCCCAAAATTGGACTTTCCGAATGGACCACCTAAGACGCAGCCGCGGTCAACATTTAAATGAAATTATCTTCAAGTAAATGTCAAGTAAATGTCATAAACCAATCTAACGTTTCAAATAAAGAACCGATGAGATTTTGCAAATTTTATGCGTTTTTTTTTTAAAAAAAGTTATCAAGCTCTTAAAAAATCACCCTTTATGTGTACAATTTTTTAACAGATTCTTCCTCAAAAATAATACAATTGCTAAGTATTTGGAATAGTAGAAAAGAAATGCAACCAAATACGCAGTGAAATAGATTATAACTGGCTCAGTAATCAGTCGTTGAATATGTATTATATCACGTGCATCCCAAAAGACTGTTGTCATAACCTTTCCCGCCGCCTTTTTGGACTCCAGTGGGAAATGATGGCGCTATGTTTCTATCACTGACGAAAAATTTCGGCTTTATTCCGATTAGAGAGCACTTAAACACTTCTCAGAATCAGTTATTCGTTGTTTTTGTTGGATTATGAACTTGCGAAGCACCTACTATGCTCATTTCGCCTGTTTCCAGGTTAGCAAATATCTTTTCAACGGTGGTTTTCCCTGAGCCCAAATTCAACAGTATTTTCCCCAAAAAGTCAAATGCTTTATTAACACACGAAATGCTTTATGATCCATTTTCTGGTAAACTAACACAAGTTGCTTCACAAAATATTATATATCATTAACTAATAGTTATAATCCAACTAATAGAAATCATACATATGGATGGTAGTACGATTATCTATGTATCAGCCACAGTGAAGCGTGGACGGGTCCTCTAGTACATATATAAAGCTGAAAATTACCACTATTTGAAGAACGTATATTTCGATTTAAAATTAATTTTACACTTATACTTCGCATTTTTATGTCTACTAACACTTCCCTAATTCGTGTGAATTTGTTTTTAATGTTAAATTTATTGTTCAATTATATTTATTTAACATCAACCAAAGGATTGCAATGGGATGTAGGGCAGGTCGCTAAGCTGGTGCATCCTGGGTAACGCTACATGACCTACGGCCTTCACTGCCTAACAACTCCCTGGACGACTTTGGCTTTGAACTGGTTTTTGATAAACTTTTTGTATTGAATTTGGTAGAACCCTGGGAAGGTGGTGGCGGCATTCAAACACCTGAGTACGATGAGGTGACACTCATCAGAAATGGCCGACGGGCCCAATGTTGCAACTGTTCCCGTCCCGTTAAAACTCTGGAAGCCCTCAGAGTATGTTGAGATGACGCCTTCTTTGCGCTGGTCGGCTCTGAACGTATTGCCTCATAAGGGCGAACGCCAACCCTCGCCTTGGCCTCGTCATTGAGATAACCTTGGGACAACAAGAGGCGACTTTGACGAAACCGTCGCCGAGCAATTGAAGCAATGGTACAAAGACTCCAGTAGGTGTCTCCTCAGGTAACAGACTGGGGGTAGCCGGCGCAAACCCGCCGGAAAGAGAAGTAGCGAAGGGTGGATCCTTCATACGCGGCAGAATCGCCAGCGCAGGGGAACCTCAGCTAGAGCTATGAAAGGATCCACTGGGGGTAAAAGCTAAGCAGCTTTAGCTAGAAAGCTAAAGTCAGACCGTCGATTGGCGGCCATAATTGTGGAACGCTACGGTGACAAAAATTTTGGTCAGGTTTCTGAGCAACACGCAAGTACACTCGAGTGGGACAAGAAAGTGCTGAGCGAGGACGATAGGGTAAGACCGGAAACTAGCAGTACAGAACCGGCGGTCAAGCGGCAGAGGTCGCACGAGGGAGAAACCTCCCTTGTTAAGAAACCGCGAACGGGAAAGGCGCCAACCTTTGGCGAAATCGCTAAAGGCGCTGGGGCTATAGTACTGCGAGTGCTCGACCGCAGTAGGGAAGACGGTGCTATCTCCCATGATGAATGGAAGAGAGTATCGGCGGCTGTCTAGGCGGTCTTCCTCAGGGTGGTCAAGGAAAACCCAGGGCCACCCCAGAAATATGTGAGAGCCGGTTGGCACCAAGGCTGCACAAGCTCACAAGTTGTGCTGACGAGAGATCGGCCATCTTATATAAGAAGGAAGTCTCTCAGGTGGGGGAGGTTTGGAAGGGAGCCAGACTGTAGGCCGTGGCCAAAGAGGATTTTCCTCTTCGTCCTAGGGCTCGCGTTTGGCTGCCGACCGAACCTTCCACTCCAAGTGAGATTGAGGAAATCCTCAGATATTGCAACCCCTCCTTTTCAAGGCAGGACTGGAGAGTCTTAAGGCTGGAGAGAACCGATGAACCGTATCGGCAAGCGCTGACAATGCTAAACACGGAATCCATCAGTCCTCGTAGCAAAAGAAAGGGAGCCATTAGCAATGGTTTTGAAATGGTGGTGCTGAAAGTACTTCCATCAGATGCCAGAGCTGATGGCGCCCAACCTGCGGCGGTTGTGAATATGGCAAAGGGTGCTAACGGTCAAACGACCATCGAAATCGACCCGAGAGAGGGCGCTGCCAGTCAAATGACCGTGGAAGTCTATCCGAATCTCCCAGATGTGGCGAGTACTGGGGGCGGTTCGTCGATTGGCGACCCTGTCTTCAGCCTCGAACAACTGTTTGAGGAGGTGCGGTTCGATCACGACTTGGGCGCCGAAATAGCGCTCCTGGAGGAAAGTCTGAGGGATGAAATTCCTCTAGATTAACCTCCAGCATGCGAAGGCGGCCTCCGCGTCCGTCTTGTTCCAGACGGAGCTGATGTCGTCCTAATCCAGGAACCGTGGCTGACTGATAACGGGATCTCTGGATTGAGGACAAAGAGCCTTAGGCTCCTGACGGCCAAGGATGCAGGTAGGAACAGATCCTGTATGCTGGTAAGGAATGAATTAACGGTATTTATTTTACCTAAATTCAGCAGCGCTCACGTAGTTACAGCGAAACTAGAGTGCGACACCGGAGATTTCTGGCCTATCTCCGCGTAAATGCCACACGATGATGTGGTGGAGCCACCTCCCTTACTGCTGAGGAGGACCTTAGCCGAAGCGTTTAAGACTTGCACTGGCGTCATCATCGGTTCCGACGCTAACTCGCTACACCAGATCCGGGGAAGCTCGGATACTAACAATAGAGGTGAGTCGCTTTCTGATTTCATTATTAGCGAAAATCTTCGCATTTGTTATAGAGAAAACTCTCCTACTTTTGTGACCGCAGGTAGGGAGGGATGGTCCCGCTGATCTCCAACTGGAGGGTCCTCGACGACCACTCCTTTCTTCACGGGTGGGTCAAAGCTTGGGCGGTAGGTTGGTGGAGGGGTCTACTGTCGGGAGCTCTCCATCAACTCCTGTTTCAGACTTCCCGACTATTGTAGTGTATTCCAGGCTGAGGTCGCAGCCATCAAGGTAGCAGCAGATTTGCATCCACCTTTAGAGAAGTGACCATTCACTCAGATAGTAGAGCGGTAATACTAGCCTTGAACTCATTCACAGTGCGTTTAGGGTTGGTTGAAGAATGTCTAACGTCGCTATCTCTAGCAGCTAGAGTTTTTGTGATTAGACTGGTGTGGGTGCCGGGCCATAGCGGAATTGCAGGCAATTGCAAAGCTGATGAGTTGGCAAGGAAAGGTACTCTAGAATCACTATCGGTAGAATGGGCACGGATCGGTGCTCCTGTATCTTCTTGTGTTATACTTCTAGATAGCTGGGCCACGCGGAAGCTCGTCCAACATTGGCCCAGCATCGGTACTTGCGCGGTTGCAAAAGCCATCTGGCCCTGGATAGATCGCAGGAGATCTAATGATCTCTTAGCCCTCAGTAAGGCTAACTTCTCATTATTAGTGGGACTTTTAACAGGCCACTGTCCTTTTGGCTTACATGCGGTAAGAATGCGTATCTTACCATATACTGACTGTAGAAGCTGTTTGGAAGAAGATGCGGTAGAAACATGCCAGCACTTCCTGCTTGACTGTCCCGCTTTTGGGAGGTCAAGACTTAGACACTTGGGGGCGCATATCTCTGGACATCCCACCGAACTGGCGGGTGTTGAAGTTAAGCGTATATGTAACTATGTATAGGCCACAAAGCGCTTCACCAATCTGTAAGTCCGAACACGGGAGTAGCTTTTCAATGGCATCACAAAGGACTAATTACACTGGTTTACAGCAAAAATGTTCCATGAACGCCTCTATCCAATTTGTATGTAGAATCGCTCGCTGATTTCGAAAATCGAATAATTTTTTTTTTTTTGTGGATACGTTTTTGAGATATTTGCAATTTACCGTTATTCCACCAAAAAAAAAGGTGTCTTCATTTAATCATGTATATCTCACTGACCAGTTGAGCAATCTTACTGCAAATTATAGAAAATAAAAGTGAATAAAATTTCCTAAAAATATTGTTTTCTCCATTTTTCCATAGGCCTTATAATTTCTGAGAAATTGACCAATCACTTCGTGTTTTTAAATTTTTTTATGAAAAAAACTAAAAAAAATAAACTTTGGCAAGGAAAAAATTTTAAAACAAAAGATATTTTTTAAATTTTTTAATTTTATATGAAGTTCTGTTTCTTTATAAAAAACTAAGCTACTAACGAACAAAATCCATGGATAAATAGGAAAGTTGTACATGATCAAATAAATATATCCAAGTCGCGCAAAGTCAATGTATACATACGTACATATATGCGTATGTAGTGTGTAAAGTAGGGGTGGGATATGTAGCTATGCGTTGTTTCTGTTAAGTAAAAAGTCAGTTTTCATGTCGTTTTTAGTTTTTATAAACTCATTTATTTATATATTAGTAATATATATTAAAACAATGTGTTATTTTTGTCTTAAGTTGATGTTCTTACATTATAGTCGAAATGATTATGTGTTTTGTTTTGTCGTTTATTTGGTTTAAGATCGAATTCTCTTATGAGAAACCAACAGTAGTCACCCATCATACCGACGTCCCAGAAACCTTGGTATCGATTCTCAAATAATTTCATTTGCTAGTAAAACCTTTCGCCATGCTCGTCACTTTCGTCTCCGAGATTTGCCGAAAAAAAAAAAACTTAAATGCGAATGCAGAAAATGAATTTTTAAAGACATATTTACGTCTGGAGAAAAAAGAAAATGTAAATAAGTAAATTATAAAATTTTATATAATTCAATTAAATAAGTTTTGAATAATCACCCATTTCTGCATAATTTTTGATTAAGTCGCTCACTATCTTCTCGTAGTTTGGACTTTTGTGTTTACAGAGAAAAGAAGAAACGATCATTTCGAAGGAATCCTTTGAATTGGTCATTATATATCAACTTTTTTATTTGGGGTCCAACAAATATACCTTCTTTTATCTTGGGAAATATTTGGGAAAAAAATTTACAAATAATTGAATGCTTTGCCTTCTTTGTCCAACGCCTTAACAAAATTTTTAATGAGGCCGAGCTTGATGTACAATGGCGGAAGAATGATTTTTTCTTCTTTACAAGTGGGACGTATTTGATATTATCCACACCAATTGTAAATTTAACTCTTTCCGGCCAATCCTTAATGCAATAGTGGCCTTTACGAGCTCGGCTATCCCATTTGCAGAGAAAGCAGCAGTGTTTTGTGTAGCCACTTTGTAGACCGCATACATTCCAACGACTTTAAGATCGGCACATATTTTCTAATCATGCTCTTCATATTTGATGAATTTTAACAGTTTCTCCATTACCTCGTATGTTTCCTTCGTGTTTACTGCACGCGCGATCGGGATCGAGGGCTTTTTGTTGCCATTATGCAGTAATACGGCCTTCGAACTCAGTTTATTGCTGTCTATGAACAATCGCCACTCCTCGGAATCATATGGTTGACCAAACTCTTTGAATAATCCTGGAATGTCTTTGCAATAGCATACATGGTCTTCCTTCGTATAGTGTTTGGCAAATGGTTCGTGACGATTTCTATAATATATCACCTTAACATGGGGTGACACGAATTGAAATTGTTGCATACGAGAGGCATGTAGCTCAGCTTTTTCCTTGGATAATTCCAAATATCTAATCCAATCGTTTAGTTGCGCTTATGATAGAACGTTTCTCTCGTTTTCCATTAAAAATTCATTACAACTTGATTTCCCATATTCAGATGATCTTTCAGATACTGCTGTTGACAACGAAACTGGATACGCAACTTCAGCTGAATGTGGAACTGGCAATGAAACGGTAGGTACGTTAGCATAAATCACTTTTCTTGATTTTCCAAAGCCAAGTACTTTTTTCATACAAATATAACAATCTTCTGAGTGGCATGTAGATTCTCGCCATATCATTGGTACATTAAATTTCATGTATCGCCTGAAAAAGAAAAAAATTAAAAATTACTATTAAATAAAAAGAAGCATAGTTTCATAATTTTAATACATACTTTGTTGATCCTGATTCCCATTGAACCAATATTATTCGATACAAGGAACACAAATTATTCGGAGTCCATGATTTATCAATATTTTTAGGCTCAATACCTAAATATTTTGAATATATAGATTGGATCGAATCTCTAAACTGCCTCCGATGCCGTACAAGAGTATATTTACCGCATATGTAACAGAACATATCCGGATCGTTGGTACACTCAAATTCTTGCGTACGTTTACTCATTTTATTTTTAAAAATAGCTCACGGTTTCTTATATTGTAATTATAAACTGGAACCGGCGAGCCTTACAGATATTATGAACTTTCAAAGGGCATTTATCCTTATATATAGCTTGATCGCAGAAAAATAAAAAAGGCAAAACCTACCTAAACAAAAAAGTTCCTTCATGTTAACGATCCGGGAAAAGAAAATACTACCTGCTGTTGATATTGGCCTTAAAAAAATTAATGAATTTACCAAGATATGTGTGTGTGCATGTAGGTATGCACGTTTGAATTAAATTTATTTGCATGAGGAATTTTCCGCAACTAATTACCCTTCAAAAATCTGCTTGTATACCTACACACATGTTAAGAAATTAACATGACTACAGGGGTTTCGAACCTGACACCTCTTGTTTTCGATGCAAACTACCTACTACAACAGTATTTGAGTATTACTGTTCTAAAAGTATTATTTGATTTTTTTGAAACGAATAGCGTTATTAGTTTATTCTAATGATATTCGAAAACAATCCCACCCCAACTTTACACACTACATACGAATATACGTATACATTGACTTTGCGCGACTTGGATATATTTATTTGATCATGTACAACTTTCCTATTTATCCATGGATTTTGTTCGTTGGTAGCATAGTTTTTTATAAGGAAACAGGACTTTATATAAAATAAAAAAAAAATTAAAAATATCTTTTGTTTTAAAATTATTTCCTTGTCAAAGTTTATTTTTTTTTTAATTTTTTCATAAAAAAATTTAAAAACACGAAGTCATTAATCAATTTTCCAGAAATTATAAGGCCTATGGAAAAATGGAGCAGACAATATTTTTAGGAAATTTCATTCACTTTTATTTTCTATAATTTGCAGTAAGATTGCTCAACTGGTCAGTGAGATATACATGATTAAATGAAGACACCTTTTTTTTTGGTCGAATAATGGTAAATTGCGAATATCTCAAAAACGTATCTATAAAAAAATTTTTCTCGATTTTCGAAATCAGCGAGCCATTTCACATACAAATTGGATAGTGGCATCCGTGGAACAAAAAACAAATTCAAATTTGTGATCCAGTGTTATTAGTCTACGTGTGATCTTTGATCAGCCATCTAACCTAACCTAAAGGATTGCAATATTGATCTGAAGAACCGACCAACTTTGAATTTTTTTTGCTGTTCATGGGATCAGAGTCCCATATTTTTGAACACTGATTCTTATGTAAAATTTAACGAGGAATCGAACGAAAAGGTCAATTTTGAAAAATAGTTGGGGGAAAAGCACAAAAAACCGGGTTTTTGGAATAAAATGTTTTTTTTTTTTGGATTTTGAAAATATTTTTATCAGAAAGCTGAGATTTTTTTACATAAAATTGGATAACTTAAAATTTTTTTCACTCAATTTTGAGGTCGTTAAAAAATAAAAGAAAAAGTCATTTTTTGTTTGATCTCAATTTGAAGTGCGCGCCAAAAAACAATGGAGCTACTTTGACCACTAAAAAGTTAACAGATATTCTTCTATTGGTCTATATTATGATATTGTAAAGTTTGGTCAAAATCGGAGAACCACGGGTACAAAACCATGTCGCCAATTGATGGAATGGCCCATATATAAAAGAAATTAATTATATATTTATATGAATACTAGAGGACCCGTCCACGCTTCACTGTGGCTGATACATAGACAATACTACTACCATCTATATATTATATATGATTTCTATTAGTTGATTATAACTATTAGTTAATGAGATATAATATTTTATGAAGAAATTTGTGTTAGTTTACAAAAAAATGGATCATAAAGCATAAGCATAAAGCATTTGGCTTTTTGGGGAAAATACTGTTGAATTTAGGCTCAGAGAAATCCACCGTTGAAAAGATATTTGCTAACCTGGAAACAGGCGAAATGAGCAAAGTAGGTGCCTCGCAAGTTCATGATCCAACAAAAACAACGAACAACTGATTCTGAGAAGTGTTTTAGTGCTCTCTAATCCGAATAAAGCCGAAATTTTTCGTCAGTGATAGAAACATAGCTCCATCATTTCCCACTGGAGTCTAATCGACAGTCATTGTATTGAACTCCACATGATGAACCTGATGAACCGGTTCTTAGGCGTGGAAAAACAAAAAGGCGGCGGGAAAGGTTATGACACCAGTCTTTTGGGATGCACATGGTATAATACATGCTCAACGACTGATTACTGAGCCAGTTATAATCTATTTCACTGCGTATTTGGTGCAGTTCTTTTCTTCTATTCCAAATACTTAGCAATTGTATTATTTTTGAGAAGACTCTGCTTAAAATTGTACGCATATATTCAAATGATTCATACAAACATGAATTTTGAACAAATGCTTATGTTTTGAAATATAATTTTTGAATTTATGAGTCGTATTAAACTTTGACATAAAGAGATAAAGGATATCCTATGTCCTTACACTGGTTCTAAGCTACCTCTTCACCAATTTTCAGCGAAATCGGTTCAGCCGTTCTTGAGTTATAAATGGTGTAACTAACATCAACTTTCTTTTATATATATAGATAATAGAAATTAATTATAAAATATCAAATTATCAAGTTACGAACTCACCTCTTTAAAATCCAAAACAAACTGCGCTTTTCGTTTTCTTCTTCTTGAAATATTGAGTATTCGTCTTTCCTATTCTAGGAAGTTAACATTACAATATGCTTAGAATGTCGATAGTTTTTCTTTATCCTACTTACGTATTCTCCTATTCAATTGAAAATTCCAGAAAATATAACAGTGTTAGTGAACAGCTGAAAATGTTTCAATGTGTTTGTGCAATCTGTTACCTCCGTCTTGCAGGGTACATACTTAAATACGTATGATGTAACAACATCTTTACAGTGCAGGAGTCGATCCCTGTATTTAATCATATGGTTATGTTTTGTTCAACATTCTGTCAAAACTCGCATTTTTTATAACATTTGCCAATGATGCCACTGCTGAAAAATATTAGATTGACTATTTAATAAATTATACAAAACTCTAAAACTCATATATAAATTCTAAAATGCAAAATCATTAATTAATTTACATAAACATTTATTTTGCCAAAATACGTTCGCACAGTTCAATAAAATTTCATTTCACACTAATTTCGTCAAGTAATTATAGCGGTTTACTTCTGGCATCCCGCCTTTTCTGAAATCAGCTGAACGAAATTCCCTGATCTTCGCTGTTAAATAATCAGGGAACGCGTTTGAGAGAAAAACGAGAGCCAATGCGAGAGTCTCGTATCATATTTTCCATGGTTCATGTACACGAAGCGAACTGTTTTCTTCAAATCAGCGATAGAGAACAACTTTGTATCACTAGCGATCGGCTTATACCTAACTTGTTTATGAACGTTCGTATCAGCAGAAAATACCCGAAGTGATGCATACTTATGCTTCAATGATTGAAATGATAGATAGCGTTCGGTTTGTATATCATCCCCTAAACACTGATTTAGTCGGGCACTGCTGTTCTATTTCAAATACAAACATATGTTTATATGTAAATGCTTGTATGTAAGTATATATATATATATATGTTATATGTATAATGGAAATTCCATGAAGTACATACATACAGGAAATGTATGCATATATGTATGTACGTACTCGATGGAATTTCCATTGTTTACGCTTCGAAAATTTGTAACATGTGCACATTTTCAAAGCTGATACATTTTTTGCTACCATGATTCAAATCAGTCTAGCAGAAAATTGTTGTTGTTTGCTGAACTTTTAGATTTACCCATAGATTTACTCGAAGATTTGCTTATAGTTTACCCAAAGTTTCATTTCAATTCAAACAATCGTCGCAACGCTATGAACTGACATGATACGATTGCAACCGAAGCCAGCCATACGTTTATACGATCGTGATTGCCGAAGAACAGATTGTTCGTGTTGCATCAGGTCATTTGACGCTGGCAGATACACGAATTGATTAACAATGTTGTCTATGCTGAACTGAATTGATTTGATTGTGTTTTTGGCACGACTGTTTGTTCTGATTTTATCATACTCGTTGCACCTCTGTGATGTGTATGTAAACAAAAAACACGGTACCATTAGCTGTGTGATTTTATTTTGTATTTTTGAAGAAAAAAGTGTTCAAATGAATACAGGAATATTGAACGCATGCTCATGTTTTGATATATCATTTTCTTTATTTATGAATTGTTATGGCTTTTAACATAAAACGAGATGCCCGTCCCGAGGTTCCAATTTCCAATTTTCAGCCAAATTGGTTCATCCGTTCTTGAGTTATAAATATAGACATGAATTGCAAAATCGAGGGTGATTTCTTCAGGACTAAAGGAATACCTGCGCAAATTTTCATGTATTTCCGCGTTGTGGTTCGGGCGTAAGGCGCGGCCATTCAAAAAAGGCATTCTATTTTATATTTAAGATTAAAGAAACTGACTTTTGAACTTTCAATACTTAAAAGGGTGAATTAAGCTGTTAGTTCTCAATTAATAAATGTTTTTAATCACTGCTATTTGAAAATTAATACTACTATGCATCACAGTGCAAAACGTGTTATAAAATATATTTAAATTTCCCATTTTCTTTATTTTACATTGTATTACATTTTTTATTAGCGATCTTAAACGGCGGCAATAAATCCCTCCCTTCATATATATTTTTGGTATTATTTCTATTTGGCCGTTCCAGTCATTTCAATTGCAAAACGTCAAAATCTACCAAATCCAGTCAACTGTCAAAGTTTGTGAGCGATTCTCACATTTCCAGTGTCTGGAGAGTTGGGCATCTCTTTATCTCAGATGTTTATGTTGCGTGTGTTACGCTAGTAATGCGCAACAATTTTCCGATAGAATGTGTGACTTTGGTAGTATTGCCAGAATTTTCGCGTACAACGTGATGCTTTCTCATCAAAAACAACCCTGCCGTAGTAACATCACAACGAACACACCCTTTGAAACCGTTAGTTAGCTTTTTTTGTCTTGGGTATCTCGATAACTATTTGGTTTAGTCCTTGTAGTTGTCGTTTCCAAGCTCTATTCGTTTTTATCGTTGTTTCGTTCTTATATTGGTATTCAGGAAACTTAGGGGAACGCCAAAGAAAAGTTATGAAATTTTTAATAAAAATTGCACCTAATAGCTTTAGCTTTGGATTTGTTGTGTACCATTATTATTATAATTTTTATGAATTTAAGGTTCTTCCATATTTCTAAAAACTTAATGAGGTTTCTTCAAAATCTTTCCGCTTTCATTGAGCGAGTATATTTTCATCAGGGATAAAGGGATGCCCAACTTATTCCAGTGTGAGAGCGCCTAAAAATAGGCGTTTTTTATAACATTTTCTACTGTAGCCAGATCGAACAAAATAAGAATTCTGGCATTATATTTTTATGCATTTTTACCTATTGTAACTATTATGCCTATTGTAACTATTTATGTATGTAGGCATGAACATACAGACTTTTGACCTTTCAATACCTAATAAAAGGATTTTAGCTTGTTAGCTTTCAATCAGTAAATGTTTTCAATCATCACACATTCACATCATCACTTAACATTACAAAACGTTTCATGAAATACATTAAAATTTTACAAATTTATTTAATTTTAATTGTTTTTCATTTGTATGATTTCAATCCTGAACTTTGACAGCTGAACGAGCTCAGGAGGGCTTGACATTTAGCAATTGCTCTCTCACTTCCAATGAAAGGTGAGTTGGGCATTTCTTTATATCTAGAAAAGCTTTCAATGCATGTGTATTGCATTTAAATGCAGATAAGTATATGTGTGTGATTATGTGCACAAATTAACCCGAGCCGCCTAACGGCAAATATAAACAATTAACTGCATCTGCATCTGAAGACCACATCACAACAAAATAAAGTAAGCAATTGCCAGATACACAACAAGAAGAATAAATATCCGCACGTATTGCTAGATTGGTCACTTTACAAGCTGCAGATATAGAAACAAAAAATATCGAAAAACTTACTCAAAATAATTAATTATCTTTAGATATGCTAATAATTTTTTTTTTCTTTATTAGAGTAGCTGAGTATACAACAAAGCATTAGTCGTTCTTCCTTTTCGATGCTTTGAGCCAGTTGGAGATTCTAAGTGTTGCCAAGTCCTTCTCCGCCTGGACTTCCCAGAGGATTGGAGGTCTTCCACTGTACCCCCGGTGAGTTCTGCTGTCTTTTGATTAGCTGAGCTATGTCAATGTCATCGTATAACTGAGCTCATTGTTCAATCGACTGCGGAACTCGCCGCTGCCACTTCGCAAAAGACCATAAATCTTCCGCAGAAACTTTCTCTTGAAAATTCGTATCGTCGACTGATCAGATGTTATCATTGTCCATGTATCTGCACCATACAGCAGGACGAGGGTGATGAACGGCTTGTGGAATTTGGTCTTTGTTTGTCGAGAGAAGACTTTACTTTTCAATTGTTTACTGAGTCCAAAGTAGCACCTGTTGGCTAGAGTTATTCTGCGTTGGATATCGAATCTGACATTGTTGTTGGTGTTGATACTGGTTCCAACATAGACGAAATTTTCTACTACTTCGAAGCTATGACTGACAACAATGACGTGGGAGCCAAGTCGCGAATTCGACGTCAGTTTGTTTGATGACAAAAACAATTTTGTCTTGCCCTCTTTCATTACCAACCCATTTGCTTTGCTTCCTTGTCCAACCTGGAGAAAGCAGAACTATCGGCGCGGTTGTTACAGCCATTGATATCTATGCTATCGGCGTATACCAGCAAAAGAGAATTGTATTTTCTCAATTCACATCTGCAGCTCGAATTGTTCTTTCCAGGAGTAGATTTAAGAAAAGGCATGATAGGCTTGTCTGAAACTTCGTTTGGAATCGAACGGCTCGGAGAAGTGTTTCCCGGTCCTGATTAATAATTTGGTACTGCTCAATGCCAGTTTATACACCCATATATAATTCAGACACAGCAGCCTAAAAGCAGCTCCTTTTCGTGGTGTCAGCAGCATCTTTGATGTAAAAGCGACCACCCAAATGGTCGATTATTGAGTGATCGCGGGGGCACAGCCCACAACTGCAACCAGGAGCCGGACTAAGGCCACTCTATTGGTCCGCACAGGAGTCACAATCTCCAACACTGGACAGATACCGCCACCTTTTGGGCAATCCTATCCAGATCCTCCTATCACTGAGTCAACTGAACGCCAGATGCTCAGCACAGTACTACTGTCAGACAGTGCAGTCAGCGAGAATGCCAACAACACGTTACTGCACTGGCACCGTGCGAAGCTTTCGCCAACAACAAAAACGTAGATGACCATGTTGCCCGTATATAACCTACTAATAAAATTAACTTACCGCTGAGTTTGTACGCAAAAATGTGTACCCGCACAAAAACCAATCGCGGTCTCTAACCTTAGCAACAAAAATGCACCATCCGATCGCACAAAAAAACAACGACCGCAATGCACACGCGCCAGGCAATAACGGTGCCAGCTAAATCACGTAAACAAATGACCGCACAAAAGAGAATACCGAAAAAACCGAAGAAAAACACTTGGAAAAATCGCAACGATGCGCACGTACGTCCATTCGCGTCGAGGTTCTGTGAAAGATGTATGATCCTTTGCGCGTTTGTATTCGACAGAACGATGAGCTATATGAGATATACGACGACATAGATAGATGTTCTAACACCCCTATAAGAGATTCGTTTAATAGAGTAAATGAGAAATTAAATTTTTTAGTAAATAAAGCCATAATGTCTTACGGTGGTCAGAATAGCATAGCTAAATAACTCAATAACAGACATCGTGAAAATGCTTTCAGAATTTGTATTGCATTATCGTAGCACTCAACCGAAGAAATTTCTAAATGCTTTAGCAAAAACTCAAGAATTAGAGTCAAATGATCAAGGCATGAAATTCGTTAACCAATACTAAAAAATTGCTTATCAGTAAAATAAGAACTATATAGTAATAATTTACGCTTCAAAAGTGTAGAAAAAATGGAAGAGTAGAAGAACGAAAGCATGACCGACGATTGGAATTTAAGTGTGCTCTGCCCAATCCACAAAACGGGAGACCCAAAAATCTGCGCCATCTACCGTGGGATAAGCCTCCTCAACATCGCATATAAGGGGGTAAAACCACGTCAAATAGTCCATAAACATTATGAAAAAACTCTGATTTTGAATATTAGCAGTTCAATAGGAATGCGCTTATGCTTTTCTTGCGACACAGATGGCGGGAGCTTACGAGCGAACTAGGCAACGATGGTTGTGCCATATGTTGTAAGAGACGTAGGGAGATAAAAACTTTAATATCTTTGGAACGGTATGAATGAAAAAAAAAACATTTTTGCAGATTATTATTCTGTCACATACTTTTCAGTTTTTTTAACGTAAAGAACACCTGAAAAATTTCAATTGTTTAACAAAAAATTATATAAAATATAATTATTAAAAAAAAACACCACGAAATAATATTTATAATTTAGCATGAACATTTTTCTTTGACTTCACACAATTCCATTGATTTATCTTTAGTAGTTTATGAGAAAATAATTTTACAATTTTATTATGCTCTAAATTTCAACCTTCAATAACTTTAAATATTTAAGTATATCACAGGGTATGCATCTGGTCCCCTTTCTAGTGAACTGCTAATTTTCAAAATTGGAGATTTTTCGAAATTTTCATGGACCACTTCACGTGGTTTCACCCAAGGTTCCATCGAGCGCATTGTGTGAAAGAATAAAGCCCACCGTCAACAAACTGATTGGACCTTATGAGTGTGTTTTTAGGTCTGGAAAATCAACAACTGATCAGATATTTACGCCAAATCTTGGAAAAGACGGGTGAAAAGAAAATCGACATACACCACCTCTTCGTCGGGGGTATCCTCCGATTTCATCCATTTTCACACTGTCAGTAGAAGTTCTTACAACTTTCCTGTTGAGCGAATTTGTTTGTTTTAGCTTTGGAGGTTCAGGAGATATATACATTGAACTTATTAGAGGGCGGAGCACGCCCACTTAAAAAAATTTTCGCACAGGTGCCCCTTGCTACAGCGATCCTCTGTAACAAATTACAGCTTTATATCTTAATTTAGTGCCTACTTATGGCACTTTATATGTTTTCGGTTAATGGCGATTTGTAAGCGTGGCAGTGGTCCAAGTTTCCAGATATCTCTATTTCTGTGACAGCACGGATGGGCGGACAGACGGACAGTCAACCGGATTTCAACTTTTCTTATCACCCTTAGTTTTAGGTGACACGTACAACCGTTAAGTGAACAAAACTAAAATACTCTGTAGCAACTGGTTGCAAGAGGATAAATATATAATGTGAAATAAAAGGAATTAATTTTAATGCAATACCTTTAATTTTTCATAAATTAAAACAGAAAAAATTTTATATTCAACAAAATTCAATTAGAATGGTTTTTTTTTTATATATTAATACTGATTAACATTAATAAGTGTTCAATTTAAAAAAAATGCTCTTTATTTCAAATTCCACATGTTCAGATCTAAAATGGAGTACAAATTATTTGATTTCCAAAAATAAACAGGTTTTTTTTTGCTCTTTAGATTGAAATTAATATTAATAAAATTCCAATTATAAGGTTAAATAAAAGTTATTAAATGAACAGCTCATATTGAAAGCTTGATTTCGAATAGAATGAACCGAACAACAAGTTCCAACGAAAAGCTGAAAAGTATTACCAACCTATTGATAACCTACCATTGTATCATGAATACGGATATTCGAACATTCAGTGTTGGGTTTTTGTCTGCTCGCTATAGGTGACAAAACCGTTGCATGAAATGGAAAATAACCTGAACCACTTTAAAGGGAATCCAATGAGGATAGTTTGCAAAAAACAGAAAGTGTTCATTTTTAACAGACTTACAAGCGTAAATTTCCAAAAAGCGACATTTCCATACAAAATGTATATTTTCTATTTTTTATTGTTTTGTTTTCCAACAGATCATTTGAATCGTTAAATTTCGGTCGCTCGCGTTTTTATTTCGGCTATCAAAGGTGAATTATTGAAAATCATTCAGTGAAAGCTTTATGTGTGTTTTATACAGTCCAACGCACATGCATGAGTACGCACAAGATGCAGTGACCTAGGTACGTGCGGAATTATGGATCGCGGTGCAAGCGATAGTCGTGGTGTCACAGCACGACTTTTCAAACAACAGCTACGATGTTTGATGGACTTTATCTTGAAGCAACGTATATATGATGCTGTCAGATGCTGGATGTACTCTGTTGTGTGGGAAAAGAGGGGCACGCAATTATTCTTTGGGTGGTAGATCTTGGGGACACCAAAATCCCACTTCGGTTTGAATGTCTTACAAGAAATGCACGAAACACTATCCACGTGCTTTACTTTCGGAAACGAAAACTGAAAATGATGGATTTCCACTGTATCGGCGTCGCTCAACAGATGACAATCGCAGAACATTTAACATTCAATTTAGAGCAGTCGGGGGAGATTAAATAAAAGTAATTAAGTATACAGTTAGCTCATGTTGAAAGCTTGATTTCGAATAGAATAAAGCGAACAACAAGTTCGAACGAAAAGCTGAAAAATATTACCGTTCTATTCATAAGCTACTGTTGTGTAATGTTACCATTTTATGCCGAATAGGGATGTTCGAACATGCGTTGTTATATAATGCTATTTGTGTTTGAAGGAATAAGGATATTCCAACACGGCCCCTCAAAAATAACATTTATTATAAAAATATATCTTAAATTGTATTCATTAATTACTGTCTTTGACATATTCTTATGTGGTTGGTGTGGATTCTGGGATGTATAATTTGATCCAGCATTTGCTGCAAGGATACGGGAAAGCCCAGAAAACACCGATCAGATCACTTAAATCACTTAAAAACATCTTTACATTTCAATTAAAAAAACAGTAACATAAATGTTTAAATAAGTATGGATTAATTCTATAAATTCATAAGGTAAATTTTGTCATAAAATAAGAAAATAAACGCCGTAGACATACATATATTAGTAATCTTGGAATAATCCCAACTTTTTCCGTATTTCCACAATCTTGCAGTAGGTAATTGTTTGATAAAGATGTCCGAGATTACCTTAATGAACTCAATATTAATCACATTATTTTCAACTTGGTCTTTAGCAAAATGATATCTTATATCAATATGTTTAGCTCCTTTGTGACATGAGAGGTTGTTCGCTTTGCTGATGCAGCCTTGATTATTTTCATAAATTTTAATGTGTCCTTTAAGTTTGATGTTTAAACATTTAAGAAGAGATTTTAACAATAACGCTTTCCTAACAGCTTAAAATAGGGCCCTATAAATGTACCATAAATTGTTCTAACAAATTAAACTTGAAACGAACACTTTAAATAAATAGCCCATTGTACTCTTCCTATCAATGTCGTTGCCACTCCAGTCAGAACCTGCATAATCAACTAATATATTTTTAAAATTATTCTTTTCAAAAATCAATTTTATACCAACGGTTCCCTTCAAGTACCTGAGAATCCTTTTTAAGCATTCATAACTCAGTATTAATTATTACTACTACATCGGCTTAAGACAAAACAAAAGTTGCTAAATCTGGACGTGTACTTAGCATTATGTACATTAAACAACCAATAATATTACGACATGGTGCACTACAAGTTTCGTCTGATTGAGGCAATTCATGATTTAGTTTGTTCGGTACAGGTATACTAATTAAATTGCAATCATATACATATATTAAATTTATTTAAAGTTATTTTTACATAAGCAGACTGGCTTAAACAGACTTTATCTTCATACATTTCTATTCTTTAAGAACATTTAGTTTTAATTTGTATTTTTTTGGAAAATTGTAATTTAATGAGTAATTATTGCAATATACATATCTTCATAATTTACTCCAGTGTGATATATCGTAAAATTTCGAAATTAATTGATTACAATGTATTTCTAAATCCAAAATATGGTAAATGTTCAGCAGAGCGGCTTTTCCGAAAAGGTGCACCAATTTTCACGGGAAATGTCTTAAAATACTCGTTTTTAGTTCTACTTTATGAATATGTTAGGCGCGTGCTTTTAAAAACAATATTTTCTTTGTTTTAATAGAAAGACACCGTATTTCCCGAAATCAAAAATTCACTTTGCACTTTACACGTCTTTAGATGTTAAAATTATACTTTCTATAAGTTATATACACGTAATTATTGATGTTGCTTAGTAAATCAATAAGAGAAATTGGTTTTTTTGTTATTTTTATAAAAATATGAAAAACTTTACAATCACTTCACTTCAACGAAAATGGCACGGTTATGTTCACTGATCGTTTTCGAATTATCGATACTCTCTCGGGGTCGGTCCAAAACCCCGGTGTTCAAAATTCTTCTGTATCCAAATTCTTCTTCTTTCTGCAATAATAATGAATTATAAATTTTCCTATTATGTATTTCTCATTTTTGCCAATTTTTGATCAGACTCGTATATTGAGAATATCGATATTTTAATTTATTTTTATTTTTCCAATTATTATTATTTTTCTATTATGTATTTCTCATTTTCACCAATTTTCTTTCAGACTCGAATATTGAGAATATCGATATTTCAATTTCTTTCTATTTTTCCAATTAATAATATTTTTCTTTTATATATCTCTCATTTTTATCAATTCTTGTTTAGTCTTGGATATCGAGAGTATCGATATTTCGAACCCGATCACTGTTTGTATCACTAGTTCCCAATTGAATTTCGAACAGTGATGCCATTCATGGCGTAAATATTGTGCAAAATCGTAATATTTTTTATTGTTTTTATTGCAAAAAAACATAAAATTAGATAATGCGCCATACATATTCTTGAATCGGAATTGAAAACGAATTTTTTAAGACATTTCCCGTGAAAATTAGTGCACGTTTTCGGAAAAGAGGCTCTGCTGAACATTTACCCAAAATATTGCAGTTGAATGACTCGTATGATCATAAAATCATTTAAAATTATTTTGACCTCGTTAATAAATGTAAACAAATAAGAAATCAATTGAAGCTGCCTAATATACAATTAGCGCCATAAATAACATACATACATACGTACATTTAACATATTATTAGCAAATAAGAAAAGAAGCAGGTAGCTTAGCTCCTAGCTTTGAGGCATTGATATCTCCAAGTTTAGATTTTAATTGGAATACAGAATATCGTAGTGACCCGGTCGATAAATTAGAAAAACTTTTTGTGTACTTCCCTCTAGAAAGTCGTGCGCTTTTACATGCGTATCACCCCGATCCATATATTCTACGCGCACGCCTACACCTAAAGCGGTACAGAGCGCAATAATATGTATATGATCTGATTCCTAATACTTTGGTTCCACTTCCTGATCACAAAATTCTTCAATTGTAAAATTTCCTTGAATGAAGTGCTGATAAAAATCAGCCTCTTCTTGCAGCTTTCCAGAAGGGAGTAAGCGTAAATAGACTACTACATAATCAGAGTAGCCTCGCTCATTGAACACTTCATGCAGCTCGTCACATACTTAGTCTGTGGAACCGCTTGCAGGGTCTACTCGTTTAACCACTTCCATAAAAGTATCATGAAAGTCCTCTAGCGTGAAACTACGGAATCCCAACTGCACTAGTTTATCTTCCGATTTTTCCACCAAGTCTTTGAATCGTAGATATTCATCTTTGTTGGATATTAAATGCTCTAAATAAGCATAAGCGAATGCACGACAAAGCAATTTCCGTCCGGGCGGGTACGTCGTAAGAACTTATAATTGCCGGCAAGATCTTGAATTTTTGATGTTAAAACTTCGTCACCCAGATACTCAGCATTAAGGCAAGTTATGGGCAGTTGTTCACTTACCAATGGTGTCGAATCACTTAACCCTTTTTTCGATTTCACGTTGTTGCTGCATAATCAATTCATCACGATTAGTGCCATCATTTTGTTCGATTTTATCCATTTTACTACGAAATAAGCAAATTTTGTTTTTAAAATCAATAAGAACACAAGAACAAAACAGCAATATACGCTGATTTTATTCCAAGAAAATGTCGTATTTCTTTTAAGTCAGTCATTCTAAACTTTTCCATTAAATACTTCTTCAAACTATTCATTCTTGTCATATCTCCTGTAGCTATTACCACATCATCAACTTATAACAATAGATATGTACATATATGTTTTCCTTGATATCACCTCTGTCAGGGATATACGAGGTTTGACAATTAAGTAATGAGACTGATTTTATTACCGCTCTTGTGGTAAACCTGTGACCTTGAAATTCTCTTTCTCTTTTTTCGGCATCTCTCCCCTCTCCATTGATATATTTACCATCGCTCTATCCAGTAAGTTCGCCTGCTGCGTCAAGTTGAGTAGACGTGTGTTTGTAGTGCTCGTCACGAAAATCGAAAAACGAAATCAAGAGCAACGCGTCGCGATAAAATTTTGCGCCAGATTGGGCGAAACAGCTTCGGAACGTACGCTAAAATTGTAAGAGTGTATGGTGATAGTGCTCATTGTCGTGCCCAGGCACACAATGATTGTCTCCGCGTGCCCCCGCCCGAAAAAAGCTCGCATGAGCAAGTCGAAGGTGAAAACTATGATTATTGTTTTTTTGATAGCCGTGGAATCGTCCACAAAGAATTCGTTCGACCGAGGAAAACTGTGGATCAAGTCTACTATTGTCAAGTACTCGAAAGATTGCGAAAACGAGTCAACAGGGTGCGCCCAGATATGGCTCGTAACTGGATTCTTCATTACGACAACGCGCCGTGCCACACCGCCCTCAGCGTGTCCCAGTATTTGACCTCTAAAGGGATCGCCGTGTTGCAACAGCCGCCTTATTCGCCCGACATGTCACCCTGTGACTTTTTTGTTTCCTAAAGCAAAATCGGTGGTCAAAGGAACCCATATTGAGTCGATTACTGACATCCAGGCGGCGGTGACGAGGGTACTCGCGGACATCCCAGTCGAAGCGTTCCAGAAATGTTACGAAACATGGAAAACGTGCTGGAATCGCTGTATAGCTGCCCAAGGAGGCTACTTTGAAGAAGATGGCAGAGTTTTTGAATAATTTTCAAATATACGGTTTTTATGGTATCAGTCTCATTACTTAATTGTCATACCTCGTATGTACATATATACAGAAATCTACTGGAGAGTTAGAAAATTTGCTTTTTCAAATACTTCAAACCAGCATCTTGCCGCTTGTTTGAGCCCGTTAACTGCTTTATTGCGTTGGACTGCTAAAGCTAATATGAATCGAAAACTTGAAATCCTAGCAACAGGAGCAAATTCATCATAGCTGACTCGATATTTTTGAGTAAATCCTCGTGCAATTGGTTTTGCTTTATATTTTAGTTCATTGTATTTAATAGAAAACACCCTTCTACTGTCAATAATATTTCTGTTTTCTGGCTTCTTTGTAATTGTCCAAGTATTATTTATTTCACGAGCACTCAACTCTGCTTTAGTTGCTTCCTCCCAAAACGATTTATCGTTTCTAAATTTTATTTCATCAAATTAATTTGGGACATCGTTATAAGTAGTATGTAAACTCAGTATATATATATTCAAACTGTTATCATCTTCATTATGTGTAGAAGACATATGTGGCTAAATCTTTAATCTTTCACTTCTTCCACCTATTTCTTTGATATGTTTATTGCCACCGTCACTATTTTCACTAGACGGTTCAGTTGATTTACATTCCGTAATCATTCGGGAAATTTTGCTCCTTACTTTCATTCAGGAGATCAGATTGCTTTCTTTTCTTATATTCATTCGGAAAATTTATATGATCAGATTCCATACCCTCTTCGAGGGAGTCTGTTCTATACATTCCTTACTCTTTTCAGGAATTCTGTTTTATATTTTCCAACTCTAGAACTAACCATATTTGTTTCGTCAACAACATCCTTTGCAAAAAAAAAAATTTCATTAACACCATCCCATAGTTTTAATCTGTTTGGTTCATAACCAATAAGGATACTTTCGTACGATTTATCATCAGATTTCGCTTTATTAATTTTATTGCGCACATAAGCAGTTGAACCAAACACTCTTATTATATTTTAAATTGGGCTTTCTATTGTGTCACATCTCATACGGTGTTATTGCCTTATCACCAGGAGCTCTGCTCGGAATTTTATTCATTAAGTATGTTGTAGTTAACACAGCTTCTGCTCAGAAGCTTTTGTCTAATTTTACACCATTAACCACGGTACGAGCTTTTTCAGTGATGGTTCTAATTATTCGTTCAGAAACCCCAATTAATTGAGGTATGTGTTATGTGGCACTGTGAAATGATAAGTAATCCCTTTCGTAACACAAAACTCACGCATCTTATTAAACAAATATTCTCTACCATTGTTACAAATTAACAACCTTAATATTAAAATGTGCTTCACTCTTCCCCACAAAATCTTTAAACATGTTAAATACGTCTGACTTGTGTTTAATTAAATAAGTTACACAGTAGTATGTGAATTGGTCTACGAAAATTACATAGTAGATTTTATCTTTAAATTGTTTAAATGGTAGCCTAGTTTGTTTTCTATTCAAACAAGGTTCACATACTTATCTCATCTGACAACTCTAAATTATTAAGAATATTATTGTCACTAAATATGTTCTTTCTTTTTATTTCTAACAATTTTCCCTTGCTTATATGACCTAACATCTCATTATATGCTTGAAATTCAACAATTAGTATATTATTCAGCATACCTGAATTTTGAACGACTATCGACCCGTTTTTGGATAAAGCAACACCATCCACATCAAACCTAATTGTCAATTCTTGCAGTCGCTTAACATACATTAAGTTTCCTGCAGCCTCCTTGCAATAGAGAACGTCCTCTAGTGTAATTTTATGACCATTGTGCAACCGCACAATACCACGTTTTGTAGCGCATATAAAATCGCCTTGTTTGGCAACAGCAATCTTAAGTGGATGTTGTACTTTCCGAATATAATGATAATCGAAGTTGTGCATACCAAAAGAGTCTGTTTTGAATGTTTTTAACATATATACAAAGCCTTGTTGTGATGTTGCGATTTGAGCTTGCTTATTTTCATTATTTTTTTCGTTTAGTATTCGTTTATAATGATAGCAATATTTTTGTATGTGCCTCTCTTTACCACAATGATGGCATTTTATGTAATTCTTGGACTTTCCATTAAATTATTTCTTTGGTTTGCTTACCATATTTTTAAATGAGTTGTTTTTGAATTATTTTTAATAAATGCCTTCATAACTTTACCACTTGTATCGTTACTGTCATTTTTAATTTTAATTTCGTGGTCAAACAACCTATTTTTCACAAAAGGTAATGTCAAACCTGATCATTTGAGTGATAGTAACTGTTTGCGCACCGTTAGCTGCAACGCCAAACTTTTTCGTTCATATATAACATCTAAATTCTTCAGAATTTGACGCGCCGAAATGTCGCTTGTTGCGAAATTTAAAAAAGAATCACTCAAATATTCGATCGGCAGACTTTTTGTACATCTTTCTGCTTTTTTCCAAGTATCATTCCCTATATCTGGTATATTTTCATCAATAACTTTTAGTACACTCATCTCAGCAAACAAATCCCTGACCCGAAATTTCCATACATAATACTTTTCCCCGTTATAAGGCTTTATATTTCTTATTGCTTTTTCTATTATATATTAGATTCACAACATCACATAACTTTACTTTATAACCAAACACAATAAGTTAAAAATTTGTGTGTTATTTAGCGTGAACTGGACCCATAACTTGCTGAAAGCTTGATTTCGAATAGAATGAAGCGAACAACAAGTTCCAACGAAAAGCTGAAAAGTAGCACCAACCTATTCATTACGTACTATTGTGTTATGTTACCATTGTACCATTAATAGGGATATTCGAACATGCAGTGCTGTGTTTTTGTCTGCTCGCTATAGCTGACTATTCCGTTGCATGAAATGGAAAATGACCTGAACTACTTTGAAGGGAATCCAATGCCGATAGTTTGCAAAACAGAAGGTGTTCATTTTTAAGAGAATTACGAGCGTAAATTTCCAAAAAGTGAATTTTCAATACACAATTTATATTTTCCATTTTTTGTTATGTTTTCCAATAGATTTATTTGTAAATTATTTGAATCGTTCAATTTCGGTCGTTTGTGTTCTTTATTTCGGCTATCAAAGGTAAATTTTTGGAAATCATTCAGTGAAAGCTTTATGTGTGTTTCATACAAAATGATCAATTCTGGCAGCCCAAAGCACATGCACGAGTTCTCACAAGATGCAATGATATACGTGCAGAATTATTGATCGCGGTCAATAAGCAAGCGATCGTCATGGTGTCACAGCACGGCTTTTCAAACAACAGCTACGATGTTTGATGGACTTTATCTTGAAGCAACGTATATATGATGCTGTCAGATGCTGGATGTACTCTGTTGTGTGGGAAAAGAGGGGCACGCAATTATTCTTTGGGTGGTAGATCTTGGGGACACCAAAATCCCACTTCGGTTTGAATGTCTTACAAGAAATGCACGAAACTCTATCCACTTGCTTTTCTTTCGAAAACGAAAACTGGAAATGATGGATATCCACTGTATCGGCGTCGCTCAACAGATGATAATCGCAGAACATTTAGCATTCAATTTTGTGTAGAACAGCGAATATCGAAGTTGACAACACATGGATCGTACCATATTCGCCGTTATTTTCTAATTTACATTCAATACTCATATAAATGTTGATTATTGCAGTTTGGTGAAATCGATAAAATACGTTTGTAAGTACGTCACCAAACAAAGCAGCATGGCGGTTATTGGCTTCCAACGAGATAAGATCAGCAAGTGTCAAATGGTTCGATGCGTGAACTGCGTATTGTAAGATATTTACTTTTGCAATTTATGAACGTTTTCCGACTGTTGTGCATCTCGCAGTTCATTTGGAGAAGGCCAAAGAGTGTATTTCAACCCAAAGAATACAGTACAGCCAACGGAAACACCGCCACAACAAAATCGACATTGACGAGTTTTTTCTCAACTTGGGTCAGTGCGAGAACATCGCTCTATTCCAAGCAGTAGATGTACATCCAGGTGTGTTCTCAACTAATGCATTAAGACTTGCTTCTACCATCTGTTGCTATTGATTAATGTATGCGGTTTAACTTCCTTGGAGTCATATACTGAACACAATGACCGCGACAGACTGCAAACGACATCTGTCCAATATTAAAATACACACGTTCTTAAGGACACAGTTATTTGTCGCTCTCCCTTATTTCAATATATTCTTATATTTGCCAATGACAGTAGGACGACAGTACAGTTGACAGTCGAGTGGAAGATAGAGAGGTGAGGTAGAGTGGTGGTGCCACTAATATGTAAAATGTAAAATTATTCACAGCTCTAACAAACTAGACGTTATTTCACAAATAAAAGCATAAAATAGCTCTATTTTGTCATTTGTAATAACAATTGATAATTTAAAACAAATAAATTTACCTATTTACTTATTTTTTGCATAAAAAATTTAACATGAACAAAATATTAAAATTTCATTGAAGTGCAAGGTATTAGTATGGTCACAACGAAATGGTGTACGTACAAAATGGACAGCTGGGTTGTTCATTGTGTTCAGTACATCATTGCGTACTCTGTACGGTACAGTGTGTGCAATTTTTGGAGAAGCATGCTAGCAATTACACTTGCTGGAACTTGATAAACAGTGGAATCAAACGATGGACGATTTGATAGCCACTTCGCTTGGCACTGAAGTTCGCACACTTTTCGTGATGATCATTTCGACATATTAGCCTTCAAATCCGCGTCAATTGTGGGAACGAATAAAAATTACATTCCCGAAGACATTTTACATCGTATCCGCTAAGAATTGGAAATGGGCAAATTTCGGTTGCGTCTCAAAGATTATTATGTTTCACAATCTTCATGCCCCGTGGGATCTTCCACTGTGTAATGGAACCCGACTGATTGTGACACACCTAACGAATACAAGGGGGCCGAATGCTTGATTCTACGCATTCCTTAGAGTTCCAACGATTTGCCATTTCAGTTCAAACGTATTCAGATTTCAGAGAAATTTTCATTTGCGGTGACAATAAACAGAATACAAGGATAGTCGCTGGTGTGTGGTATAAATCTGGAAATGCTATGTTTTTCACACGGCCAGATATAAGTTAACACACCATAGTAACCAACAACAAAAGAACAAGAGCAACAACACGCTTCCGGACAACATTTCAATTCCACCGAAATCGCTGACGATGCGTCTGGAGCTGGGCGTGCGGAAATTATTTTTCAAACTACAGAAGCCAGGTACTCCACTGCCAACGATATTGCTGACGACGCGCTCAACGAGTTGCGCGTGACAACAACAAACACCTATCGCTGCCACTGCGCTGGCAAGTCACGCGGCAGAGCGTGTGCAGTTTATTCAGACAGGACAGTGCCACACTGATTTAGCTGCCCGAAGATTTGGAGTAAGTGATAGAGCAGCGGCCTTGATTGTTTCATCTGCTTATCTGGATGCCAAAAAGCAGGTTTGATAACAGAGGATCAGGCTAGCTTTGTCACTGACAAATGCAAGATAAGTCGGGAAAAAAAAAGTGTTGGAGTTAAGCTCCAAAACACCGAAAGTATTGACTCTGTATATGGGCTGTATTTTGACGGCCTTAAAGACAATACACTTACACAAGTCAGCGAAGGTGAAAAGTACTACCGCGACAATGTCAAAGAGGAACATATTTCTCTTATAGCGGAACCTGGTTGTCATTACTTTGGCCACGTCACCTCTCCTTACGGGTCAGCTGAGGATGAGACGCAAGCTATATGGCAACATTTACAAGACAATTCAGTTGATGCGGAACATCTAGAATTTGTCGGTGCTGGTGGGACCAACACGAACACAGGTTGGAAAGGTCGAATCATTCGGAAACTAGAAGAAAGAAAAGGTAGGTCATTACAGTGGGTTGTTTGTCTTCTACATTTCAACGAACTTCCATTTCGTGCCCTTTTCAAACACATAGATGGTGTCTCAAAGAGTCCAAATACATTCTCTGGCGACATAGGTAAACTGCTCCCTGATTGTGAGAAGTTGCCTGTTGTCAAATTTTAAAGTTTTCCATCCTGCCAATTACCATCTGAGGTTATTAATACGACCCAAATTAGCACAGACCAAGCCTATCTCTATAAAATATCAGAAGCTGTTATTTCCGGTCAATGTTCCTCAGATTTAGCGTCGATGCATCCAGGTAACATGTGCAAATCTCGCTGGCCCACCTGTGCAAATAAAATTCTGAGATTATACATTTCTACTGACAAACCAACAAAGGAAATAAAGATTTTGGTCAAGTACATACTTACAGTTTACTCACCTTTGTGGTTCTCAATATGATTCAACAGTTCAATCAAAAATGGCTCGCGCCATCTCTATGCTGCAATTCGAAGGTCGAGATACTTAGCTGCTAAACTGCGCAAGGTTGTCGATTCATCCATTCAACAGAATGCTTCCTTTGTTCTTCCAGAAAACATTCTGACTGACGAACGGATAGAAGTCAGAAAGTTGGCCCTTGACCATCTTCTGGCAGCCAGAGAAGCAGAGTCTGACACTGTAAATGGAAGGGTTAGATGTAATAAAGTGCCAAAGCTGAATTTCAAAGCTAATAATTATTACGATATGATTAACTGGAAGACTATTACCTTGACTGTTCCACCAGTTCTTTGTTCAGTTTCTAACGAAGAACTCATAAAACGGCTGTCGGGAGACACTGCAGAGGTATGGAAATTTAGTGAATTTCCTTCTCACACCGTGGTGACAGAGGCATCTTCTAAAGTTATTGGCCCCCAATCTCGTGATCGTTTTATACGCTCTACACTAAAATCTAGGCAACAAGTGCTAAAGTTTAGTACAAAACCTGATTTTATCAATAAATTTGACACAGATTCAGACTAAAACAAGCCTGACATATGGTTGGTTGGTTGGGTTGGGCTTGGGAGGAATCCGAAGAGCAGCCACCTCCACGTGGTAGGTTCTGGGTGACCAATACAGGTTAGCTGAGAGCTGCAACAATTTTCACCTTGCGCTGTGGCGCGCCGCCTTTTCACTCGTATCTCGGGAACGGTTCGTTCTACGGCCATGATCACATATACAATTTCGGCAGCAAATGACAAGACAAATCACTTTTGTTTTATACATTTTGCCATGAGATGCGTACTTCCGCCGCTAGGTAGAAAATTTCACGATTTTAGGCGAATTTCCGAAATTTCAAGGCCGGAGTTAGTGTTGAAGATGCAATCCGATCTCAAAACAAAAAGTTGCATTGGAATCAGGAAGTACTTCTTCTTCTTCTTTACTGGCGTAGACACCGCTTACGCGATTATAACCGAGTCAACAACAGCGCGCCAGTCGTTTCTTCTCTTCGCTACGTGGCGCCAATTGGATATTCCAAGCGAAGCCAGGTCCTTCTCCACTTGGTCCTTCCAACGGAGTGGAGGTCTTCCTATTCCTCTGCTTTCCCCGGCGGGTACTGCGTCGAATATTTTCAGAGCTGGAGTGTTTTCTTCCATCCGGACAACATGACCTAGCCAGCGTAGCCGCTGTCTTTTAATTTGCTGCACTATGTCAACGTCGTCGTATATCTCGTACAGCTCATCGTTCCATCGAATGCGATATTCGCCGTGGCCAACGCGCAAAGGACCGTAAATCTTTTGCAGAACCTTTTCCTCGAAAACTCGTAACGTCGCCTGATCGGTTGTTGTCATCGTCCAAGCCTCCGCACCATATAGCAGGACGGGAATTATGAGTGACTTATAGAGTTTGGTTTTTGTCTATCGAGAGAGTACTTTACTTCTCAATTGCCTACTCAGTCCGAAGTAGCACCTGTTGGCAAGAGTAATCCTGCGTTGGATTTCTAGGCTGACATTGTTGGTAGTGTTTACACTGGTTCCAAGATAGACGAAATTATCTACAACTTCAAAGTTATGACTGTCAACAGTCATGTGGGAGCCAAGTCGCGAGTGCGACGACTGTTTGTTTAATGACAGGAGATATTTCGTCTTGCCCTCGTTCACTGCCAGACCCATTTGCGTTGCTTCCTTGTTAAGTCTGGAGAAAGCTGAACTAACGGCGCGGGTGTTGAGGCCGATTATATCAATATCACTGGCATTCGCCAGCAGCTGTACACTCTTATAGAAGATGGTACCTTCTCTGTTGAGTTCTGCAGCTCGAACTATTTTCTCCAGAAACAGGTTGAAGAAGTCGCATGATAGGGAATCGCCTTGTCTGAAACCTCGTTTGGTATCAGACGGCTCGGAGAGGTCCTTCCCGATCCTGACGGAGCTTTGAGTGTTTCTCAACGTTGCGGGGATACCAAGTCAGCTACTTTTCGTGCTGTCGAAAGAAGCTTTGAAATCGACGAAGAGGTGGTGTGTGTCGATTCTCCTTTCACGGGTATTTTCCAAGATTTGGCGCATGGTGAATATCTGGTCGGTTGTTGATTTGCCAGGTCTAAAGCCACACTGATAAGGTCCAATCAGTTCGTTTACGGTGGGCTTTAATTTTTCACACAATTCGCTCGATGGAAACTTATATGCAATGTTGAGGAGGCTAATCCCACGATAGTTGGCGCAGATTGTGGGGTCTCCTTTTTTATGGATTGGGCATAGCACGCTTAAATTCCAATCGTTGGGCATGCTTTCGTCCGACCATTTTTTACAAAGAAGCTGATGCATGCTCCTTATCAGTTCTTCGCAGCCGTGTTTGAATAGCTCTGCCGGCAATCCGTCGGCCCCTGCCGCTTTGTTGTTCTTCAGGCGGGCAATTGTTATTCGAATCTCTTCATGGTCGGGCAATGGAACGTCTGCTCCATCGTCATCGATTGGGGTATCGGGTTCGCCTTCTCCTGGCGTTATGCATTCACTGTCATTCAGCATGCTAGAGAAGTGTTCCCTCCATAATTTAAGTATGTTCTGGGCATCGATGACTAGATCACCTTTGGGGTTCTACAAGAGTATGCTCCGGTCTTGAAACCTTCTGTAAGCCGCCGAATTTTTTCGTAGAATTTTCGAGCATTTACCCTGTCGGCCAGCTTATCAAGCTCTTCATACTCACGCATTTCGGCCTCTTTCTTTTTCTTTCTGCAAATGCGTCTCGCTTCCCTCTTCAACTCTCGGTATCTATCCCATCCCGCACGTGTCGTGGTCGATCGCAACGTTGCGAGGTAGGCAGTTTGAGTTTGAAATGCCGTCCCACAGTTTCCTTATACCGAGGTGTTAACGAATCGTTCGGCCGTCTGTTGTGATTGCAGCGTCTCGACGTCGAACCTTCCTTGTGTTTGTTGGCGTGCGTTTTTTGCTGCACAGAGGCGAGTGCGAATTTCGGCTGCAACAAGATAGTTGTCCGAGTCGATGCTAGGACCTCGGAGCGTACGCACGTCTAGAACACTGGAGACATATCTTCCATCTATCACAACATGATCGATCTGGTTGGTGGCTTTTCGATCCAGAGACAGTCAGGTAGCTTGATGTATTTTCTTGTGCTGGAATCTAGTACCACAGATAACCATATTTCGGGTCCCGGCAAAGTCGATCAGCCTCAACCCGTTTGGGGATGTTTCCTCGTGGAGGCTGAATTTACCGACCGTCGTACCAAAGATACCTTCTTTGCCCACCCTAGCGTTAAAGTCGCCAAGCACGATTTTGACATCGTGGCGGGGCAGCGCTCGTAGGTGTGCTCCAAGCGCTCATAGAAGGCATCTTTGGTCACATCGTCCTTCTCTTCCGTCGGGGCGTGGGCGCAAATCAGCGATATGTTGAAGAACCTGGCTTTGATGCGGATTGTGGCTAGACGTTCATTCACAGGACTGAATGATAGTACTCGGCGGTGGATTCTATCTCCTGCCACGAATCCTACACCAAACTTGCGCTCCTTTATATGGCCACTGTAGTAAAAGTCACAAAGACCTACTTGTCTCTGTCCTTGTCCCGTCCATCGCATTTCTTGGACGGCGGTGATGTCAGCCTTTATTTGCACGAGAACATCAACCAGCTGGGTGGCGGCACCTTCCCAATTAAGGGACCGGACATTCCAGGTGCATGCCCTCAAATCGTAGTCCATATTTCGTTTGCCAAGGTCGTCATCAATAGGGGGGTCTCTCATTCGAGGCTGCTGTTTATTTTTCATTGGGGGTGTTTTTTACGAGACGGGTCCCAAACCCAGCGCACAACCCTATGCAGGGGATGTTTCACCTTCTCACGTTAGCTCGCCTTCAAACGGATGTCCTTAGGCTGCCCAGAGGATACTTGGTCAAAGACCGGAAGTCGTAAGCTGCTTGAGTCATAGGTAAAAGAATCGTTTCTGGCCACTCCCAAGCGAATGGCGATCAGAGAACTTTCCTCACTTGCGTGAACTTCTACACATGACTCCATCCTCCTATCAGGAAGTACTAAGGCAACTTTTCCGCACTATTAGAAATCTCGAATCGAAAAGTCCGGAATCGACCCACCCTAGTACACACATTGAAAAAGTCTACAGAAACTCCGTGATTGTAAATGTTTATCTCTTATGGATATTCCACAATAACATGTTTTTGTCAATTACTTTTTACGACAAATAATGGCTAATTTTCGAAGCGATTTTCACCAATACAGCATTAATACTTATTCAATTAAATACCTTAAATACATTGTTGATTTAAAATAGATATATATGGCCATTTTATGTAATATTAATATTTTCGCAGATTTCAAAATTGCGAGATCTAGCGTTTGCGGCAGTATAGGATGGCTGGGGCGACGGGAGCGTGCCTATAAATAGCGCGTCGGAGACCGCGGTATTTCCTATGACACTTTGAATTTAGCAGTGGTCGGACGCGTTTATTATTGGAGCTCTCTAACGATCGTTCAACGGAATTAAACAAAAAGCAATGCTCATATATTCACAGTGAACAAAAATTCACAGTGAATTAAAAATCACAGTTTTTGCCTCTAACACCATAAAATCACGATATATTCACAGTGAGAAGTATTCAAAATAACAATTTCTACCTCCAACACCAAAAAAAAAAACAGCTCACGCAATTTTTGTCCATCAGCTGGTGAAATAGTGGCATGTAGAAAAATCAAAAATCAGTGATATTGTGGACTAGCAATAGCTGTGACAGTCAGAGGGATAAAATCACCGGTGGTGAAATTACGCTCATCACTAGTGAAATTGAAGAATTGTTCCATACACATAATCACATTTTGACAAACTTACTCCATAGATAAATTGATACGAAAATATGTTCGCAAAGTTCAATGAAATTTCATTTCACACTGATTTTGTCAGTTAATTATAGCCCATAATTTCTGGCCTCCCGTCTTTTCTGATATCAACTGATCGAAATTCCCTGTTCGTTAACGCTACCAATCTATTCAGGGAACGCGTTTGAGAGAAAATGAGAGCCCATACGAAGGTTTCGTATCATTTTTTCCATGCTTACTCTTCAAAACAGATCTAAGAACAAAATCGAACCGGGCAATTTGGAGCAGTTTAAATACCCCGTTTCTACAAATAAAATTGTAAATTTAGAAAATTGAACAATTTTTGTACAAATTGGAAGAATGATACCGGTTCAGTAACACGCTCAACAGCTTGAACACCAACTAAATTTAGCGAATGTGCCGCACATGGAACGTTAACCGCAAATTTCTTTTACTCTTGACTGAACACCAGAGTACTTTCCAGACATATTTGATGCATTGTCATAGCTCTGCCCGCGACAATTTTTTATAGGAATATCAAGGCTTTCAAAAAAGTTTAAGTATCTGTTATATATTGCGCATTATGTTTATCCATAGGAAAAAATTGCAAAAATCTCTCAATAGGCTGTCCGTCTTTTACGTATCTACCTATGAAAGTTACTTGGTCAAAGTGGGACAGATCTGGCGTAGAATCTACGCTAATAGAATAGTACTTTGCTGATTTGAGTTCTTTGACAATGGTTTTCAAAACTTGCTGTCCCTTTAAACTAGTAAATTCATTACAAATATTTGCCGATAAATATGACGTGGTTCCTTTTTCACGATTTCCGCAGTTTTGTAAGTGATCAGCAAGAAAATGATCAAATTCACTAATCAGTTCTAAGCATCCCAAATAATTCCCACTATTTTGTCGACTTATGTCTCATTATCGCCACGAAAAGCAAGACCTCTTGAAACCAAAAATTTCACTACTGCAACAATCGTCCTAAGCACATTCTTCCAATAGTTAATATTGGGACAACAACTCAGTATCAATACGTCCAGTAGTTTGCATTCTTGCAACATAATCCATCATAAATTCTCTGTGCTGTAAACTTTTCTCATGCTCTATCAATAAGTTACTTATATGCTTCCAATCTTTATATCCATTAGTAGAACTTAAATTATGTCCAGTACTAGTAGTGGTATTAAATAGACGGCAGCAATAATAGTATACAGATTTCTTTGCTGGTGGATAAAGGAGCAATTTTCTTTGTTAAGAGTCAAAATTCGTCAATTTACGAATCAAAATGTTTTTAGTTAAGTATCTAGTTTTCGTTTTACCCTTTGAATCTGGAAAACTTGCAGAAGTTTCAGAGAAGTCACTATTTATGTTTTGGAGAAACTCTGGTCCTTTTCGAATCCAAATATCACGAACTTCTTCCGGTAAAATGTCGTCACAGTATGTAAGTACCAGAGTCAGGAGACGCAGATACATAGAAATGAAATGAAATAATGTTTAAACGAACAAATCAAAACTTCTGCCTATTTTACTCAATTTTAAATATCAAACCTTAGATAAATAACCCAATGTTTATTGATCTCAGTATCAAACGAAACAAAATAAAGCCACTCACTCACTCCTAAGAGACTGAATGTTGGGGGGATCCCCGAATGATGTATTGTACAAGCACATATCCTAAGTCCACATTGGCAATTATCCAGCAATACCTCTTGTTCTTTGGCAAAAAAAAAAAACAAAACAAGCAGGATTGCATACAAAAAGCGAATTGATCTCTCTAACGAGCTCTCAATTGCTTAACCCGGCGTCATTTTTGCCGGGTAACTGATACCCGAGCGATTGATTGATCTCAGGATAAATAGTTTTGTGTTTTTTTTTTTTGTTTGTAGAAAACTACAGGTTTTTTTTTATAAAAAAACTCGCAGCACTTACCAGTTGTTTTTAGTGACGACCTTGATGGCGAAACGAATAAAAATGCGTGATAATCAAGCGAATCGCATGGTTGACTGTGTGTGGTGTCCTCATGTGTGATGCGAAAGGTGTGGTGTAGATGATGATGCGTTGAGTTGTTGTTATTGAGTGTGGTGCGTAGTGTGGGATGAAAGATGATGTGTTGAGTATGGTGTGTATGTGTGGGGTGTAGCTTTATTATATTAAGAGGGGGTCAGGTGCTCATTTAGCCATCATGGCCCCCCTAAAGGACTGTTTAGCCTAAAAGACTGCAGCTGCTGCAGCGTTGCCACAACGCTGCTCAGACCCGTAGATCGACGAGATGGTGGCCCAGGCTGTCGACGCCGCAATGATGTCCCGCTCCGCTGGGGTGCGGCACGAGCTGCTGGTCGGAATTGGGGTATGATACCGTGATGGTTGGGTGGTTGGCTCACTTCGCGTGACGAGCTGCGGTGTAGCAGCGTGTGATGCGGCCGGTGGCATATTTGGCACAGCCCACGTGACTCACACTCTGTAGTCGCATGAGTGTGCGACAGGCAGTTGAGGCAATGCCCGTGGGCCTGAGCAACTCGCTGCCGTTGCAAAAGCCGCATACCCCTAAATATTCCACAATGGTGGAGACGATGAGGGCGTCGACAGATGGGACACCTTATCCGACGGGTCTCCGAAGTCCTCGATGTAGTCGATGGTGGTCGGTGCCACCACGAGGTGCGGGTGTAAGTACCGCTGCAGGCGCGGTTGCCGGTACAGGTGCCGGCGTTGTTGCAGCCACAGTTCGGGGCGCTGGTGTAGGCCCGGTGCGTGGCGCATTGATAGCCCGAGCGGTTGACGGGGTTGCGACTGATGAGTCTACATCCATGGTGATCTATGGTAAAGGAGATGGTTAGTTATACATATCTGTCATATAAGTTGATATGGGCAATGGTGCCACGATATGTAGCATGAACGGATCGTCGTATTACTCGACTATTTTTTGTGATTTTTCTTTGTTGGTTTTGACGGTTTTTTATTTTTTTAGCGGTTTATTACTGGCGTATTTCTCGTTTTAGCGTAAAATTTAGTGATTTTATTATATCGCGACAGTATCGGTTTGGTTATTTCGGTTTCCGGATTCGCGGTCGTCGATGGTTGGTAAAAAGCACAGCTTCACGAGCGGTCTGGTTAGTGTTCCGTTTTGCGTGCGGAGATCCACGACGCCTATGTGACCGTCGGAGCCATAATGTAGCTTTTCTATGCGGCCTAGCCGCCACTCGGTAGGGGGTAGACAATCATCATGAATGAGGACACAGTCTCCAAGTTTAGGCGCCTGTTCATGAGTCTTCCAGCGGTATCTTTTGTGGAGATCCTATATACATTCGTCCTTCCATCGGCGGCTGAAATCATGATGGAGAATTTTAGTTCGTTCCCATCGATTTAATAGAGATAGCGACTCCACACCTGGCTCAGGAATGGCCAGGATGGGTGCTCCTTTTAGAAAATGCCCTGGAGTTAAGGCGGTGAAATCTGAGGGGTCTTGCGATAGTACGGTGAGTGGCCGTGAATTGAGAACGGCTTCAATTCGATTTAATAATGTCATGAACTCTTCGTAATTGAACTTATAATTTCCAGCTACCCGTTTGAAATGGGATTTGAAGCTTTTTACAGCGGATTCCCATAAACCGCCCATATGAGGAGCGCTTGGGGTATAAGTTGCCAATTGATACCTTGAGGGGCGTACTTTTGTACGATGTCGGGTGACACTTGTTTTAGGAAATCCACAAATTGCTTTTCTGTGGCTCGTTGAGCTCCAATGAACGTTTTGCCATTATCGCTCATGGTCTTTGATTTGTAGCCACGTCGAGCGACGAAGCGAGCAAATGCCGCGAGAAAAGCCTCCGCCGTCAGATTTCTACACAGCTCAAGGTGTACTGCCTTTGTCGTGAAACATACAAAGACAGACTTTCATGAGAGTGGGAGACCTTAACATGGACGCCTTTAGCTGGAAAGGCCCAGCAAAATCAACACCTGTAGTGGTGAAAGGCAGAGCGAAATTGCAGCATTCCGGTGGAAGTGCTGCCATAATTTGCGTTCGCATCTTCTGTTTGTCCATAGTGCAAATCTTGCATGTGAAGATGCACTTCTTGATTTGCGGCTTAAGACGGGGGATATAATACTCCTGGCGTACCATCTGTTGCATGAGACGATGTTCGGCGTGTAGCATTAAGATGTGGATGTAGTGGAGGAACAGTGTGGCAAATGGTGGATGGCGTTCGTTGTATGTTAGGCTCGAATTAGCAAGCCGACCATTGGCACGAAGCAGACCTTTCGTGTCCAGAAATGGGTTTAGGACTAAGAGTGAGCTCTTTTTATCAATCGGCTTCGATTCTCTTAGTAGTGATATATCGCGGCTGAAATAGCGCGCTTGTGTATATGTTATTAGTGCGACCTTTGCCTTTTGTAACTCTAGGTGCGTCACTGTGTTGCATGGGAAATTATGTGATCCCTTAACTTTGCTTTTGAGTTGTTCTATAAATTTGAACATATAAGCAACTACTCTGAGAGCTCTTGGAAACGATGAAAATCGTTCAAGGATGTCGGTATCATCCAATAATGTATGAAAGGTGCCAATTTTTCAACCTTCTTGGGCGATAATGTTGCGCATGGGGGATTGTGGCCAAGTATCAGGAGATTCTATCAACCATCGGGGGCCATTCCACCAGAGGGTGGTAGTGGCATGATGCAGTGGCTTGCACCCTCTTGTACCTAGATCGGCAGGATTGTCAGCACTGGCTACGTGACGCCAAGTGGCTGATCCCACTAGGTCAAGAATTTGAGACGTTTGGTTAGAAATATACGTCTTCCATGCATGTGGTGGTTTTTCCAACCAGGCTAGTACAATTTCGGAATCGGACCACATATATAGTTTTGTCATGTTTAAATGCATTTGCACCATGGCTACTAATTTGGAAAGTAGTAGTGCGCCACATAACTCAAGTCGTTGGAGACTTATAGTTTTTAAAGGTGCCACCTTTGCTTTTGCTACTAATAAGTGGCATGTGGTCGTGGTGTCGCTTTGCGTGCGCATATAGATAGTAGCGCAGTATGCCTTTTCTGAGGCGTCACAAAAGCCATGTAATTCAACTTTGTGATCGGGAGAGTAATTTACCCATCGTGGCATTTGAATCTGAGAAATGTCATTCAGATTGTTTGCGAACTGGGACCATTTTTTTAAGCGAAGAGGTTTCACTTGTTCGTCCCAGTCGGTTCCATCTAGCCATAATTCTTGTATCAGGATTTTGGCTTGTATCATAATTGGCGATAGCCATCCTGCGGGGTCGAAAAGTTTTGCCACCGAGAATAAAATCTGTCTTTTCGTTATGGCTGATAATGCGGATATGGACTTCGTCATGTATGAGAACTGGTCCGATATCGCATTCCATTGGATGCCTAGAGTTTTTGTTGTACATTCCTTTTCGAATATAAGGAAATTAGTGTCCAACAAATTTTCTTTTGGTATATTTTTTAATATAGTTGGGTGATATGCCGTAATCTTTTTTAATGGAAACCCTGCGGATGTGAGCGGTTGGATTACTTGTGATAATGATTCGTATGCTTGTGGAAGACTGTAACTTCCAGACAGAATATCGTTTACATACGTTTGTGTTTTTAACACCTGGGTCGCCAGGGGAAATTCTGACTTGGTGTTTTCAGCCAATTCGTGGTGTGTTCGAATGGCTAAATATGGTGCACAGTTATCGCCAAATGTAACTGTTTTTAGTCTGAAGTCGCGTAAAGGACTGGTGGGGGATCTTTGGAACATAATACATTGAAAATCTTGGTCATTCTTATGTACGACTATTTGCCGATACATTTTTTCAACGTCTCCATTGAATACGTATTTGAATATACGCCAATTTAATATCAGAAGCATTAAATCTGGTTGGAGTGTGGGCAACGTAAATAGGATATCATTTAGGGAATTCCCTGAACTAGTGGTTCTCGAAGCATTAAAAACAACTCCTACTTTTGTTGTTTTTTTGTCTGGCTTTACTACTGCGTGATGTGGCAGATAAAAGGAGTAGTATTTGCCGTTGACGATTTTCTCCCCTGGGTTTACTTTCTCCATGTGATCTAAATGGAAGTATTCTTCTAACACACCATCATATTCAGATTTGAGTTCGCCTTTTTTAAGTAGGTTTCTTTCCATACTTAGAAGCTGCTGAATTGCAGAGGTGCGAGAGTGACCTAAGGCGAATGTGTTCGGAAAGTTGTTGTAGTCCTACGACGTACCGACCATTTTCTGATCTAGTAGTTGTGGCTTTGTAAAAATCCTCACAACACTGATCTTCAGGGGTTGTGACTGATATGGGGGGGAGTTCTTCTAGTTCCCAAAATTTTTTTTCAATTGTGAATTGAGGTACTTATTTGAGACTTCCTCAACTTGAGTTGTTAATGTTGTAACTGGTTCCACAACTAGTCGACTTAGGACCCATCCGAAAATGGTATTTTGCCCCAGAAGTGTGTTTGAAATTTTCTCAATACCTTCGAGAATAATTTGTGGTATGAGATCGCTACCTAATAGGAGATCTATTCGAGCGGGGGTGTTGTAGTTTGGGTCTGCTAGCTTTAGGTGTGAAACCGTTTGCCAATGTTTGCTAGTTATATGATAGCTTGGTAGCATGTTGGTTAATTTCGGTAAGACAATAGCTTCTGCTTATATGCGCTTATCCGGTCGGGGGGGAAAGAGGGTAATGGTGCAGATTTTATTTGAGTTTTGAACGACTCTTCCACCCATTCCCGTAATTTCAAAGTTGGCCAGTTTTGTTGGTAACTGTAGCCTGTTTTGTGCCCTAGACGCTATAAATGATCGTTGTGATCCTTGATCTATTAAGGCTCTGAGTTTAAACAGTTCTCCTCGGTGTTCGATAGAGACAACTGCTGTCTGTGATTTTCGCTATGTAGCGATTAGGTTTTTAACGCCTTTGAGCAGCATGGTGCTTCTTGGCAGTTCTCAGAATTTGTTGTTGCAACTAATCCTGTTGCTCTTTTTACGTTTGCGCTGTTTGGGGGTGAGCTGGAAAAATTGGTTATATGTAACATAGAATGATGTCTTTTATGGCAGTAAACGCAATTAAATTTGCTTTCGCAATCTGTAAGCGTATGCGCATGTGACAGACAGTTGGTACATAATTTTTTCGTTCTTACGAAATTGTTTCTATCGCTTACATTCATTTTTTTGAATTTTTCGCATGATTTTAGCTTGTGACCTCCTCTGCACAGTTCGCATGACGTTTGTTTATATTGTTCGGAAGAGAACGATTGATTTTTAAAAAAGTTTCTATGTGAATTATTGTGGCTACTTGCTTGGGGTCTATTAAAGCTTTTATTGAGGTCGTTTTGAATGTTTTTCGTTCTGACTAGTTTTTTATCTACCCTTTCTTCAATTTCATATTAGGTAGTAAGAAATTCTTTCATTTGCTGTCACGTTGGGCACTTTCTTCGCGATGAGAGCGATTGCTCCCACAAAAGCAACGATTTTTCTGGTAATGCAGCTGTGCATATATTTACCAGAATGGGGTTCCAATTACCTGTGGGAATATTTTGGGTCGATAAAATCGACAAACAATTGGAAATAGTGGATTGAAGTTTGATAAATTCTTAACTGGTTTCCTTTTGAATTTTTGGCAAGTTCATTAAAATTGTTATTTGCTTATCGACAAATATTCTCTCGTTTTCATAACGTGCTTTTAGAGCTTCCCAAGCAAAATTAAAATTTTCGTCATTGAGAGCGAACTGTTTTACTATTACACCTGCTTGACCTTTGGTTTTGTATCGGAGGTGATACAATTTTTGTGCATTAGATAATTTTGGGTGGTTTATGTAAACGGCTGTGAACATGTCCCGGAAGGACGGCCATTGTTCATAACCCCCCATGAAAAATTTCTATGTCACATGCGGGCACCTTCAGATGGATGCCTGAACTCGCCTCTTGACTTTGTACTTGTGGCATCTCTACTCGCGGAAGTGGAGCAGGTGCAATTGCTTTAATTAATTTTAGCTGATCTGAGATCATAGCTTTCGTCTCTTCGTACTGGTCTAAGCAGTTTTCATATTTGGAGTATGCTGAAGATTTGAAATTTTCAGGTAGATCTGATTCGTCAGATTCGACGATTGCGTTATATGCCGCTTGGAGACGCGTCCAAAAATTGTCTAAATTATCTTTTTTTTTATTTCTAAGACCGATTCAGAATTGTCTTGAATCGGTGAAGATGAAAGTCGAGTGCAGTATCGTATCAAACTGTCACTCTCAGCAATGAATTTTGTATAAGAAATACCTTTACCCGTCTTTAGTTTTGTAGCACCTTGCTTTGAGCGTGTAGTTTCAGCAGGTGTACATGAGCTCTTTTCTTTTAAAACCATTTTTGGAACTTTTAGTGACTGTATTGCTTTAGATTCTTTTGAATCTGAGCTCATTTAAAGATGTATAGAATGAATCAAAACGTCTAAGTGAAAACTATACGTGTAGATAAGATTTTGAATAGAAGACTCTTTGTAAGTAAGAGTTTCAAGAAAATCAATTAAACCAATGGCTTTTTAATAAACCGAGATTTCCAAATATTTTCGTATATATTTATGTATATGATTGGACGAGAACTCTTTTTAGTAAATAAGAGTTGTCAACGAAATTGATATAGAGATAAAACATATTTGATAGTAATCGCGAACTCTTTTAAGTTAATAAGAGCTTTAAATGAAATAAATAATTAATCACTTAAATTTGATTTAATTATTATTATTATTTTATTTTTAATGACCGGAAATTATTTTAAGTATTTTATTTTTCTGTGTATATTTCTTTTATATATTTATTATGTCCAAATGTCCTATAGGGTATACCAATAGGTGGATCTTTTATTTATTATGCGCTAATGAGCGCTCGTTTTAGGGATCACTGTACTTTGTACATATGCATGTATGTACATACTTATGTATTACGCTTTTGGTTTTTATACAATCCTGCTTGTTTTTGTTGCTCAAAAATCAAGGGGTATTGCGGGAATATGCCAATATGGACTTCGAAGTAATTAGCGTATCTACATATGTAGGTGACAATACACTTTTGTACAAATTTTATATGTTACCAAAAATCCTTTTCGCTATATGTATTATTGTTATATAGTTTGTACCCAATGTCGTTTGGGTATTTCTTTCAGTATATATTGAATATATTTATATGCGCCCGTATGTATGTGTATGTATATGCGTATATATGTAAATATGTTCGCGGTACGAATAAACCACGAAAAGAGAATTAACCGACCGCAGGTAATTTCCTCAAGTTCACTCGGCTTTATGTATATATATGTATATATATTTATAATCGCGCCGCATATACAAGTTTATGTATATACATATGTTCGCAGAGATAAGAGGCCGCGAAGAGAGAATTTAACAATATTTTAATATCAGATATGAATTTACCTACATATGTATATGTATATTTGAAATATGGTTTAATTTAGCGAAAGAGCAAGTTATGCTCTTGGTATGTTATAGCGGTATGTGTAACATATATGTATGTACGTATGATATACAATTCTATTTGCGCATATGCCTTTGATTTTTTGTTTCTCTTGTAATTGCTGCAGCTTATTTTAAGCAATCCTGCTTATACTTGATTAAGTATAAGGGGTCTTGCTGGAAATTACTGCAAGTAAATACTTGAACACTTGAACAAAAAATTTTTGTTTTTGTGTTTTATTGGATAATTTTTGTGTTATAACACAGCGGTAAGCATTTACCGGCAATCACTAATCCGCTGTATACAGTACCAAACTGCTTTGTTAGCGGGTTATCGGTTTTTACCGTAAAATAAACCGAATACCGAAAACAGTTTGGAAACGGTTTTCAATACTTTTCCGACCGTAATTTTGGTCTGACCGCAAATTTAATTTTATGATATCAAATCATACATATATGTATATATAAAATATAAAAATTGAAATGAAACGATACTACTCACTTTGCATTCCGCCAGGGGCTTTTGGGGATATTGTGAGTTTACGTGTGTATCTGATGTGTGGGTGGTGTGCGTGTGCCTGTGTGTGTGGCAGTGCTTGTGCTTCGCTTGCTTCTCCAGTTCTCCTGTATATGTCCTTTTGTTGCTGGGGTTGTAGCTTGTATTTTTCGTATACCTTTTTTCCTTTTTTGTTTGTAGGTTATATGTCACTCCACTATCACCGTTTATATGTATATACTTATGTATGTATATAGTAGGTGTTAATTTTTTCTTTTACTCTGCTCTTTATCACTTCACCGCACTTGTGGACCGTTTCAACTCACTGTCACCTTACATACGTACATACTCGTATATGTATTGTATGTGTATATAAATTTTAACACTGCACTTTGTCACCTCACTTTGTTTAAGTTTTTATCCAGCATTCATATGCACACGTAATGTAGCTATGAAAAATTTTTTTATTTTTTTTCCAAAATGTTGGCTTTTATTTAGACCATGTCGCCACCGTTATTTTCCGCAATTTTAACAATTTTTTTTTGTTTTGGTTTTTTTTTTTTGTATCCACCAAAGGTTTTTCTAACAGCGTCACCTCACCACCGTTGTCTTTTCACGTTTTTATATGTATACCCACCAACGGTTTATTTTGTAACCGTTTTAAAATGTGTCACCTCACTACCGTTGCATTTCCACAAAACTTTTGCACTGTTTTTTTTTTTTTTGGTTTTGTTTTAAGCTCCGTTTATTTTGTCCTTTTTTGACAAATTTACGAATTTATTTTTACAAATGATGTCGATAAGGTAACACTGATTATTTGACAGTTTGTAATTCATTTGTTATTCTAAAATAATAAAAATTCAACAATAATTCAAATGTATATTAAAAGCAATTTTTGCACTAAAGTATATAAAATAAGTTTGTGCAAATGAATGAGTGATGTGTTACTGTATATAAAATTGAAAAATATAAGTGCAAAATTAATTTTATATATCGAAAATATGTAAATAAAATATTGCAAATTTTAAACTTTAAACGCGAATAACTCGGAAACTATAAGCTTCCTGCGGCTATATTGATATATATTCGTGATCTGGAGAATCTCCTCTATCCGACCATACCCTTTTTATTCCCGAAATCCTGGGACGGTATACTAAAGCCGACCCTAAAATACACCCGGCCACAACGGACAAGTTCTATTTAGTAGCCACAATGACGCCGGGTAAAGAACAAAAACATAATTAAAAATACATACAAACAAATACTTATGTAAATAGCGCATTGATCTCTTCCACGAGCTCTCAATTGCACAAACATAAGCAACTTCATACGGACATACATTCATACATACCAGTAGTAGGGTGTACCTAAATAAAAAATCTTACTGACATCAAATATTTTAATGAATTAAAACGCGATTTTTAATAGTAATTCATTCAAATATATTTTCGAACTAAAATATAAATAAATAATATTATTTTGCAAAAATGGTTCATAATGACACAAATCAAAATACACCTGCTGAAGCTACACGCTCAAAACAGGTTATTAAATTCATTTCAGAAAGTGACAGTTTAATAAGATACTGCACTAGACTTGCCGCTTCACCGATTTACGGAAACTCGGAATCGTTATTAGAAATAAAAAGCCAAAATCTTAAACAATTTTGGACTCGCCTCCAAGCGGCTCATGACGCCATTCTAGAATCTGACGATTCAGACTTGCCACATAATTTGAAATCATCGGCTTACGATATATACGAAAACTGCTTAGACCATTACGAAGAAACAACAGCTATGATCTCCGATCTACTAAAACTAATTAAAGTAATTGCACCTTCTCCCCACAGTAGAAAAGAGCTACCACAAATAGACAGTCGTAAGGCAAGTTCAGGCATCCACCTCGAGGTGCCCGCATGTGACACACAAATATTTTATGCAGATTATGAAGAATGGCCGTCTTTCCGGGACATGTTTACATCAACCATCCGTAACTATCAAAAGCACAAAAATTGTATCATCTCCGATACAAAGAAAAAGGTCAAGTAGGCGAAATAGTCAAACAGTTCGCATTAAATGACGATAATTTCCATTTGGCTTGGGAAGCTCTGAAAGCAAGATAAGGAAACAAAACAATACTGGTCGATAAACAAGTAACGACACCAAAGACCTTGCCGAAAGTTAAAAGAGGAACAAGTGTAGAATTCATCAAATAAGAATCCACTGTTTCAAATTGCTTGTCGATTCTATCGACACAAAATATATGCACAGCCACATTACCAGAAAAGTCTTTACATACTTCTATGGGAGCAATCGCTCTCATCACGAAAAAAGTGCCCAACGTGGCAACAAATGAAAGATTTTCTCACCACCCAATATGAAATTGCGGAAAGGTTAGAAAAAAATATAATCAAAACTAAGAAAATTAAACACGGCCAAAAACAAAGCTTCAATAGACCCCAAGTTAGTAGCAAAAACAATTTAAACAAACGCTTTCACATAATGCAATCGTTCATATCCGAACAGAAAAAGCAAACGTCATGCAAACTACGTGAAAGAGGGCATAAACTTAAAACTTGCGAGAAGTTTAAAAAATTAAACATTAACGAAAGGAACAACTTTGTCAGATCAAAAAGACTCTGTACAAACTGCTTATTCCATACACATAATCTCAAAAATTGCAAAAGCAAATTTAAGTGATTATATTGTCATAAAATACATCATACATTGCTTCATCACAGCACATATCCCATCTCACCTCAAAGGAGCGCATTTACAAAAAGAACTTTGGGTTTAATTAAAAAAGCAAATCCCGAAAGCCAAAATTTTAAAAATTGCCAAGAGACACCATGCTGCTCAAAGGCACAAAAATCTCAAACGCTGCACAGCGAAACACAAAATGGACTAGTTACAGAACTGGTCACCACCATACCAACTCAAGTTGAGTATAATAAAACCAAATACCTTAATTCACAATTAAGGAAATATCAAAAGTTAAGGAAACTTCCCCCCATACCTACTCAATCAAATGGCCGGTACGCCGTACGACTACCACTAGAGCCACAATTTTCCAACACTCTACAAATTGGTTTAAAAAACAAAGTTGGAGTTACCTCTGACAGTCCCTATAGTAAAAGGACATATTACTTTTCGGCCCCGCAGGATGGCTTTCGCTAATAATGAAAAAAAAAACCACAATTCTGCACAGATCCCAGAGCGGTGGCGGGCTACTAAACGCCAAATTAGTGCATACATAAAAACATAAAATATAACGCAGTTGTATCAAAAAGTGCAAAAATAAATAAAATCTCAAAAGTGGGATCACCAAACTCCCAATGCGATACAGTGACGCAGGCGCTCCTCAAATGAGTGGGTTATGGGAATTCGCTATACAAAGCATTAAATTAATTCCATGTATGAAGAATTCTCTGCTCCACGAATCGAAGCCGTTCTCCATTCACGGCCATTCTCTCGCAAGATTCCTCTAATTTCATAGTCTTAACTCCAGGGCTAAGAAGTACCCATTCTGGCAATATCTAAGCCAGGCGTGGAGATACTATCCTTCAAAAGCCGTGAATAAATAAAATGAAAACCATTTAAAAAAAGGCAAGGAATACATAAACGATATTAAAAATCGATAGAATAATAAATTATAAATAACCGCAAATAAAATTAATAAGAGCGAACAACGGATAAGCCCGCAAAATATAGTTCGTAGCCATACACACCTA